>OY821520.1:251590895-252168395 GCA_963682025.1 Cordilura impudica | reverse complement strand
GTCTTGAAAAAATATAATTTTCTAAGTTGTTCTTGTCACGATCACGCCCTCAATAGGACAGCTAGGGTGATCCTTTTTAGTGAGAATGATTCACCAAATTCATGGGAAGATTTCTATTTCAAAAATCATTAAAATCGGTGGAGCAGGTCCAGGGAAATCTCTGAAAACGTAAAAAAAAATGAAAAACATGATATTTCTATATTGTTCTTGTTGTTATTCTAAATGTTGCATTGTATGTATGTATGTATGTATTCTTTATTTAATTAATTAATCATATTAAGTAACATAAATAAAGATAGGTAATTAATAACAATGACATAAAGTCGTCTGTTATATATATATATATATATATTTTAACAAATTGTGTAAATTTTTAGGTTAATTCATAAAAATTCTTCTAATATAAATTTTCTGTAATTTAAAGCAGTGTGTACGTAGTCATATAATTTTCTCCATCCGTTTGGTCCTTCACCGTTTAAAATATTTATTAATTCATTTTCGCTAAGATAGTTTTTTCCTAAATACCTTCTTCTGAATTCCCTGAGTATGGGACATTTTGCCATAAAGTGGATCAAAGTTTCATATTCTCTCGTGTTGCAAAGGCTGCATGTTCTATTTTCCGAACTATCAAATTTATTTCCGTTTAGAGGTAATAAATTTTATATAATTGACACCTTTACTAAGGTTTAAATATTTGTATAATCGTGATCTGCTGTTTAAAGCTTTTTCGTGCATTTGTAAATTACTGTTCGTTTTCAGTTTCTTCTGCCGAAACGTCATTTTCGAATCTTATGTCGAAATCGGTTCCAAGATCATTCATCCGTTCTGCCCAAAAAATGTTATGTCTTAGCGTGATTAAAGATAATTTTTGTGGCAGTCTGTTTTGGTTATATCGATAAATAGTTTTAAATATGTAATTCATATGTAGGTTTAGAGTGTAGAAATAACTAAGTTCAGCATTTGTTTCCAGTATTAGGGCATAATTTGGTGTAAAATCAGGTAATTTCAAGATTCTTTTTAAAAAATACCTCTGCAGGACATCTACTTCATCAAAAAACCAGCAACCCCAAATCTGGGCCGCATATGATTGTATAGATCGACAAACTGATTGAAAAAGTTTCCATTTTGTTTCTAGCGTAATATCTTTTTTTACTGAGAAAACTACTCCAAGTGGCATTGATGCTATTTTTTGCAGAGTTGTTTCTCTTTTCGATGTGTTTTCTGAAAATCATTCTGGGGGTAAGGATTACCCCTCAGTAGTTATACTTATTTACTATATCAATATATTGGTCTTTATGTTTTATTCTTTCGCGTCTAGAAAGCTGGCCACCCTTTCTAAAGATCATCATCTGGGACTTCATCATATTGATTTCCATATTCCACTGGTCACAGTATACTTGTAAATTTTTTACCATACTTTGCATAATTCGTATGTCATCTGCCAACAGCACAATGTCATCTGCATATAATAACAGGCGCACATTTAAATCATCTATGGTTAAGCCACCGCCTAAATTCTCATGAAGGTCATTCTGATACAGAGTAAACAACAGTGGAGATAGCAGACAACCTTGCTTAACACCGGTGTAAGTCTCGAAATATTCCTATAATTCGCTACCAGTCCAAACTGCAGATTTGGAGTTTCTATATACATTCTTAATCAAATTGACCACTTTGGTAGAAATCCCTAGTGCTTGCAGCTTGTATATTAGGGCACCCCTTGGAACTCTTATCAAATGCAGCTTTGAAGTCTACAAAGAAGGCATATGTTTTTTCTTTTCCTTAAAATTCCAATGAACTACAGACGCTAGATTAAATATGTTGTCGACTGTAGAATACTGTGGTCTGAATCCAGCTTGAAATTCACTTAGAATATTATATTTTTCAACCCATTTAATTAATCTTGAATGCAATGTTCCCATTAACACCTTTGCTGCACAATTCATAAACGAAATACCCCTGTAGTTACATAGATTGTTTAAATCTCCTTTTTTATGTATTGGAAATATTATGCTTTCCGCAAACTCTTCTCCAACATTACCTGTTTCGAAAATAACGTTATAACTCTTCACCAGCTCATCTAGAAATTCTACAGATGCATTTTTAAACAATTCATAGGCACTCTATTAGCCCCTGGTGCTTTGTTGGGTTTGGTTAGTTGCATAACTTTTCTAATTTCTTCTACTGTTATATCTCTGTCTAAATCATCATCTATGCACCACATTGTAGCATACTGTATATCCTCAGTAATTTGTTGTTGATTTAAAAGATTTTGAAAATATTGTTTAAGCTCTGTTGCTGATATATTTGTGCCCACTTTAAGTAGTCTCCTCTAATTTCCTTCGTAATCTTCCACCAATTTTTTGAATCATTTACATTATTAATTTTGTTGTTTAGCTGTATGTAATATTTCTGCTTTTGATTTTTAGATTCAATGACATAACGATGTTTTGCTTGATGATATTTTTCCTTGTCCTGAATATTTTTTGTTCATCTGAATATGTTCAGGCGATCAAATGAGAGTTTTCGCGCTTTCAGGCATTTATAGTTAAACCACCTTGTTTTAAAAATAGATTGTTTTTTGTTTTGTTGTTGATTCGGTAATGATATCTTCATAATATTAACCAATTTTTCTAGGTTGAAAAAATTTCCTTGACAACTTTGTAACCTTAGGTTCTTATTTAGATTTTTGTTGCATTTCTTTCCATTTTAATTTTGGTAACAAGTTCATAGTATCTACACCTTCACATGGACCTTTTACACTTAACATTAACCTTAGCGGCATATGGTCTGACCACACTTGTGTTTCTATTTGAAATTGTTGAACAAACTGCAAAGCTTCTTGAGATATAGCGCAAATGTCGTTTACAGAATTTCCCAGTGTACTAATGTACGTATATGATCCTTCTTCATCACCAGTTGTATATCCGTTCAGTACCACCAAACCATAATCATTAAAAAATTCCATTAATTGTTTACCTTTAGCATTCACAATTTTATCTTCTGATTTTCTTTCGTCTAAACCTGCCGAAAATTTTGATTTATGAATATCATCTATATCTTGTTGTATGGCACCAATTCGTACGTTCATGTCTCCAACCACAATTGAGTTAGCCTCTGAATTGTTTATGAAAAGTTTTTAAAGCATGAAATTCATTGCTCCAGTTAGATCCTCTAATATATACCGGAATAATATGGAGTTTCATATCATTTTTCTGTATTATAATTACTACTGTTCCATTAATCAACTGGAAGGAGTGTTTTAATCCCGTCTTTGTAAAATTTTTATTAACACCATATACTGAACCTGCTATTGCTCGACCACGAAAGTTTACTCTAGTTGCTGGTTTCCAAAATAAATCAAAGTTTTTAAAATATTTCCTCCACTTGTCTATATTTACTTCCTCCACATGCGTTTCGAATAAAGCAAATATATCGCAACTACAAACATACTCAAAGAATTCTGGAAAAAGGCATTTATTACCTAAACCATGAACATTAAAAGCTGTTATATTTATAAAAATGTTTGGACTTGAAATTATTAGTTTTTTGACATTAAGTTATTTAATAATACATCATAGTTGGTATTGATTTTAGTGTAACAATTGTTATATAGTTCCTTAAAGATAACGTCTCCCACTTTCCAGCTCTTCGGTGCTTGATGCTCTGGTGAGATTTCTGCCAAATTTCGTTTTCCTGTAGCGTTTTCATTAAGTTGTGGCATTTTATTTGCCAAAATTGTACCAGTTTTTCGTTATGTGTATATTTTTAAAATTAACGGATAGTTGCTTTCAAACTACTTCAGTGAAATAAGAAAGAACTATGGGTGAGCGAAACAGCTGGTGTTGTTTATTATTTCCAGTAAATTTTTTGCAATTTCAATGTTGTGTGTGTTTTAGATAATTTGTTTATTTTTAATTTGTGAAAAATGTGCTTTTTAAAAGTGAAATATATTGCAGAAAAAGAGACACCATCAGATATATTTATTTCACCAAAAACAGCAAAACACGTCCCGCGTTCTCCTTCTGCTTCGAGGCGTATCACAGCGATTTTTACGATGTTTTTCCAAAAGTTTTATGAGGCGGTAAGAAACACGTGTTTACACGATACCTGCTTCGCGTTCTCCTTCTGCTTCGAGGCGTATCACAGCGATTTTTATGATGTTTTTTTCAAAAGTTTTACGAGCCGGTAAGAAATACGTCTTTACACGATAAGTAGTCAAAAAAAAAATGTTGCATTGTTGTCATAGCTGGACTTGATGTTTTTGTGGTCGTTGTGGTAATAATATAATAAAAACAAACCCTTTGTACATTTTTTTTATCAATTCTGGTAGAAGAATTTGAAAGTTTCCATTGTTTTGGCATCACTAAAAAAATATGTTAGATCATATCTGTCATTGCCACGAGCCAGCCTGCAAAATTTCAGATCGATTGGGTCACGGGAAAGTGGTTAAAATCGATCCAAAATTTGTTCTACAAGCAGAAACTACGACTTAATATAAAGGGAGTAAAAATTCACCAACATCTAAAGCAAATAATGCTAAAATACCTAGTTGTTAATAAAAAAAAAAATGTAAATTTAGCAAAAAAAAAAATTTATGGATTAATTTATTTAAAGAGAAAAACACAAAAATAACGTTTGCCGTTGTACATACACATATTAAATAATACAAATAATTTACATATATTCTACATATGTATGTATGTATATCCATAGTAACTGCATGTTAGAAATAAATCGGTATATTAATTTATTTACATAAAAATCTGCAATATTTTGTTGTGGGGAAAATACATTTCTTTTGCATTAACAGAGTGTCACTTCATTTTTCTCAGCGTGACTATGCCGCAGTAGATGGCGCCACAATTATTGTTCTAATTAGCTTTGCAATAGTTAATTCTATTTTAACACGAATGTCAACATTTTCAATTAGATATCAAACTTCATTTCGCTCAGTGTTGCTACGCCACAGTAGATGGCGCCGCAATTTTTGTTCTAATTAGCTTTGCAATAGTTATATCTATTTTAACATGAATGTCAATATTTTCAACTAACGGGTGATTTTTTAAGAGCTTGATAACTTTTTTTTTAAAAAAAACGCATAAAATTTGCAAAATCTCATCGGTTCTTTATTTGAAACGTTAGATTGGTCCATGACATTTACTTTTTGAAGATAATTTCATTTAAATGTTGACCGCGGCTGCGTCTTAGGTGGTCCATTCGGAAAGTCCAATTTTGGGCAACTTTTTCGAGCATTTCGGCCGGAATAGCCCGAATTTCTTCGGAAATGTTGTCTTCCAAAGCTGGAATAGTTGCTGGCTTATTTCTGTAGACTTTAGACTTGACGTAGCCCCACAAAAAATAGTCTAAAGGCGTCAAATCGCATGATCTTGGTGGCCAACTTACCGGTCCATTTCTTGAGATGAATTGTTCTCCGAAGTTTTCCCTCAAAATGGCCATAGAATCGCGAGCTGTGTGGCATGTAGCGCCATCTTGTTGAAACCACATGTCAACCAAGTTCAGTTCTTCCATTTTTGGCAACAAAAAGTTTGTTAGCATCGAACGATAGCGATCGCCATTCACCGTAACGTTGCGTCCAACAGCATCTTTGAAAAAATACGGTCCAATGATTCCACCAGCGTACAAACCACACCAAACAGTGCATTTTTCGGGATGCATGGGCAGTTCTTGAACGGCTTCTGGTTGCTCTTCACTCCAAATACGGCAATTTTGCTTATTTACGAAGCCATTCAACCAGAAATGAGCCTCATCGCTGAACAAAATTTGTCGATAAAAAAGCGGATTTTCTGCCAACTTTTCTAGGGCCCATTCACTGAAAATTAGACGTTGTGGCAGATCGTTCGGCTTCAGTTCTTGCACGAGCTGTATTTTATGCGGTTTTACACCAAGATCTTTGCGTAAAATCTTCCATGTGGTCGAATAACACAAACCCAATTGCTGCGAACGGCGACGAATCGACATTTCACGGTCTTCAGTAACACTCTCAGAAACAGACGCAATATTCTCTTCTGTACGCACTGTACGCATTCGTGTGGTTGGTTTAATGTCCAATAAACTAAACTGAGTGCGAAACTTGGTCACAATCGCATTAATTGTTTGCTCACTTGGTCGATTATGTAGACCATAAATCGGACGTAAAGCGCGAAACACATTTCGAACCGAACACTGATTTTGGTAATAAAATTCAATGATTTGCAAGCGTTGCTCGTTAGTAAGTCTATTCATGATGAAATGTCAAAGCATACTGAGCATCTTTCTCTTTGACACCATGTCTGAAATCCCACGTGATCTGTCAAATACTAATGCATGAAAATCCTAACCTCAAAAAAATCACCCGTTAGATATCATACAGAACAATGTTAAGAGTATACACGGGCTGGTCTTTTATTTCATACGTTTTTTCATTATTCTTTTACAAATATGAACATAAGTTTGGCATGTTAACTTTTTGTTGTCTTTATAAAATAGAGTTACCGAGTTCATCAATGAGTTTTTTTGCTTTCAAAACAGTTCTACATAGTTATATAGAACTATTATACTGCTTTACCCAGCCATCTCACATCACACTGCAAGTTCGAAAAACTCAATACACTCACATTTTTTTACTAATACACACACATTTTCCGCAGTGGTCACACTAATGGCACCAAATCGTGCGAGTAGTGGCAGCCACTAACGATGATTAATGTTACCCTGTTATAAATTTAATGCAAATTTACTGGATTCTGTAATATTGTAATTAAAGTTTTAACTTGTTAAATCTATTATAATGATTTATTTTTTGAAATGCGCATACAAAAACGAAAGTTTGTTAATTATAGAGCATAAATATTATTAACTATTATTAAAATAATACTAATAATAGTAAATGTAAACATTTTCCCTCAAACATGTGCCTGTATAATAAACTCGGTAACTCTACTTAAAATAAAATAAGAGAGAGAAGTATACAAATTTTTTCAAGTTTACGCTTCGACAACATTTTAAAAATGAGATTGCAGTCAGATGTGTGAGCATAAAATTTAAATGCGATGGATTGGACTAATTCGAACAATTTTTCGTTGATAATACGCACACAACGATTTTACAATTTCAGTGTGATGTGAGATTGGGGGGTTACCTACAAAATATCTGATTGCGATTACATCTAATTTTTGAATATTACTAAAGCATTATTATTCACAGAAATACAAAATTGCACTTTTTAAATTTTCCATTCAAATTTAAGAATATATCAATTCCAATAAAAACTGGAATTAAAATTTCCAATTGTAAATTAGAAAATATTAATTGAATTTCAGAAAATCATATCAAAACGTCGGAAATAATAATTTTAAATTTAGAAGACATCAATTGCATATTTAATATATAAATTTTATTCGTTAAACACAAATTGAAATTCCAAAAAAAACACCAAATATGTTTACATTTAAAAAAATATTGCCATTCCGGAGAAATTAATAACTTTTCAGTACCGCGATTCAGTAACTTCTTTTAACGATAGATGCAATTTGTAACATTTTGTGATGTTATAAAAATCGCAGAATATTGGTATTGATTTTATATAGTTTCTTTTATTAATTAATTACCTTAAATATTACACCAAAAAATATTGATGTTGATGAATTTTTATATTACTAACGCAACGACCACAAAAACAACATGCACAGCTATGACAAAATAGAAAATTTAGGAAAACAATATAGGAAAACGTCATATTTTTTTTCCTTTTCAGTGATTTCTCGGCACCTGTGAAACCTATTATCATAATTTAAAAAACAGAAACCTTCTCATAATGTTAGTGAATCATTCTCACTAATCACGAGCATCCTAGCTGTCCTATTGAAGGCGTTATCGTGACAAGAACACAAATTCAAATCATATTTTCTCAGGACTTTTTTACTTCTTCGCTCAATTCTCAGGACCAGATTAACCGATTTGGACGATTTTAAATAGCAAACTTCTCAGGATGTTAGTTAATCATTTTTTATACCATTGGGCACCCTAGCTACCCAATTGAAGCCGTCATCGTCATTTCCACAGACGGACAGCCGGTCAGACGGACATCGCTATATCAACTCCGGTTGTTATAAGGATCACAAATATATATGTATATATTTTATGGGGTCCAGATTTTTTTTCTAATTATTACAAACGGAATGACAAACTTATATATACCCTCTGCAGACTGGAGTGGAGGGTATAATTAGCTTATTTTTATACCCTCCACTCCAGTGTGCAGAGGGTATATATAAGTTTGTCATTCCGTTTGTAATAATTAGAAAAAAAAATTTGGACCCCATAAAATATATATATTTGTGATCCTTATAACAACCGGAGTTGATATAGCGATGTCCGTCTGTCCGTCTGTCCGTCTGTGGAAATCACGATGACGGCATCAATCGGGCAGCTAGGGTGCTCGTTGGCATAAAAAATGATTCATTAACATCCTGAAAAGTTTGCTATTTGAAATCGTCCTAATCGGTCGATTAGGGCCCGAGATTTGAATGAAGAACTAAAAAAAGTCTTGAAAAAATATAATTTTCTATGTTGTTCTTGTCACGATCACGCCCTCAATAGGATAGCTAAGGTGATCATTTTTAGTGAGAATGATTCTCCAAATTCATGGGAAGATTTCTATTTAAAAAATCATTAAAATCGGTGGAACAGGTCCAGGGAAATCTCTGAAAAATTAAAAAAAAATTAAAAATATGTTTCTATAGTGTTCTTGTTGTTATTCTAAATGTTATATTGTTGTCATAGCTGGACTTATTGTTTTTGTGGTCGTTGTGGTAATAATATAATAAAAACTAACCCTTTGTGCATTTTTTTTATCAACTCTGGTAGAAAAATTTAAAAGTTTCCATTGTTTTGGCATTACTAAAAAATTTACTAGATCATTTCTGTCATTGCCACGAGCCTGCCTGCAAAGTTTCAGATCGATTGGGTCACGGGAAAGGGGTTCAAATCGATCCAAAATTTTTTCGACAAGCAGACACTACGAGTTAATATAAAGGGAATAAAAATTCACCAGCATCTAAAGCAAATAATGCTAAAATACCTAGTAGTTAATAAAAAGAAAACAATGTAAATTTAGCAAAAAAAAATTTTATGTATTAATTTATTTAAAGAGAAAAACACAAAAATAACGTTTGATGTTGTATTTTTTGTGTGTAATATTTACATATACATACATACATACACATATTAAATAATACAAATAATATACATATATTATATATATGTATATCCATAATAACTGCATGTTAGAAATAAATCGGTATATTATTTTATTTACATAAAATTCTGCAATATTTTGTTGTGGGGAAAATACATTTCTTTTGCATTAACAGAGTGTCACTTCATTTGCTCAGCGTGACTATGCCACAATAGATGGCGCCACAATTTTTGTTCTAATTAGCTTTGCAATAGTTATTTCTATTTTAACATGAATGTCAATATTTTCAAATATATATTATACATAACAATGTTAAGAGTATACACGGGCTGGTCTTTTATTTCATACGTTTTTTCATTATTCTTTTACAAATATGAACATAAGTTTGGCATATTAACTTTTTGTTGTCTTTACAAAATAGAGTTACCGAGTTATCAATGAGTTTTTTGCTTTCAAAAAAGTTCTACATAGTTATATAGAATTATTATTCTGCTTTACCTACAAAATATCTGATTGCGATTACATCTAATTTTTAAAAATTGTTTATAATTACTAAAGCATTATTATTCAAATAAATACAAAATTGCACTTTTTAAATTTTCCATTCAAATTTAAGAAAATATCAATTCTAAAAACTGGAATTAAAATTTCCAATTATAAATTAGAAAATATTAACTGAATTTCAGAAAATCATATCAAAACGTCGGAAATAATAATTGTAAATTTAGAAGACATCAATTGCATCTTTAATATACATATAAATTTTATTCGTTAAACACAAATTGAAATTCCAAAACAAACACCAAATATGTTTACATTTAAAAAATGTTTACATTAAAAAAAAACAAGTAAGAGTGTTAAATTCGGCTGTGCCGAATCTTTGATACCCTCCACCTCGGTTTGAGTCTTGATAATAAATGTAAATGAAAAAGTAAACAATTTGTTAAACTTAATACCAAATTATTTCAGCAAATTCTTTGGGTTGGTTTTCTTCTTTTCTATTATTTCGGAGTTATTTCGGTGTTTGCTTTTTGGTCATCGTGGTTGCTGGTCGGCATGCATTTTGGTTATACACCTATATGCATGCGTTTCCGGTTATATGACATAACTTCTCGTTTAATTTAGTTTTTGCTAATTAAATAGCTCGCCCTAACCTCCATTGCAAACGTAATGGTTGTGTAGAGTGGGTATATGCATTAAATCGTGCTAATTGGAGATGGCTGTATAGTTTCTTTTAACTGGCCAAATATTTCTTCATTGTGGCCATATAGGTCGGATGGAGTAACAAAATAATAACCAAAAAAAAAAAAGCTCTTTAAATTTTTTTTTTAAATATTGCCATATTTTGAAAACATAGAGAATAAATTTATAATAATAAATAATCAAATTAGGGATGAAAAACGCAAAAAACGAAAAGTCCCAAACATTTTAAATAAAATAATTTAATGTTATCTTTATTTTCTGAAAAACTTCAAATTTTCATCCAAAAAAAATTGTGAAAATTGATATATAAAAAATAACATTCTCATAAAATTACGTTTACTTATGTAACAATTTTTATGTTAGCAATTCTTAAATATCATTTGAGGTTTTCTTAAATTCATTGAATTTAAATTAATATCGACAAATCTGTTTTTCTATTTATTTAAATTGTAAAGGAGTGGCATCTCTGTCAAAATAAGCGAAAAACACAAAGAATAGAAAAAAACAAATTACTTCGTGTTTGACAGGATGATTTTTTGTTTATGTTTAATATCTTTATTTTTTTTTACTAATATTTCTGTTTATTTATTTGAAAATGAAATAATGAATTGAAATGCTATTTAATTTTTTTATTTATATAAAAAAGTTTTTTAATTAAAGCAAAATATTTTCACTATTTCATGATTTTTATTTATGTATGACGACATTTCAACCTAAAAATTTAAGTTTTTATCGATTGAATAAACAACACAAAAATGGTTGTCGTTTAGATAACAACAACAGCTGACTTTAACAATAGCGAATATCATTTAAAAATTATACTGATAATTTTGCAATTTTCTTTTTTTTTACGATTCGACTATCGTTAAAAGAAGTTACTGAATCGCGGTACTGAAAAGTTATTAATATCTCCTGAATGGCAATGTTTTTTTTAAATGTAAACATTTTTTAAGTGTAAATATATTTCTAAATTTAAAATTATTATTTCCCACGTTTTGATATGATTTTCTGAAATTCAATTAATATTTTTTAATTTATAATTGGGAATTTTATTTTCAGTTTTTATTATAATTGATATTTTCTTAAATTTGAATGGAAAATTTAAAATGTGAAATTTTGTATTTATGTGAATAATAATGCTTTATTAATTATAAACAATTTTTAAAAATTAGATGTAATCGCAATCAGATATTTTATAGGTAAAGCAGAATAATAATTATATATAACTATGTAGAACTGTTTTGTAAGCAAAAAACTCATTGACGAACTCGGTAACTCTATTTTGTAAAGACAACAAAAAGTTAACCCCCAATCTTACATCACACTGAAATTGTAAAATCGTTGTGTACGTATTATCAACGAAAAATTGTTCGAATTAGTCGAATCCATCGCCATTAATTTTTATGCTCAAACATCTGACTGCAATCTCATTTTTAAAATGTTGTCGAAGCGTAAACTTGAAAAAATTTGTATACTTCTCTCTCTTATTTTATTTTAAGTAGAGTTACCAAGTTTATTATACAGGCACATGTTTGAGGGAAAATGTTTACATTTATTATTATTAGTATTATTTTAATAATAGTTAATAATATTTATGCTCTATAATTAACAAACTTGCGTTTTTGTATGCGCATTTCATAAAATAAATCATTATAATAGATTTAACAAGTTAAAACTTTAATTACAATTTTACAGAATCCAGTAAATTTGCATTAAATTTATAACAGGGTAACATTAATCATCGTTAGTGTCTGCCACTATTCGCACGAAAAATTTGGTGCCATTAGTGTGACCACTGCGGAAAATGTGTGTGTATTAGTAAAAAAAATGTGAGTGTATTGAGTTTTTCGAACTTGCAAACTTATGTTCATATTTATAAAAGAATAATGAAAAAACGTATGAAATAAATGACCAACCCGTGTATACTCTTAACATTGTTCTGTATGATATCTAGTTGAAAATATTAACATTCATGTTAAAATAGAAATAACTATTGCAAAGCTAATTAGAACAAACAAAAATTATGGCGGCATCTACTGTGGCATAGTCACGCTGAGCAAAATGAAGTGACACTCTGTTAATACAAAAGAAATGTATTTTCCCCCAACAAAATACTGCAGAATTTTATGTAAATAAAATAACCGATTTATTTCTAACATGCAGTTACTATGAATATACATACATACATATATGTATATAATATATGTACATTATTTGTATTATTTAATATGTGTATGTATGTATATTTAAATATTACACACAAAAAATACAACATCAAACGTTATTTTTGTGTTTTTCTCTTTAAATAAATTAATACATAAATTTTTTTGCTAAATTTACATTTGGGCAATTCACAACAGGTGTTGTATATTGTATGTTGTATTGAAATACACAATACAATCATTTGTTGTGAACACTCAGTTGTATTTTCATATTGTAAAACGCTTTCTTTAGTAATTTTCGATCCAACGAGGAAAGATCGCTTCGTCGCTTCTGCTATTTTGTATAAGAGAAAACACTTGTCAGTGTTTGCTTTTTGGTCGTGAGATATACCCTGGAGTTTTAGTTACGTACCTCTTGCATTTTAATTTATAATGAAAAAAAAAATGTTAAATGTTTTGGTTGGTACTGAAAGAGAAAATACATACTAAAAATATAAACATTAATTTTTATATAAATAAACTTATCGATGTATTTGCGTTATTTGCATTATTTGCCATATTTTATTTTATAATTATTTATGCTGATAATATTCTATGTATTTGTTTTTTCTTTTTCATAAAAACTGGCATTCACTTGGAACTGATATGTTATGATACAATATACAACATTTACTAAACATAGCAAATGAAGTTGGATCGTGTATCAGATTTTACAGTGAAAATTACCAACAACAATTTTACACTATTGTAAAGTGATACACGATACAAGAGATACAACGATACATTACCCATTGTGAATTGCCCAATTGTTTTTTTTTATTAACAACTAGGTATTTTAGCATTATTTGCTTTAGATGTTGGTGAATTTTTACTCCCTTTATATTAACTCGTAGTGTCTGCTTGTCGAAAAAATTTTGGATCGATTTTAACCACTTTCCCGTGACCCAATCGATCTGAAATTTTGCAGGCAGGCTTGTGGCAATGACAGAAATGATCTAACATATTTTTTTAGTGATGCCAAAACAATGGAAACTTTTAAATTTTTCTACCAGAGTTGATAAAAAAAATGTACAAAGGGTTTGTTTTTGTTATATTATTACCATAACGACCACAAAAACAACAAGTCCAGCTATGAAAACAATGCAACATTTAGAATAACAACAAGAACAATATAGAAATATCATGTTTTTCATTTTTTTTTACTTTTTCAGAGATTTCCCTGGACCTGTTCCACCGATTTTAATGATTTTTGAAGTAGAAATCTTTCAATGAATTTGGTGAATCATTCTCACTAAAACTGATCACTGTAGCTGCACTATTGAGGGCGTGATCGTGACAAGAACAACATAGAAAATTATTTTTTTTCAAGTCTTTTTTAGTTCTTCATTCAAATCTCGGGCCCTAATCGACCGATTTGGACTATTTTAAATAGCAAACTTCTCAGGATGTTAGTGAATCATTTTTATGTCAACGAGTACCCTAGCTGCCGGATTGATGCCGTCATCGTGATTTCCACAGACGGACAGACGGACATCGCTATATCAACTCCGGTTGTTATAAGGATCACAAATATATAAATTTTATGGGGTCCAAAATTTTTTTTCTAATTATTACAAACGGAATGACAAACTTATATATACCCTCTGCACACTGGAGTGGAGGGTATAACAACTCTACAACAGCAACAATGACAGTCATATGTTTTTCAAATAGGAAAAAACTGTTTATGTGTTAGTTTCGGTCATTCCCCAGTATGCATTGAAATATTATTTCTCCAATGTTGGAGAAAAGTTAAGTTCTTAAATTGATGTCAAATGTAATTCTCAACTTGGGTTGAACAATTTTTCTCCTTGTTTGCTTTCAACTTGACATCAAGTTGAGACTTAACATTTTTTCCAATCTTTGAGAAACATTTTTACTCTCAATTGGATATCCAACACATTTCTCCACTTGAGACCAAACATTTATTCAACTTGAATACGATTTGTGTTAAGTCTGAGATATTATTTAAATATGTCATAAATAATAAATTAAATTAAAAAATGCCAAAAAAGTACAAATAAATCATTGATATATTTTTAATTATTTTTGCTTTTTGTCGAATTTTTCAAAAAATGTACAACTAATTAATTCATTTATTTTTAATTCTAGATTTTAAAAAATGTACATAAAATGTACATTTAATGTTAAATATGTACATAGTAATGTTAAATATATAATGAAATTAAATTGAAACATTAAAAAAAGTACATTGTTTTCATTTCTAAAATTAGTATAATATTTTTTAATATGGCAATTCCGTACCTTCCATTTGATACCGATTGGAAATATTTCTTTGCTATCAAGTTGAGAATCACAAATTTCTCAATTTGATAACTATGAAAATCGCCATATAAAAAATGTGCCTTTTAAGTTGAGAAGACTATATTCGAACTATTGAGGGCATTTGAGAATTAACGTTGGAGATTTGAGAAATGTATTTGATCTCAAATGCACCTCAAGTTGATAGCAAACAAAAATGTTTATTGGGACATTTATTGTAGGGTCGTTTGCACACACACAAAAAATAGAAAATAAATTGTCAATAAGCAAAGCAAGTGGCTTCGAAATTCGATGATGCCATTTAATCATTTTTTGTTCACGCGGAATTTATAATTGGAGGAATTTTTTTCTCGAGAAATGTATTTTCCGTGAGAAAGAAATTCCTTGAGAATATTCATAATTGGGATGAATAACTTTTAATTGGAACTTTTTAGTCGGAATAAATCATAATTCTAGTTATATATTGGTTAATATTTAATTAGAAAAAATATTGTGGTGGCATCTACGCAATTATTGAGGCAGTCACGGAAAAATTAAATGCAAGTCTGTTTTTTTTTTAATATAACAAAAATGGATTTTCCCTTTAACAAAATATGGCAGAATTCTTTATAAATGAAATGCAAAATGGAAAATCAATTTTGTGCTAATTCTTAACAAAATTAATAAAATATATATATGTATTATTATATTTATTAATATTTGTAATTTTATTTGACACAATTTCACACACAGTTTTACAGATCAACTGTTTTAATTAGAAAAAATATTGTGGTGGCATCTACGCAATTATTGAGGCAGTCACGGAAAAATTAAATGCAAGTCTGTTTTTTTTAATATAACAAAAATGGATTTTCCCTTTAACAAAATATGGCAGAATTCTTTATAAATGAAATGCAAAATGGAAAATCAATTTTGTGCTAATTCTTAACAAAAGTAATAATATATATATGTATTATTATATTTATTAATATTTGTAATTTTATTTGACACAATTTCACACACAGTTTTACAGATCAACTGTTTTCAACTGATTTAGAAGTTTTCTGTTTTTGAAACAGTAGTGCCAATTTGTAACATTTTGTGATGTAATGAAAATCGCAGAATAATAAGTTAATACACAATAAAAAATATTAAATTTTTAAATTTTATATACATATTGCAATAAAAAAAACTTTGGTAAATTTACATTGAAGATAGTCAGAAATGAATGAGAAAAAATATATAGACATTTTAGAAAAGCACATTTAATGTTAAACTTTATGCACAAAATATATGGGTTTTTGTTGTTTCGAATTTAACTGTGGCTCTAAGTGAAAAGTTTTAGACCGATCCTATATTACATCTTGAGGATCCTCACCTAATATTTTCAAATATTTTAAATTCTTTTTAACTCATTTAACCTCATTACGAAAATAGTAAAACAGTAAATATGGAAAATCCACGCACCTCAAAAAATTGTTTTCTATGAAATAAATTAAAGACATTTCATATTATACAATTTTCTTTCAAAAATGTATCAATTATTGCAAATTTGAAATTTGACATATAGTATTTGTACATATATTTGTATAGATTTCGCAGTATGAAAAGAACTATTATTTCTTTATTTAGAATATATGTATGTAAGTATTGCTCGCAAAAAAATGCAACATCATGAATGAAACACATAGACGACTGCTGGCAGCAGCATTTGTAGTCGTATAGTCAGCTACTTGATTTTTCTGAATACGACAGCAACAAAATGCATTTTTATTTAAATATACAATTACTTTTACTTATTTAAAATGCATTAGTACAACGTAAAAATAAATAAATTAGTTTAACGCCTTTTGATTATTAATGGAATTATAGCCTTTCATTTTGCGATTTTTTTTTTAAACAAAATAAAATATTTCATAGCACTAACTTCTTTTACATATTTTGTTATATTGTCAACACTATTTTTGTTTTGTAGCCAACAAAACACACTTGCAGTTTTTTTTCTATTTGAAGAACATATGACTGCCATTGTTGATGTTGTAGAGTTGTTTTTTTTTTTTTTTGATTTTGTTTCGTTAACTCTTTTGTATTAAAGCACCTCCAATATATGTATCCATTTTAGTTTGCAAATTCAGTATATTTATAATTTATTACTTACAGCAAAAAATAATAGAAACAATTTTATCAGTTATGCTTACGAAACTATATAAATAGACTTGAAGTTGGCTGCAAAAGCAGTAGCCTGTGTAAAGAACAAGTTAGCGACATGTAACTGTTACGTAACGTGTCAGCCTTTTTTTCACATGAAAAGTATTGGGACGTTCCGGTTACGTTCGGTAACTGTTTTAAATTATTTTCATGTAAAAATAAACAACTGACTCGTTACGGTTACGGTTAGAAAACATTGACCTTTTATATGTATTATAATGCTATGAATGCATTTATCTTTATTTTATTTTATTTATATATTCTTTTTTTTTGTATTGTATATTATTATTTTTTATTATTATTACTATTTCATTTAATTATTTTTTTCTTTAAATAAATTAATACATAAAAATTTGTTTTTTAAATTATTGGTGAACTTTTACTCCCTTTATTTACTGCCTTTATATTAACTGGTAGTGTCTGCTTGTCGACAAAATTTTGGATCGATTTTTACCCCCTTTCCCGCGAGCCAATCGATCTGAAATTTTGCATGCAGGCTCGTGGCAATGACAGAAATGATCTAACAATTTTTTTTGGTGATGCCAAAACAATGGAAACTTTTAAAATTTTCTACCAGAGTTCACAAAAAAATGTACAAAGGGTTTGTTTTTATTATATTATTACCACAACGACCACAAAAACAACAAGTCCAGCTATGACAACAATGCAACATTTAGAATAACAACAGGAACAATATGGAAACATCATGTTTTTCATTTTTTTTTTAATTTTTCATAGATTTACCTGGACCTGTTCCACCGATTTTAATGATTTTTGAAGTAGAAATCTTCCCATGAATTTGGTGAATCATTCTCACTAAAAATTATCACCCTAGCTATCCTATTGAGGGCGTGATCGTGACAAGAACAACATAGAAAATTATATTTTTTCAAGACTTTTTTTAGTTCTTCATTCAAATCTCGGGCCCTAATCGACCGATTAGGACGATTTTAAATAGCAAACTTTTCAGGATGTTAATGAATCATTTTTTATGCCAACGAGCACCCTAGCTGCCCGATTGATGCCGTCATCGTGATTTCCACAGACGGACAGACGGACATCGCTATATCAACTCCGGTTGTTATAAGGATCACAAATATAATATTTTATGGGGTCCAAATTTTTTTTTCTAATTATTACAAACGGAATGACAAACTTATATATACCGTCTGCACACTGGAGTGGAGGGTATAAAAATACTGGCATTCAGGAGAAATTAATAGCTTTTCAGTAACTTCTTTTAACGATTGTCGAATCGTTAAAAAAGAAAAGCAAAATTATCAGTAAAATTGTTAAATGATATTCGCTATTGTTGTTGTTATCTAAACGACGACAACCATTTTTGTGTTGTTTATTCAATCGATAAAAACTTAAATTTTTGGGTTGAAATGTCGTCATACATAAATAAAAATCATAAAATAGTGAAAATATTTTGCTTCTATTAAAAAACTTTTTTATATAAATAAAAAAAATTAAATAGCATATTCAATTCATTATTTCATTTTCAAATAAATAAACAGAAATATTAGTAAAAAAAATAGAGATATTAAACATAAACATAAAATCATCCTGTCAAACACGAAGTAATTTGTTTTTTTCTATTCTTCTTTGTGTTTTTCGCTTATTTTAACACAGATGCCACTCGTTTATAATTTAAATAAATAGAAAAATAGATTTTTCGACTGTCGTTAAGATGTGTGTACTTAGTGAATCACTTAATCCTCAGTGCAAACAACAATAGCTGTCGATATATTTTGCGATTGTCGGATCGTTGAAATTCTGTCGGATCGTTGAATTCGCACTACAGAAAACATTAATTTAAAATCAATGAATTTTAGAAAACCTCAAATGATATTTAAGAATTGCGAACGTAAAAATTGTTACATAAATAAACGCAATTTGATGAGAATGTTATTTATACATATATTATTTTACACAATTTTTTTTTTGGATGAATATTTGAAGTTTTTCAGAAAATAAAGATAACAAATTATTTTATTTAAAATGTTTGGGACACTTGGTTTTTTGCGTTTGGCATCCCTAATTTAATTATTTATTATTATAAATTTATTCTCTATGTTTTCTAAAATTGAGAGAGCTTTTTTTTGGTTATTATTTTGTTACACCATCCGACCTATATGGCCGCAATGAAAAAATATTTCGCCAGTTAAAAGAAACTATACAGCCATCTCCAATTAGCACGATTTAATGCATATAGCCACCCTACACAACCATTACCTTTGCAGTGGAGGTTAAGGCGAGCTATTTAATTAGCAAAAACTAAATTAAACGAGAAGTTATGTCATATAACCGGAAACGCATGCATATAGGAAACGCATGCATATTTTTCCAATATTTTGTTTACATTTATTATCAATACTCAAACCGAGGTGGAGGGTATCAAAGATTCGGCACAGCCGAATTTAACACTCTTACTTGTTAATAATAATATTTTTTAGCCAAGAATCATTTGAATTTTCGTATTCGGAATTAATGTTTCAGTATCGGCAAAAGTTTAAAAGTTGTAGCCGTACTCGACATTGGGTGAATATACAGTTTAAAACTCAGGTGGAAGGTATCAAAAAATTCGGCATAGCCGAATTTAGCACTCTTACTTGTTCGTTTTTCATTTTCCATTTTCCATTTTTTATTTTCCATTTTATATTTTTTATTAATTTTTAATATTTAATTTTAATGATAAAAAAATATGTGGTAAAACTTGCTTAGGCCAATGTGACACGTACAGTATTAATATGTACACAACTGTAATGACTTCAACAATACGAAGAATTACAACATATACAACATATATTAAGAAAAACAACAAACACACTGAAAAATTATATTTTTTCAAGAGTTTTTCAAAGTTTCATTCATAATCGTGAACCCTTTGACCGATTTTGACGATTTTAAGCAGCAACTCCTTTGAGATGTTAATAAACGATTTTTACAAAAACGAACGGTCTAGCTCAAATATTGACGGCGTGATCGTGATTTCCACAGACAGATGGACAGACGGACAAACGGTCATCGCTAAATCAACTTCCCTTGTTAAAATGATCAAGAAAATATATAGTTTTGGGGTCTCCGGAATTTATTTCGATGCGTTACAAACGGAATGACAAACCCATATATACGCTCTGCCACTGAGGTGTGGAGGGTATAAAAATCATCCAACAAGCTCAATCAAAAATACTTGGACCTATCATAAACGCCGAATGGTACATATCCAATGAATATATGTATACATCGTGATCTCAACATCAGCACAGTCCATGAGGTAATACGAAATTCCAGTCTAAACATACAATTCAACTTGCATCTCATACTAACAATGAAGTCAGACAACTGCCCAACAATGAGCTCTCAGGTTCAAGAAGACTAAAGCGGTGCATCCATCAGAGTTATTTACCAGATTCATGTAATCTGGTGCAATGTATTTCAAATAATTTATTGAATATAAGTTATCCTAAGTATTGATTTAAGATATACAGCCAAACCTTAAAACTAGTTACTAATTGTCATATAAAGGCAGATGTAAAGAAAATGGGATAAAAAAAATATGTTTCTAATACGTAAATATCTTAGGTTACCGTAAAAATAACTACTAAAATGTTTTGAGTGTTAAAAATCTCATAAAAAAGCCTTGGATATGGATAACTGTAGAATGAGTAAAATATTTCAATTTTAAACGGAAAATTAGGTAGTAAAACTAGCAATTTTTCCTACAAAATTATGTCAAAGTTAAAAAAAATCGCGCCACGAAAATAATCGCTCGCTAGCTTAAAAAAGGAATTTTTCGAAATGTATTACAGAACTACTTACGCAAATAACAGACTATTAGCATCTTTTTCATTAAGGGGTCTTTTCAAATATTCTTTGGCTAATCGATAATTTTGCCGCTCCATATCATACAAGAAATTATAGAAATTGAGCATGGGATTATTTGGATATTCATCTCGTAGTTGATTGATAAAAAACTCAGCCATTTCTATATTTCCAATTTCATACATATATTTGGCACTGGTCATGCGTGTTATAATAATGTTTTGATCTTTACTTATATCAATAAAGCAATTTTTCATGCTAGTAGAACTACATTTTTTGATGCACTCATAAATAATGTCCACCAACTCTGGATATACAGTTGTCATCAAATTCTGAAAAAATAACATTTGAAAATTAAGAAGGATATTTTAAAAGCTCAATATTTGTTACTGAAAGTTTACCGTAAATTCAATATTTGTTTTTGTTGGAATTCTTATATTAAAATCACATGCCACTAATTTCATTATTTTATTGGTCATATTACCCAATTGAGCGCAAAAGAAATCGTTATCATGATTAATCGTTGTAATGTTATTGCTGATCATATAGTTCAGAATTTCACGGACTAAATAATAAAAATCGATATAATTTTCTTCACATATCTTCCTCATACTCATTTTGGGCTTTGACAATGTCCCTGAACATTGATCACATATATCAAGTTTAAGATTTTGAATGGATAATTCGGTAATATCTGTAGTAGGATTTGTAATTGGATTGTTAAGGCAGATTTGCACAACAGCAAATGGTATTTTCTCTTCCTTTACCGATTGATCTTTAGAATTCAAAGAACCTTTTCTTTTACTTTTACTTTTGTCACTATTCAGCGTTACTTTCGATGCTCGTAAAGGATGTGGAGGCTTTAATTCAATAGCATATGAACAACATTTAACTGCAAAAAATAATATTTGAATTTATGTTCAATCCAATTATAACGGTAATCGTATTTCTATTTTAAAAATAAGCCTTTATTTTTAGAAGCTATCAATTGTTAAAAAAAATATGTATATAAATTAATTACACAAGGGAACAAAATTAAACTTTTTTTTGTCAATTTTTATATAGGTTTGTCATTCCGTTTGTAACGCATCGAAAAACTAATTTCCGACCCCATAAAATACATATATTCTTGATCCTTATCACAGCTCGAGTCGATATAGCGATGTCCGTCTGTCCATCTGTCTGTTGAAATCACGCTCATTCACAAAAAAAGCCATCTAACTAGAAAAGATTACAAATTTATCATTTGCCATTATTCCCAACAGGTTGGTGTTGAAAATGGGCTACATCGGGCATCATTGTGATTAGATACCAGCAAAAATATGTTGATATCTCTAAAAAAAAAATAAAACCCAGTGTGTTTGTCGTAACAGTTTAGTGGTTGAACATAATAATTGTACAACAACATAAAAAATGCCACAAAAATAATATGCATATATATATACTAGCTGGACCCGGCAAACGTTGTTTTGCCCTCAATGAATTTTTTATTTTAGTTAGAATCTGTATATACATACCTATATAAAAAAACGTTTTTGCATTTGTTAATATTAATTGAAAACTGTTAAAGAAAATCCATGTTTTATTTATGAAAATGAAAATAAATATTTATTGCAACATACATATAATAATGACCAATATATTTCTATTATTGTAATTCTAAAAAGAATGAACAATATTTTTAGCTTCATTATTCTGGCAGTAAATGAAAACATTTGCTGGCTTTCCGACACAGGGACATGCCACATATAGTTGCTCATGGGAAAACAACTGTTTTCAAGGTCCAAACCACATATTTGCAATGATTGTTCTTGAGATTTATTAATGGTCATGGCAAAGCCCAATCTGATCGGAAATTGTAATCTTTTGAATATTATCGGTGTGTCGGTAGGAATCATAGGAATTCTTGGCAGCAAAACATGTTTTCCTTAAAACTTTCCTTTGAGAATTGTGGCCTCAATAACATTGGGCATTATTCTCTCAACAATTAACTTGGTTCCATTACATATTCTCGGAGCGTTGAGGTTACGTAGCAAAATTATTGGAGAACCAACTTTTAATTTTAATAAATGTGGCGGTAGACCGGGCACATCAAGTGAATTAAAAAAATTCTGTTGGAGAATTGACTGCTTCATTTTCTTTAATAACACTATCCATAGATTTGAAAGAAGACGTTTCGGAATCAATCAAGTCCTGAATAACAACATGTTATCGACATCGACATTGTTGCGGCTAAAATATCTCTTTCACCTAACCACACACAGAAAACTGATTCGTTGTGGCTACCAAATTTATTGCCAACCAAATTGCGATGAAGCAAATATCCGAATTTTGAGTCCATGACAATTACAATGCTATCGTCTTAACAGTAAATATTTTATCACAATAGAAAATGAAATATGGCTATAAAATTTATATTAATACAATCGAAAATACAGTTGTTAAACTTTAGAACAATTCCGTTTGTAATTTTTTTTTCTGTGTGCAATCATATTTACTATATTGATTTTGAATGCCGGGGAATACATTTTCAATTAATTCATCGCGTGACGATATAAATTGACAAAAATCTTGTGGATAGTTTAATAGTTTGACTGGTTGGGTTAATATTGATTTTACCTTTACCAAGAGCGAGTAGTTGTTTTGAAAATTGGTCAGCCATTTGATCATTTTGTAATCGTACTCGCATGTTTGTTGTTAATTTTATAGTTTGAACGCTACTCCATAATGTTGATGATTTTCAGCAGGCATTTATTTCGTCAGCATAGGTTGATTTTGGTATGACTGGCAATGTTTGACGAAGATCTCCAGATAATAAAATAAGAGCTCCACCAAAAAGTCTTTCATTGCCTTTCAAATCTTTTAAAGTTCGATGTAATGCTTCTAAGGAATATTCGTGAACCATGGTACATTCATCCCAAATAATAATACTGCATTTTTGCAGAACTTTTGCCATACCGGAATGTTTTTTGATATTACAGACGATGATTTGAGAGCTGAATGAGCTGTACGACCACCATGCAATAATGTTGCGGCTATTCCGGTCGAAGCAATAGCCAATGCAATTTTTCCTTACATTTTGGTTAGAATGTTTATATATAAAAACTTTTGTGAATTTTGTAACTTATAAAATTTAAATAAATTTGACAACTCATTACTTTTTGAACGCCAGCGCCATCTACCGGGTCCAACAAAAAATTTTTGGCATCATCTAACATCCTGAATAATAACATTAATATTATCGACATCGAAATTTTGTGCGGTTTAAATAGTTCTTTCACTTAACCAAGTAGTTGTTTTGAAAACTGGTCAGCCGTTGGATCATGGATAATAAAATGAGAGCTCCACCAAAAAGTCTTTCATTGCCTTTCAAATCTTTTAAAGTTCTATGTAGTGCTTCTAAGGAATGTTTGTAAGCCATGTTATTTATATTCATCCCAAATAATAATACTGCATTTTTGTAGAACTTTTGCCATACCGGAATGTTTTTTGATATTACAGACGATGATTTGAGTGCTGAATGAGCTGTACGACCACCATGCAATAATGTTGCGGCTATTCCGGACAAAGCAATAGCCAATGCAATTTTTCCTTCCTTTTTAGTTAGAATATCTTATATATAAAAACGTTTGTGAATTTTGTAACTTATAAAATTTAAATAAATTTGACAACTCATTATTTTTCGAACGCCAGCGCCATCTACCGGGTCCAACAAAAAAATTTTTGGCATCATCTAACATATATATATGTACATTCTTAGTTTCAGTAAAATCGCACCGTAAATAAGAATATTCGAAATGACTTTACCCCAGCGCCATCTATCGGGTCCATTTATACATACAAAAATTTCCTATGATAAAACATACATACATTCTGAATTGCAGTCAAATCGCACTAAATAAAAAAATAAAAAAAAAACAAAAAATGAGGAGTTTAACTTCTTATATATAAAATTCTCGTGTCGCGGTCTCTGTAATTGAACTCCTCCGAAACGGCTTGACTGATTCTCATGAAATTTTGTGTGGATATTGGGTAGGTCTCAGAAACGTACAACAGGTATTTTTTTTTTGATATCTCAAGTGGGCGTGGCACTTATGGCTATCATAGTACTCCAGATATCTGATTTTAAAAGTTCACTTTGTATTGGGGGTACCCCTCCCAGTGGCCATATCAAAAAAAAAAAAAAAAATAAACGTTGTCCGATTCTCAGACCTACCCAATATGCGCACAAAATTTCATGAGAATCGGACGAGCCGTTTCGGCGGAATTTTACCACAAACACTGCGACAGAAGAATTTTATATATAAGATTAACAATACCAAGAACACAGAACATAGCTCATGTTAGTAGCATTGCCACATATATTTTTATACCCTCCACTCCAGTGTGCAGAGGGTATATATAAGTTTGTCATTCCGTTTGTAATAATTAGAAAAAAAAATTTGGACCCCATAAAATATATATATTTGTGATCCTTATAACAACCGGAGTTGATATAGCGATGTCCGTCTGTCCGTCTGTGGAAATCACGATGACGGCATCAATCGGGCAGCTAGGGTGCTCGTTGATATAAAAAATGATTCACTAACATCCTGAGAAGTTTGCTATTTGAAATCGTCGAAATCGGTCAATTAGAGCCCGAGATTTGAATAAAGAACTAAAAAAAGTCTTGAAAAAATATAATTTTCTATGTTGTTCTTGTCACGATCACGCCCTCAATAGGATAGCTAAGGTGATCGTTTTTAGTGAGAATGATTCTCCAAATTCATGGGAAGATTTCTGTTTAAAAAATCATTAAAATCGGTGGAACAGGTCCAGGGAAATCTCTGAAAAAGTAAAAAAAAAATTAAAAATATGATGTTTCTATAGTGTTCTTGTTGTTATTCTAAATGTTATATTGTTGTCATAGCTGGACTTGTTGTTTTTGTGGTCGTTGTGGTAATAATATAATAAAAACTAACCCTTTGTGCATTTTTTTTATCAACTCTGGTAGAAAAATTTAAAAGTTTCCATTGTTTTGGCATCACTAAAAAAATTTACTAGATCATTTCTGTCATTGCCACGAGCCTGCCTTCAAAGTTTCAGATCGATTGGGTCACGGGAAAGGGGTTCAAATCGATCCAAAATTTTTTCGACAAGCAGACACTACGAGTTAATATAAAGGGAGTAAAAATTCACCAGCATCTAAAGCAAATAATGCTAAAATACCTAGTAGTTAATAAAAAGAAAACAATGTAAATTTAGCAAAAAAAAATTTTATGTATTAATTTATTTAAAGAGAAAAACACAAAAATAACGTTTGATGTTGTATTTTTTGTGTGTAATATTTACATATACATACATACATACACATATTAAATAATACAAATAATATACATATATTCTATATATGTATATCCATAATAACTGCATGTTAGAAATAAATCGGTATATTATTTTATTTACATAAAATTCTGCAATATTTTGTTGTGGGGAAAATACATTTCTTTTGCATTAACAGAGTGTCACTTCATTTTGCTCAGCGTGACTATGCCACAATAAATGGCGCCACAATTTTTGTTCTAATTAGCTTTGCAATAGTTATTTCTATTTTAACATGAATGTCAATATTTTCAAATAGATATTATACATAACAATGTTAAGAGTATACACGGGCTGGTCTTTTATTTCATACGTTTTTTCATTATTCTTTTACAAATATGAACATAAGTTTGGCATATTAACTTTTTGTTGTCTTTACAAAATAGAGTTACCGAGTTATCAATGAGTTTTTTGCTTTCAAAAAAGTTCTACATAGTTATATAGAATTATTATTCTGCTTTACCTACAAAATATCTGATTGCAATTACATCTAATTTTTAAAAATTGTTTATAATTACTAAAGCATTATTATTCAAATAAATACAAAATTGCACTTTTTAAATTTTCCATTCAAATTTAAGAAAATATCAATTCTAAAAACTGGAATTAAAATTTCCAATTATAAATTAGAAAATATTAACTGAATTTCAGAAAATCATATCAAAACGTCGGAAATAATAATTGTAAATTTAGAAGACATCAATTGCATCTTTAATATACATATAAATTTTATTCGTTAAACACAAATTGAAATTCCAAAACAAACACCAAATATGTTTACATTTAAAAAATGTTTACATTAAAAAAAATACTGGCATTCAGGAGAAATTAATAGCTTTTCAGTAACTTCTTTTAACGATTGTCGAATCGTTAAAAAAGAAAAGCAAAATTATCAGTAAAATTGTTAAATGATATTCGCTATTGTTGTTGTTATCTAAACGACGACAACCATTTTTGTGTTGTTTATTCAATCGATAAAAACTTAAATTTTTGGGTTGAAATGTCGTCATACATAAATAAAAATCATAAAATAGTGAAAATATTTTGCTTCTATTAAAAAACTTTTTTATATAAATAAAAAAAATGAAATAGCATATTCAATTCATTATTTCATTTTCAAATAAATAAACAGAAATATTAGTAAAAAAAATAGAGATATTAAACATAAACATAAAATCATCCTGTCAAACACGAATTTGTTTTTTTCTATTCTTCTTTGTGTTTTTCGCTTATTTTAACACAGATGCCACTCGTTTATAATTTAAATAAATAGAAAAATAGATTTGTCGACTGTCGTTAAGATGTGTGTACTTAGTGAATCACTTAATCCTCAGTGCAAACAACAATAGCTGTCGATATATTTTGCGATTGTCGGATCGTTGAAATTCTGTCGGATCGTTGAATTCGCACTACAGAAAACATTAATTTAAATTCAATGAATTTTAGAAAACCTCAAATGATATTTAAGAATTGCGAACGTAAAAATTGTTACATAAATAAACGCAATTTGATGAGAATGTTATTTATACATATATTATTTTACACAATTTTTTTTTTGGATGAATATTTGAAGTTTTTCAGAAAATAAAGATAACAAATTATTTTATTTAAAATGTTTGGGACACATGGTTTTTTGCGTTTGGCATCCCTAATTTAATTATTTATTATTATAAATTTATTCTCTATGTTTTCTAAAATTGAGAGAGCTTTTTTTTGGTTATTATTTTGTTACACCATCCGACCTATATGGCCGCAATGAAAAAATATTTCGCCAGTTAAAAGAAACTATACAGCCATCTCCAATTAGCACGATTTAATGCATATAGCCACCCTACACAACCATTACCTTTGCAGTGGAGGTTAAGGCGAGCTATTTAATTAGCAAAAACTAAATTAAACGAGAAGTTATGTCATATAACCGGAAACGCATGCACATAGGAAACGCATGCATATTTTTCCAATATTTTGTTTACATTTATTATCAATACTCAAACCGAGGTGGAGGGTATCAAAGATTCGGCACAGCCGAATTTAACACTCTTACTTGTTTTTTATCGTTATCACATTATAATAAAAAAAAAAATCGACAATATGAAAGAAAAAATGAAAACGAAAAATGAAAATTTTTCAATGGAAAATGAAAATATAAAATGGAGAATGAAAAATAAAAATGAAAAATGGAAAATGAACAAGTAAGAGTATTCAAATCGGCTGAGCCGAATTTTTTGATACCCTCAACCTGAGTCTTTAATTTTTAATTTTTAGTTTTTAATTTTTAATTTTTATACCCTCCACACGTCAGTGGCAGAGAGTGGCATTTGCCATAATTCCCAGCAGGTTGGTATTGAAAATTGGCTAAATCGGGCATCATCGTGAGTATATACGAGCAAAAATATGTAGATACCTCTAAAAAAAACATAAAACCCAGTGTGTTTGTTGTAACAGTTTAGTGGTTAACATTATAATTGTACAATATCATAAAAAAATGCCACAAAAAAATTATGCATATATATATTAACAATACCAAGAACACAATAACATAGCTCATGTTAGTAGTATTGCCACATATTTTTTTTTTATCGTTATCACGTTATAACAAACAAAAAAAGTGTTAAATTCGGCTGTGCCGAATTTTTTGATACCCTCCACCTGAGTCTTTAATTTTTAATTTCTGATTTTTTGTTTTTAATTTTTAAGTTTTAATTTTTAATTTTTAATATTTAATTTTTAATTTTTAATTTTGAATTTTTAATTTTTAATTTTTAATTATTAATTTTTAACTTTTAACTTTTAATTTTTAATTTTTAATATCTAATTTTTAATTTTTAATTTTTAATTTTTAATTTTTAATTTTTAATTTTTAATTTTTAATTTTTAATTTTTAATTTTTAATTTTTAATTTTTAATTTTTAATTTTTAATTTTTAATTTTTAATTTTTAATTTTTAATTTTTAATATTTAATTATTAATTTTTAATTTTTAATTTTTAATTTTTAATTTTTAATATTTAACTTTTAATTTTTAATTTTTAATTTTTAATTTTTTTAATTTTTAATTTTTAATTTTTAATTTTTATTTTTTAATTTTTAATTTTTAATTTTTAATTTTTAATTTTTAATTTTTAATTTTTAATTTTTAATTTTTAATTTTTAATTTTTAATTTTTAATTTTTAATTTTTAATTTTTTATTTTTAATTTTTAATTTTTAATTTTTAATTTTTAATTTTTAATTTTTAATTTTTAATTTTTAATTTTTAATTTTTAATTTTTAATTTTTAATTTTAAATTTTTAATTTTTAATTTTTAATTTTTAATTTTTAATTTTTATTTTTTAATTTTTAATTTTTAATTTTTAATTTTTAATTTTTAATTTTTAATTTTTAATTTTTAATTTTTAATTTTTAATTTTTAATTTTTAATTTTTAATTTTTAATTTTTAATTTTTAATTTTTAATTTTTAATTTTTAATTTTTAATTTTTAATTTTTAATTTTCAATTTTTAATTCTTAATTTTTAATTTTTAATTTTTAATTTTTAATTTTTAATTTTTAATTTTTAATTTTTAATTTTTAACTTTTAATTTTTAATTTTTAATTTTTAATTTTTACTTTTTAATTTTTAATTTTTAATTTTTAATTTTTAATTTTTAATTTTTAATTTTTAATTTTTAATTTTTAATTTTTAATTTTTAATTTTTAATTTTTAATTTTTAATTTTTAATTTTTAATTTTTAATTTTTAATTTTTAATTTTTAATTTTTAATTTTTAATTTTTAAATTTTAATTTTTAATTTTTAATTTTTAATTTTTAATTTTTAATTTTTAATTTTTAATTTTTAATTTTTAATTTTTAATTTTTAATTTTTAATTTTTAATTTTTAATTTTTAATTTTTAATTTTTAATTTTTAATTTTTAATTTTTAATTTTTAATTTTTAATTTTTAATTTTTAATTTTTAATTTTTAATTTTTAATTTTTAATTTTTAATTTTTAATTTTTAATTTTTAATTTTTAATTTTTAATTTTTAATTTTTAATTTTTAATTTTTAATTTTTAATTTTTAATTTTTAATTTTTAATTTTTAATTTTTAATTTTTAATTTTTAATTTTTAATTATTAATTTTTAATTTTTAATTTTTAATTTTTAATTTTTAATTTTTAATTTTTAATTTTTAATTTTTAATTTTTAATTTTTAATTTTTAATTTTTAATTTTTAATTTTTAATTTTTAATTTTTAATTTTTAATTTTTAATTTTTAATTTTTAATTTTTTATTTTTAATTTTTAATTTTTAATTTTTAATTTTTAATTTTTAATTTTTAATTTTTAATTTTTAATTTTTAATTTTTAATTTTTAATTTTTAATTTTTAATTTTTAATTTTTAATTTTTAATTTTTAATTTTTAATTTTTAATTTTTAATTTTTAATTTTTAATTTTTATTTTTTAATTTTTAATTTTTAATTTTTAATTTTTAATTTTTAATTTTTAAAATTTAATTTTTAATTTTTAATTTTTAATTTTTAATTTTTAATTTTTAATTTTTAATTTTTAATTTTTAATTTTTAATTTTTAATTTTTAATTTTTAATTTTTAATTTTTAATTTTTAATTTTTAATTTTTTAATTTTTAATTTGTAATTTTTAATTTTTAATTTTTAATTTTTAATTTTTAATTTTTAATTTTTAATTTTTAATTTTTAATTTTTAATTTTTAATTTTTAATTTTTAATTTTTAATTTTTAATTTTTAATTTTTAATTTTTAATTTTTAATTTTTAATTTTTAATTTTTAATTTTTAATTTTTAATTTTTAATTTTTAATTTTTTCAAAACCTCACGGCCGCCCTTAGTAGAAAAAATTTTCATATAGAAACAATCTATTCAATTAAAACATAACAATTATCACAATGTTCAATAAATCGCTGATGAAGGCTGAAATGCCAGAAACCGGTCCGATTAAGAATACAGTGCAGTTATGAATTTTTGAAATATATGCTTTCTTCTTCTTTACCACGCACCATTTAAACAAAAATTAAAAATTGCATATTAATTACAGTAGTAATTGCAATATGTCTGAAAAATGACGATAAAACTAACAAAACAAAAAATTTTCTTCGCTTCAAAGCGTCATCTCAAATATATGTAAAGTGCATATGTAGTTATGTACAAAAACCGTACATCACATATGACAACTCTTACGAAAACTGAGAATAGTGGAAATTAGAAGTATAAATGCAAAAAATATTCAAAATTCAAAAATAACGATTGTTTGTTTGGACAGAGTTGTATCTTCTGAAATTAATACAAAGTAAAGCTGTATGGTACGAAAACTGAAAACTAACCACACTGCTCGTAGGCCTGACTTTAGGTGAGTGTGTTAAAGCGCTGACCAAAAAGTGCAAGTACGAGTGTATGTGAGGTTCATGGTTCAAAACCTCACGGCCGCCCTTAGTAGAAAAAATTTTCATATAGAAACAATCTATTCAATTAAAACATAACAATTATCACAATGTTCAATAAATCGCTGATGAAGGCTGAAATGCCAGAAACCGGTCCGATTAAGAATACAGTGCAGTTATGAATTTTTGAAATATATGCTTTCTTCTTCTTTACCACGCACCATTTAAACAAAAATTAAAAATTGCATATTAATTACAGTAGTAATTGCAATATGTCTGAAAAATGACGATAAAACTAACAAAACAAAAAATTTTCTTCGCTTCAAAGCGTCATCTCAAATATATGTAAAGTGCATATGTAGTTATGTACAAAAACCGTACATCACATATGACAACTCTTACGAAAACTGAGAATAGTGGAAATTAGAAGTATAAATGCAAAAAATATTCAAAATTCAAAAATAACGATTGTTTGTTTGGACAGAGTTGTATCTTCTGAAATTAATACAAAGTAAAGCTGTATGGTACGAAAACTGAAAACTAACCACACTGCTCGTAGGCCTGACTTTAGGTGAGTGTGTTAAAGCGCTGACCAAAAAGTGCAAGTACGAGTGTATGTGAGGTTCATGGTTCAAAACCTCACGGCCGCCCTTAGTAGAAAAAATTTTCATATAGAAACAATCTATTCAATTAAAACATAACAATTATCACAATGTTCAATAAATCGCTGATGAAGGCTGAAATGCCAGAAACCGGTCCGATTAAGAATACAGTGCAGTTATGAATTTTTGAAATATATGCTTTCTTCTTCTTTACCACGCACCATTTAAACAAAAATTAAAAATTGCATATTAATTACAGTAGTAATTGCAATATGTCTGAAAAATGACGATAAAACTAACAAAACAAAATTTTATTTTCAGTTTTTATTATAATTGATATTTTCTTAAATTTGAATGGAAAATTTAAAAAGTGAAATTTTGTATTTATGTGAATAATAATGCTTTATTAATTATAAACAATTTTTAAAAATTAGATGTAATCGCAATCAGATATTTTATAGGTAAAGAAGAATAATAATTCTATATAACTATGTAGAACTGTTTTGTAAGCAAAAAACTCATTGACGAACTCGGTAACTCTATTTTGTAAAGACAACAAAAAGTTAACCCCCCAATCTCACATCACACTGAAATTGTAAAATCGTTGTGTACGTATTATCAACGAAAAATTGTTCGAATTAGTCGAATCCATCGCCATTAAATTTTATGCTCAAACATCTGACTGCAATCTCATTTTTAAAATGTTGTCGAAGCGTAAACTTGAAAAAATTTGTATACTTCTCTATCTTATTTTATTTTAAGTAGAGTTACCAAGTTTATTATACAGGCACATGTTTGAGGGAAAATGTTTACATTTATTATTATTAGTATTATTTTAATAATAGTTAATAATATTTATGCTCTATAATTAACAAACTTGCGTTTTTGTATGCGCATTTCAAAAAATAAATCATTATAATAGATTTAACAAGTTAAAACTTTAATTACAATTTTACAGAATCCAGTAAATTTGCATTAAATTTATAACAGGGTAACATTAATCATCGTTAGTGTCTGCCACTACTCGCACGAAAAATTTGGTGCCATTAGTGTGGTCACTGCGGAAAATGTGTGTGTATTAGTAAAAAAAATGTGAGTGTATTGAGTTTTTCGAACTTGCAGTGTGATGTGAGATTGGTGGGTAATATGCCAAACTTATGTTCATATTTGTAAAAGAATAATGAAAAAACGTATGAAATAAAAGACCAACCCGTGTATACTCTTAACATTGTTCTGTATGATATCTAGTTGAAAATATTAACATTCATGTTAAAATAGAAATAACTATTGCAAAGCTAATTAGAACAAACAAAAATTATGGCGGCATCTACTGTGGCATAGTCACGCTGAGCAAAATGAAGTGACACTCTGTTAATACAAAAGAAATGTATTTTCCCCACAACAAAATACTGCAGAATTTTATGTAAATAAAATAACCGATTTATTTCTAACATGCAGTTACTATGAATATACATACATACATATATATAATATATGTACATTATTTGTATTATTTAATATGTGTATGTATGTATATTTAAATATTACACACAAAAAATACAACATCAAACGTTATTTTTGTGTTTTTCTCTTTAAATAAATTAATACATAAATTTTTTTGCTAAATTTACATTTGGGCAATTCACAACAGGTGTTGTATATTGTATGTTGTATTGAAATACACAATACAATCATTTGTTGTGAACACTCAGTTGTATTTTCATATTGTAAAACGCTTTCTTTAGTAATTTTCGATCCAACGAGGAAAGATCGCTTCGTCGCTTCTGCTATTTTGTATAAGAGAAAACACTTGTCAGTGTTTGCTTTTTGGTCGTGAGATATACCCTGGAGTTTTAGTTACGTACCTCTTGCATTTTAATTTATAATGAAAAAAAAAAAAAAATGTTAAATGTTTTGGTTGGTACTGAAAGAGAAAATACATACTAAAAATATAAACATTAATTTTTATATAAATAAACTTATCGATGTATTTGCGTTATTTGCATTATTTGCCATATTTTATTTTATAATTATTTATGCTGATAATATTCTATGTATTTGTTTTTTCTTTTTCATAAAAACTGGCATTCACTTGGAACTGATATGTTATGATACAATATACAACATTTACTAAACATAGCAAATGAAGTTGGATCGTGTATCAGATTTTTCAGTGAAAATTACCAACAACAATTTTACACTATTGTAAAGTGATACACGATACAACAGATACAACGATACATTACCCATTGTGAATTGCCCAATTGTTTTTTTTATTAACAACTAGGTATTTTAGCATTATTTGCTTTAGATGTTGGTGAATTTTTACTCCCTTTATATTAACTCGTAGTGTCTGCTTGTCGAAAAAATTTTGGATCGATTTTAAGCACTTTCCCGTGACCCAATCGATCTGAAATTTTGCAGGCAGGCTTGTGGCAATGACAGAAATGATCTAACATATTTTTTTAGTGATGCCAAAACAATGGAAACTTTTAAATTTTTCTACCAGAGTTGATAAAAAAAATGTACAAAGGGTTTGTTTTTGTTATATTATTACCATAACGACCACAAAAACAACAAGTCCAGCTATGAAAACAATGCAACATTTAGAATAACAACAAGAACAATATAGAAATATCATGTTTTTAATTTTTTTTTTACTTTTTCAGAGATTTCCCTGGACCTGTTCCACCGATTTTAATGATTTTTGAAGTAGAAATCTTTCCATGAATTTGGTGAATCGTTCTCACTAAAAATAATCACTGTAGCTGCACTATTGAGGGCGTGATCGTGACAAGAACAACATAGAAAATTATTTTTTTTTCAAGACTTTTTTAGTTCTTCATTCAAATCTCGGGTCCTAATCGACCGATTTGGACGATTTTAAATAGCAAACTTCTCAGGATGTTAGTGAATCATTTTTATGTCAACGAGTACCCTAGCTGCCGGATTGATGCCGTCATCGTGATTTCCACAGACGGACAGACGGACATCGCTATATCAACTCCGGTTGTTATAAGGATCACAAATATATAAATTTTATGGGGTCCAAAATTTTTTTTCTAATTATTACAAACGGAATGACAAACTTATATATACCCTCTGCACACTGGAGTGGAGGGTATAACAACTCTACAACAGCAACAATGACAGTCATATGTTTTTCAAATAGGAAAAAACTGTTTATGTGTTAGTTTCGGTCATTCCCCAGTATGCATTGAAATATTATTTCTCCAATGTTGGAGAAAAGTTAAGTTCTTAAATTGATGTCAAATGTAATTCTCAACTTGGGTTGAACAATTTTTCTCCTTGTTTGCTTTCAACTTGACATCAAGTTGAGACTTAACATTTTTTCCAATCTTTGAGAAACATTTTTACTATCAATTGGATATCCAACACTTTTCTCCACTTGAGACCAAACATTTTTTCAACTTGAATACGATTTGTGTTAAGTCTGAGATATTATTTAAATATGTCATAAATAATAAATTAAATTAAAAAATGCCAAAAAAGTACAAATAAATCATTGATATATTTTTAATTATTTCTGCTTTTTGTCGAATTTTTCAAAAAATGTACAACTAATTAATTCATTTATTTTTAATTCGAGATTTTAAAAAATGTACATAATATGTACATTTAATGTTAAATATGTACATAGTAATGTTAAATATATAATGAAATTAAATTGAAACATTAAAAAAGTACATTGTTTTCATTTCTAAAATTAGTATAATATTTTTTAATATGGCAATTCCGTACCTTCCATTTGATACCGATTGGAAATATTTCTTTGCTATCAAGTTGAGAATCACAAATTTCTCAATTTGATAACTATGAAAATCGCCATATAAAAAATGTGCCTTTTAAGTTGAGAAGACTATATTCGAACTATTGAGGGCATTTGAGAATTAACGTTGGAGATTTGAGAAATGTATTTGATCTCAAATGCACCTCAAGTTGATAGCAAACAAAAATGTTTATTGGGACATTTATTGTAGGGTCGTTTGCACACACACAAAAAATAGAAAATAAATTGTCAATAAGCAAAGCAAGTGGCTTCGAAATTCGATGATGCCAGTTAATCATTTTTTGTTCACGCGGAATTTATAATTGGAGGAATTTTTTCTCGAGAAATGTATTTTCCGTGAGAAAGAAATTCCTTGAGAATATTCATAATTGGAATGAATAACTTTTAATTGGAACTTTTTAGTCAGAATAAATCATAATTCTAGTTAGATATTGGTTAATATTTAATTAGAAAAAATATTGTGGTGGCATCTACGCAATTATTGAGGCAGTCACGGAAAAATTAAATGCAAGTCTGTTTTTTTTAATATAACAAAAATGGATTTTCCCTTTAACAAAATATGGCAGAATTCTTTATAAATGAAATGCAAAATGGAAAATAAATTTTGTGCTAATTATTAATATTTGTAATTTTATTTGACACAATTTCACACACAGTTTTACAGATCAACTGTTTTCAACTGATTTAGAAGTTTTCTGTTTTTGAAACAGTAGTGCCAATTTGTAACATTTTGTGATGTAATGAAAATCGCAGAATAATAAGTTAATACACAATAAAAAATATTAAATTTTTAAGTTTTATATACATATTGCAATAAAAAAAACTTTGGTAAATTTACATTGAAGATGGTCAGAAATGAATGAGAAAAAATATATAGACATTTTAGAAAAGCACATTTAATGTTAAACTTTATGCACAAAATATATGGGTTTTTGTTGTTTCGAATTTAACTGTGGCTCTAAGTGAAAAGTTTTAGACCGATCGTATATTACATCTTGAGGATCCTCACCTAATATTTTCAAATATTTTAAATTCTTTTTAACTCATTTAACCTCATTACGAAAATAGTAAAACAGTATATATGGAAAATCCACGCACCTCAAAAAATTGTTTTCTATGAAATAAATTTAAGACATTTCATATTATACAATTTTCTTTCAAAAATGTATCAATTATTGCAAATTTGAAATTTGACATATAGTATTTGTACATATATTTGTATAGATTTCGCAGTATGAAAAGAACTATTATTTCTTTATTTAGAATATATGTAAGTATTGCTCGCAAAAAAAATGCAACATCATGAATGAAACACATAGACGACTGCTGGCAGCAGCATTTGTAGTCGTATAGTCAGCTACTTGATTTTTCTGAATACGACAGCAACATATAATACAAATGCATTTTTATTTAAATATACAATTACTTTTACTTATTTAAAATGCATTAGTACAACGTAAAAATAAATAAATTAGTTTAACGCCTTTTGATTAGTAATGGAATTATAGCCTTTCATTTTGCGATTTTTTTTTTAAACAAAATAAAATATTTCATAGCACTAACTTCTTTTACATATTTTGTTATATTGTCAACACTATTTTTGTTTTGTAGCCAACAAAACACACTTGCAGTTTTTTTTTCTATTTGAAGAACATATGACTGCCATTGTTGATGTTGTAGAGTTGTTTTTTTTTTGATTTTGTTTCGTTAACTCTTTTGTATTAAAGCACCTCCAATATATGTATCCATTTTAGTTTGCAAATTCAGTATATTTATAATTTATTACTTACAGCAAAAAATAATAGAAACAATTTTATCAGTTATGCTTACGAAACTATATAAATAGACTTGAAGTTGGCTGCAAAAGCAGTAGCCTGTGTAAAGAACAAGTTAGCGACATGTAACTGTTACGTAACGTGTCAGCCTTTTTTTCACATGAAAAGTATTGGGACGTTCCGGTTACGTTCGGTAACTGTTTTAAATGATTTTCATGTAAAAAAAAAACAACTGACTCGTTACGGTTACGGTTAGAAAACATTGACCTTTTATATGTATTATAATGCTATGAATGCATTTATCTTTATTTTATTTTATTTATATATTCTTTTTTTTTGTATTGTATATTATTATTTTTTTATTATTATTACTATTTCATTTAATTATTTTTTTCTTTAAATAAATTAATACATAAAAATTTGTTTTTTAAATTATTGGTGAACTTTTACTCCCTTTATTTACTGCCTTTATATTAACTGGTAGTGTCTGCTTGTCGACAAAATTTTGGATCGATTTTTAGCCCCTTTCCCGTGAGCCAATCGATCTGAAATTTTGCAAGCAGGCTCGTGGCAATGACAGAAATGATCTAACAAATTTTTTTAGTGATGCCAAAACAATGGAAACTTTTAAAATTTTCTACCAGAGTTCACAAAAAAATGTACAAAGGGTTTGTTTTTATTATATTATTACCACAACGACCACAAAAACAACAAGTCCAGCTATGACAACAATGCAACATTTAGAATAACAACAGGAACAATATGGAAACATCATGTTTTTCATTTTTTTTTTTAATTTTTCATAGATTTACCTGGACCTGTTCCATCGATTTTAATAATTTTTGAAGTAGAAATCTTCCCATGAATTTGGTGAATCATTCTCACTAAAAATTATCGTCCTAGCTATCCTATTGAGGGCGTGATCGTGACAAGAACAACATAGAAAATTATATTTTTTCAAGACTTTTTTTAGTTCTTCATTCAAATCCCGGGCCCTAATCGACCGATTTGGACGATTTTAAATAGCAAACTTTTCAGGATATTAGTGAATCATTTTTTATGCCAACGAGCACCCTAGCGGCCCGATTGATGCCGTCATCGTGATTTCCACAGACGGACAGACGGACATCGCTATATCAACTCCGGTTGTTATAAGGATCACAAATATATATATTTTATGGGGTCCAAATTTTTTTTTCTAATTATTACAAACGGAATGACAAACTTATATATAACCTCTGCACACTGGAGTGGAGGGTATAATAATAACCTTGATCTTGAAATTATTTTCAAGTTCAAGTATGTACATGTAAACAACACCTTATATGGTAATATGTTGATGGCATTTTTTTTTTTTTGGCAAATTGATTTATGGCGTGTTTTTTTCTCTTCATTGTGTTGTATTAAATCATGAACACATTCATATGCAATCATGCTGGTCAAACCACGTATTTTCTTGTATTGATCTCACTTGCTCTCATAGTCATATATGAGTGGGAGTGTTGTAAATACGAGAGAATATTATGAATGCATATGAATGTTCTCAATGAATTGGTGGTGATTTTGTTTTTTAATAAACAGGTTTTTATCTGCAGATGAATGAATGAAGATGAGAAGGTTTAATGTAATGAAGTTAAATTTAAATTGGGGTGTTGAAGTTTTGTTTTTGAAGAACAAGGTTGAGGAAAAACCTCGTAAGAATTAAATATGTAGTTTAAGAAAGTTAGTAAATTTTTAAATTAATCTATAAGATTTAAGAAATTTAAAATTAAAAAAAAAAAAAAAAAAAACATTAAAGTGAAAGTTTGCGGAAAAAAAATAAGATAAAAAGAAAAAAAAATATATTTTAAGACTAGAAAAATTAAAATAAAAGACATAAAAGTAAAAAAAATTAAAGAAAAATTAAGTTTAAAAAAAAAAGATAAGTTTAAGAAAAAAAGAAAGTGTAAAATTTAAGAAATAAAACCAATAAAAAATTAAATAAACTTAAAAAAAAAAAAACTAGATTTTAATGACATTTGTTGTTCGGTTTTTATCTATATATATAAAATTGAATGTGTGTTTGTTTTTTTGTTTGTTTGTGTGTACCTTATAGGAGACCAAACCTCTGGACCGATCTTCCTGAAATTTTCACAGCATTTAACTGGGACTCTGGCATGATTAATAGGGTATTTTTTTTGACCACGCCCACTTTTACGCCCACTTTTTTAAAATTATGTAATTGCTCCCATATAGTTTTTAACAGATTTACTTCAAATTGTATACACATTATACTCCAGGCGAGGTAGAAATAAACATTTCTTACGCCACGCCCCCTTTCACGCCCCTTTTCACGCCAAATTTTGTTTGAAAGTTTTAAACTTTTTTTTCTCTGTACAAATTTGTTCCTTCCAACGGATTTTTTTATTTGGTAGTATATTGCTCTTAATACTGTTAACGTCGCCATATAACTATGAACCACGCCCATTTCACCGCCCCCTTTTTTTTTACTTATACCACTAACAATGTTTGCTATACAAAATAATTTTTTTGTAATATGTATTTATCTAAAGTTTTATACACTTTTTATCTACAGGTAAGGTAGCCATACATTTTTTTATTACCAAGTCCCCCTTTTTCGCCCCATTTTATCTTAAATCATAATTAATCTGCTTTCAATCTATCTATATATATAAAAATGAATGTGTGTTTGTTTGTGCTTTATAGGAGGCCAAACCAAAGAACCGATCTTCCTGAAATTTTCAGAGCGTGTTACTGTGACTCTGGAAGGAATAATATGCTATATAAATTTTTGATTGGACAAAGGGGCGGTGCCACGCCCATATAACCAAAAATTTGAAAAAGTCATATCACGGGAATTTTTTTTACCTACAGTTTTAAACTTTTTTTTCTCTGTACAAATTTGTTCCTTCCAACGGATTTTTTTATTTGGTAGTATATTGCTCTTAATACTGTTAACGTCGCCATATAACTATGAACCACGCCCATTTCACCGCCCCCTTTTTTTTTACTTATACCACTAACAATGTTTGCTATACAAAATAATTTTTTTGTAATATGTATTTATCTAAAGTTTTATACACTTTTTATCTACAGGTAAGGTAGCCATACATTTTTTTATTACCAAGTCCCCCTTTTTCGCCCCATTTTATCTTAAATCATAATTAATCTGCTTTCAATCTATCTATATATATAAAAATGAATGTGTGTTTGTTTGTGCTTTATAGGAGGCCAAACCAAAGAACCGATCTTCCTGAAATTTTCAGAGCGTGTTACTGTGACTCTGGAAGGAATAATATGCTATATAAATTTTTGATTGGACAAAGGGGCGGTGCCACGCCCATATAACCAAAAATTTGAAAAAGTCATATCACGGGAATTTTTTTTACCTACAGCAGTCATATTTGGTACATATGGTATTAGCATGAATAGAAATACATACAAGAAGAAAAGTGGGCGGGACCACGCCCCTTTTTAGAAAAATAAAAAATCGTAATATCTTCTAAACTACTGGAAGGATCGTCATGAAATTTTCACAAAAGGATATTTTTGCGAAATAATAAGACCTTAGCTATATAAAGTTGTTAGTGGGCAAAGGGGCGTGGCGTATATATAAAAACGTTGATGCATTCGATTGTAACGAATGATCTCCGGAACCATAAGAGCTGTCGAGGTAGGATTTGCAGCATAGGTTCGGTTCGAGCTCTTCTGTGTTTTTTTTTAGTTTTAACCCTCTAGCTGGCGTTGGGGTCAAGTTAAAAACAAAAATTTTTACTTTCAGCGCGATTTGACTGCAATTCAGAATGAACGTATATTTCGTCATAAGAAATTTTTGTATGTATAAATGGACCCGATAGGTGGCGCTGGGTAAAGTTATTTCGAATATTCTTATTTATGGTGTGATTTTAATGAAACTAAGAATGTACATATATGTATGTTAGAAACATTTTTTATTGGACCCGGTAGATGGCGCTGTCGTTCGAAAAATAATGAGTTGTCAAATTTATATAAATTTTAATAAATAAACTCACAAACGTTTTTATATATAAATATTCTAACGAAAAAGAAGGAAAAAGCCGCTACATTATTGCATGGTGGCCGCACAGCTCATTCAGCACTCAAATCACCGTTAAACGTACAAAAAAATGAGAATGCCGTCTGTAATATCAAAAAACATTCCGGTATGGCAAAAGTTCTGCAAAAATGCAGTATTTTTATTTGGGATGAATGTACCATGGCTCACAAACATTGTGATTTGATTTGATAAAAGATTTGAAAGGCAATGAAAGATTTTTTGGTGAAGCTCTCATTTTATTATCTGGAAATCTTCGTCACACATTTTATATAGGTATATACAGATTCTAACTAAAATAAAAATTCATTGAGGGCAAAACAACGTTTGCCGGGTCCAGCTAGTTAATTATATTTTTAATATTTGCGTGAAAAATATTTAAACAACCACTAGCTACTTAGAATATTAAATCTATTAAATAAACAATTCATAAGAAAACTAAAAACTCAAACGTAGAAAAAAAATTACAACTATTCATAAGTTTATGTTAAATTATCGTCAATAACGATAAAATAATATCATCATTAAAATTATTTTGTTAAATCTGCAATTAATGCTCATCTTTATTAATACGAAGAATTCATCGTAAAATTTCAATTGAATAAAAAAACTTAACTATGGCCAACATTTTCCAATGGCATATTGCGACACACAACCACGGCGTCCGGCGGCAGCAGCTTCATCGGTACTTCATCGGAATGTAACACCAGCGATATGGCGATATGAAAGTTGTGCAAAAATTAAAAGTGAGCTAATATTAAAATTGTTCTATTATTAAAAATTTTTTCTACTATTAAAATTTAAAAATTTTCCTAAAAATTAAAAATTGTCCTAAAATTAAATAGTGCTAAAAGTCAACTTTTGTTAAAACTAAAAATTTCATAAATTAAAATAATTTTCCTAAATATGGATAAAATTAAGCTAAATTTAAAAAAATTCTCCTAAAATTAAAATTATGCTATACTTTAAAATTTTTCTAAAATTAACATTTTTCTAAATTTAAAATTTCCCGAAAATAAAATTTTGCTAAACTTAAAATTTTGCTAGAAATAAAAATTTAAAATTAACCTAAATTTAAAATTATAGAAATTTAAGAGATTTTTTTTTAAGATTATTCTAATTAGAATTTAAAAGTTTTCTAAATGTGAGGTTTTCTAATTAAACCAAATTTTTGTCATTAAAAATTAGCTAAGTGTATTCTAAATATAAAAATTTACCTAAATACAAAATTTTTCTAAAATTACATAAAAAAGTTTTCTAATTATAAAATTTAAATAAATATATAATTCTCGAAATGTCAAAATTCGCAAAATATAAAATATTCGAAATATAAAAATTTTCTAAATATAAAAATTTTTTCTAAATATAAATTTAGACTAAAATTTAACTAAAAATTTTCTAAATTAAGAACTTTGCTAAATATAAAATTAATCTAAAAATTTTCCTAAATAAAAATAAAATTGAGCTAAAATTAAAAATTATAATAAGAAATATAATTTAGCTAAAAATAAAATTTTGCTAAAATTTTCCTAAAACAGAATTTTGCTAAAATTTAAAAATTCTTCTAAAATTAAAATTAAAATTTCCCTAAAAATTAAATTTTGCTAAACTTAATTTAAAATAACCTTAAAATGAAGGTTCAATAAAACTTGTTATAACCAATGTAGAAAACCAAACCAAACCAAATCTTATCATTGGGTGGGTTACCTCCAAGTAAGATGGAGTCGAGGTAACATGGTAGGGAGGGCAAAAGGGGCAGAACACCTCGTCCCCAATCCAAAGGTAAGTATGGCAATCCGTCCCACTTAGTATCCGTTTTTTTGACAGTTGTTTTTTTTTTAATCGCACGTGAAAATCTGTAGTGCGGTTTCCCTGGGCCTGAGCAAGACCCCACCCATCCGGCGAGCTAGGCCCCTACGCCAGCACGTGCGACCAGCAAAGGCTCAGGGAAACGGAAGCGGATCTTCCACCAACGCCGCACCATTACAGGTGATCTGTCTGAATTTTGAATTTTCTTCCAAATAAATAGGGTCGAAAATATTTAGTACCCCAACCAATTGCGAGAAGTTCTTCTCAATAGTGCTATAATTTAATTCATGTTTATTAAGAGTTCTAGAAGTGAACGCTACAGGATGACCATTTTGAGACAATACAGCACCTAATGCTTCATTACTCGCATCTGTAGTCAAAATAAACATTTTATCAAAATTTGGATATACTAAAACGGGACTAGTACATATGAGTTTCTTTAATTTATTAAAGGAGTCAATATACTTCTGATCATTAACATTTATAACAGAATTTTTTTTTAATCTTGAAATCATTGGTAATGCAGTTAGGCTGTATCTTCTATATATATAAAAATAAGTTGCATTGTGTTAGTAATTGGTGTTCTCGGGAATGCGTGAACCGTTTCTGCAAAGTTCATATGAAAAGTGACGTCAATACCAAGGTTTTTATGTATAAACGGTCTCTGAATGTGTATTGGTTAATGAGTTATATCCATTTTAGTGAACACTGCAATCATTTCAAAACATGTAGTTTGAAGATATTTCAGTTAATATTTCCAACAACTGAAATACGTTTTTAAATTCACTACAATTTGATTTTAGTCAAACCATTAATTTAATACTAATAATTAATAAATAATTTATATACTTAGCTATTGTAAATCACATGGGATCTATGAAATAAATTACATACAAAACACATCGCTAAAAACTTAAATATTTAAATACATTACGCACAGCAATGAGCTTTCTTATATGTTAACTTAACGGATATTTCAAACATTAAATCAAACAGCTAATATATAAATACATGTAATGCTGTAACGGACTTTTTCTCCAAGGTCGCTAGCTTTTGAGTGCATGCTATGACTGACATTTCATGATCAGCTGATCTATTTATATTCTTAATAATTGCATTATTCAACTAACATACGTGTCTGAATTTTTGAATTTCGCAAATAAATAAAATTTCAATTACTTCATATTTAATTGGGATAGCCACATTTTTTAATACAAAATGGTACGTCCGCGCAGTAATTTGGGGCATCAATCACGTAATGCTAGAAATGTTGCGGCATCTAGAGCATCTCAAAGTGACGAACATCGTACAAATAATACTTTGGCTGCTCGAAATGCCATGGCACTTGGTAGGGCTCTGCAAAATTCAGCTTCATGTCCGTATGTGCGACGTACTTTGGAGCGTGCTGCATTTAATTATGATGTAAACTTTGATTACGTTTCTCATAGCAAGGTTTTAATTGGACCAATGGCTACTGTTTGCAGTCATTGCAAGGCATTTAAGTTTAAACATGAGGTATCTGGATAGTGTTGTTCAAACGGACAAGTTAAATTACCAGAATTGAATCCACCACCGGAGCCCTTGCATAATTTGATAACTGGTGGCACACAAATTTCAAATCATTTTCTGGCAAACATACAAGCGTATAACTCCGGTTTTCAAATGACTTCATTCGGAGCGACAAATATTATTCGGGACAATTTTATGTCAACGTTCAAGTTATTTTTGTTTGTTTTAATGTTTATTTAGATGATCGTGAAACGTACTATTTTGAAAATTTCAATCTTCAATAGATTCAAGGCCAAGTTTACTATCGACTTATGAAATAATTACCTGTTGATCAAAATAGACCACACATATACTATAAGCAGTTGATTAAAGAAACCTTGCGGTTTAAACGTCGCAATAATTTTTCATTGTTGAAACTTCTATGAATTTGAATTTTCTGCTCAATGATGATCACTTATTGAATGAAGTAATTCAATTTTTAAAAGTTCTGATTCGTTTAATTTGCAAACCATTCCGTTATAGTTGATGTTTATAAATAAACTTAAAAAAGAAACTTAAAGCGGTTTCCCAGCTTATTTTTGAACCATTTTTTTTCCAGTATCTTATGAAAAACTTCTAAATTAAAAAATCAAGAAATTTTTAATTGAAATAAAAAATGAATTACTGCCCATACAAATTTTTGGTGAGAAAGTTAATTTTCTTGGGGAATTTGTTCTTTGGGGACTAAGTACTCAGCGCCTGGTAAGCATAGTGAACCATTTTTCAAGTCAAATACCTTTTTATCCCGGGCAAGACCGGGTAAAAACAGCTAGTCCTTAATGAATTTTCGGTAAAATACAGTTAAACCTAAAAATGAGCGAATTTGCTTAACAGTTTTTGGAAGAGGTACCTTTTGTATAATATCAATTTTTGCTGGATTAGGTTTTATCCCACTTGCCGTTATTACGTGTCCTAAATATTCGGATTCGCGCTTAAAAAATTGCATTTGTCAATCTGAACTTTAAGATTGTATTCCGATAACCTGTTAAAAAATTTCCTTTCCTGCTCATCAAGTGATGAAGAAGCAATCAAAATATCATCAAGATAAACTACGCATATATTGTTAATAAAATCATGAAGAACTTCGTTCATCATCCTTTGAAATGATGCCGGAGCATTCTTTAAGCCGAAAGGCATACGAGTAAATTCATAATGACCCGTAGTAGTGGAAAAGGCCGTTTTGTGCCTATCATCAGAAGAAATTGGAATTTGGTGGAAGCCTTTTGCAAGGTCCAACGTAGTAAAATATTGGGAATTCCCCAATTTAGAAAAAAGGTCCTCCATATTAGGAATTGGAAACTTGTCCTCTATAGTCACATTATTTAGTTTTCTGTAGTCCACAAAAACCCTCCATTTTTGTTCACCTGAGTTATCAACTTTTTTGGGTGCAACCCAAATTGGTGCATTATATGAGCTTGAAGATTTAGTTACTATTCCTGATTCTAACATTTCCTTAATCTGTTTTTCAACTTCAAGCTCATGAACCTCAGGAAATCGGTATGTTTTTGAATAAACAGGTATATTATTTATTATTGGAATTTGATGCTGATATTTACCTGCTGCTGTTAATTTATCACCGTCTACGTAAAAAACTGATTTGAAATCTTTAATTAATTTTATAAGTGAATTTATTTCTTCATCGTTTAAATTGTCAAGTTTTAATCTATTCATTAAAAAATCAATTTCAGGCTTTTGAAAATTAATGGCTATAATTATGGGATCAAAATATGATATATCATCCTTTATGTGCTCATGGGGTGGATCATCAAATATAAGTGGACAACTAGCATTTAAAGTTATTAGCATTTTCCCTTTCAAATCAATTTTTGCTCCTAGCGGTGTTAAAATATTGCAACCAATAATTCCATCAAATTCACTATATATTTCAGTTTCTAACATTTCTATTTTGGCATTTGGTATATTAAATTCTTTAAACATTGATATTGTTATCTTTGTTTTCGTTACAGTTTTAGAACATATTGTATTAAGAATTATAGGGTGCTCAAATTCGGTCCTAAATGAACTGTGAAAAAGACCTCTCTTAATTAGGGAAGTACCTGATCCTGTGTCAATCAACAGTTTAATAGGAGAAGTTCTTGTCCTTACTATTATACAGGGAAGAGCTCGTCGACTGATAATTGAGAATTTGAATATGTTAACTTCCATAGGAATTTGTCTACTATTATTAGAACGTTGAGTACTACTAGCTACCTGGTTTCGATTATGAATTCCATCGTTATTATTGCGTCGCACATTTGCTCCAGTAGTATATCCAGAATTGGTATCTCTATTATAGTCTTAATTACCATTGTAGTTATCATATTGTTCACCAAAGTTTCTAGATTGAGAATTATATGATCTCTGATTATTATATGTGTTATAATTTCGAAAAAAATTTTTATTTCCATTAAAATTATTACCTTGCTCATTAAAATATTCAAATTCAGAATTATTCGCTCTCTGATTGTTACAATTTTGTAAATGTTTATTGTTATTGTTATATTTAAAATAAGAATTGTAACTCTTAGATGAAGAAGATTGTAAATTCGGAGTACAATTTGAAAAATTTTTAAAAAAATATTCTGTCTCCATTAAAATTTCTTTAGCTTTTAACAAACAGCATGGGCTACGAGCATTGAGAATTAATTTTGATTCGCTACGCAATTTACCTATGAAAATTTTTAAAACCATTTTCTCATTCTCTTCGCAACTATACCACTCATCCCTATCAATACTATTTTTCAAATTTAATTTTGTTAAAAGCTCTAACAAATAGTCATAAAAATTATTTATAGTAGTTTTACACTCTGCTATTTTCATCTTATTTATTAAGTATTCAACAGTTTCTGATATATTAAAATTGTTTCTGAGAATAACTTTCATCTCTTCCCAATTTAAGGGGTTGTTATCTTATATATTAAAAGAATTTATGAATAAGCTTTGCATTCAAGATTTTTTTTCAATATTTTTCTTCTCTCGAACCTCAATAACTAGTTATAATTAACGTAGACTGTTGACATAGGTCTAAGAACACTCAGTGGATCAAGCTCCTTCTTTTGAGCTATTAACTGCTTAAATTCGTTGGGTTTGAGGAAAGTTATGCGTGGGCAATCAACTTTACTTTTACTGTACGTTAACTTCTCTTGGCATATTTTGGCATTACTGTACGTTAACTTCTCTTGGCAATTTTTGGTATTATATTATAAAAAATAATATAACATAATATAATATAATATAATATAATATAATATAATATAATATAATATAATATAATATAATATAATATAATATAATATAATATAATATAATATAATATAATATAATATAATATAATATAATATAATATAATATAATATAATATAATATAATATAATATAATATAATATAATATAATATAATATAATATAATATAATATAATATAATATAATATAATATAATATAATATAATATAATATAATATAATATAATATAATATAATATAATATAATATAATATAATATAATATAATATAATATAATATAATATAATATAATATAATATAATATAATATAATATAATATAATATAATATAATATAATATAATATAATATATAATATAATATAATATAATATAATATAATATAATATAATATAATATAATATAATATAATATAATATAATATAATATAATATAATATAATATAATATAATATAATATAATATAATATAATATAATATAATATAATATAATATAATATAATATAATATAATATAATATAATATAATATAATATAATATAATATAATATAATATAATATAATATAATATAATATAATATAATATAATATAATATAATATAATATAATATAATATAATATAATATAATATAATATAATATAATATAATATAATATAATATAATATAATATAATATAATATAATATAATATAATATAATATAATATAATATAATATAATATAATATAATATAATGCTGCGGAGCAGCAGGGGTCCTCTAGTTATTTATTAAAACAATACTAGCTTTGTTTACTTCTAATTCTCAAGTCAAAGAGAGTTAATATCGTTGGATCAGCATATTTTCGTATTTCCTCAATATGTTGTATAAAGACATTAAGCTCTTCCGGCTTACCATTGAACTCGGGAATACTTTTCAAGAAATCAAGAACATTTGCGGTCGTCATAGTGATAACAGTTCTCTTGAGTGGAGTTGTTGTTTTGTTTAAAGTTGCTGATGGTTAAGCGTGATGATTTTCTTTAGCTCCCCTTTTACGGACTTTTTCTTTGTTTTCGCTTTGTTAATAGTATATGTTTTTCTTCACTGTTTTATTACATTATAATATTATAATATAATATATTAGAATATATTAAGATCGTTTGTTTTCTTTATTTTTATAGTGATTAAAACACTTTTATATATTGTTTGGTAGCATATAAAATCACTTTTTAAGATAAACGTTCCTTCAGATTATTATTTTAATGACTTCTTTATTTTAAACTTGTGGAATATAGGATTTAAAGTGTTTCCGTTTAAAATATTTTGGTTCGTAAATAACGACTGCGCCAGTTATATTTCTATATTTTGTACAAAAACAATTTTTATTAAGTTATTTTAAGTGTTTATTTTTCTATAATTATATTAAGAACAAATTGACAAACAAAATTAATTATTCAATGAAATATTGCTTTTAAAGAAAAAATTGGAATAGGTTTAAATTTACAAAGTTTAAACATATTACAACTTAAAATCATAACTGATATTAATAATTGAGTTTAAAGTGAAAATATGTAATAATAATGTTAAAAAGAAAATAGTTAATTATTAATAATATAAACTAAACTAAATAAAATAAATAACTAGAAAGAAGAGAGAAGGAGATATTAGGGATAAGTACAATAATATATAACTCCTAGCTACCCGATTGAAGCCGTCATCGTGATTTCCACAGACGGACAGACGGACAGCCGGACAGACGGACATCGCTATATCAACTCCGCTTATTATAAAGATCACAAATATATATATTTGATGGGGTCCAGATTTTTTTTTCTAATTATTACAAACGTAATGACAAACTTATATATACCCTCTGCACACTGGAGTGGAGGGTATAAAAACTTTAATAACAAATGCTGTACGTATTGAGAAACTTATTACTGATACTAAAGTATTCAAGTTTAAGTCATTTTGTTATTCAATATTTCAATTCCACTCCGGATGCGACGAATCTTTGAATTTAAGAACAAATTTGTTATTAATTAATATTCCACTGGAATTATTCCTTTCAGCCGCAGATTGTCAACATTTTCGACATGAATTGGATGTTACATTGAACAATCTTGCTTGCCTTGATTCTACATTGAAAGGACATTATATAATACTATAACATAAATAACTACTTATTTTTAACGAACTGTATTTCAAAATTCATGAAATATAATAAAGAACTACTAAAGTTATAATGTATTTTACTAAATACGATTAATTAAAAGTAAAAATAATTTACTACAAAAATTTTTAAGCGAAAAAACTGATAGCCACAATGTACAAAAATAACCACAATTTACGATCTAGATGAAATTATATTTTGACATAAATTTTTCATGGTGTTGTTATGGTAGAGATGTGCATCTATTTCGATGCATAAAGCATATTTTCTTGATCGTTATATCAAATCGGGTCGATATAGCGATGTCAATCTAGCCGAATGTCCGTCCGTCTGTTGAAATCACGATTAATCACAAAGCAAACCATTTATCTGGGTAAACTTAGAATTATATTGATGTCTTTATCTGGATCAGGTTAGTACCAAATATTTTGTTTACATTTGTTACAAATACTACAATAAGAGCAGATATTAATGAAAACGTAGAAGCTAGGTGGAGGGTATCAAAGATTCGGCATAGCCGATTTAACACTCTTACTTGTTTTAACTGAATATGGTGAACCGTTTCAAGTTATTCCAATATATGTAGTGGAAGTGCCTTAATTTTGGAAATAACGGTATATCGCGAAAAATCGAGCTGATAGAAAAAAAACCAAGTGCAGCGTCCCAAACAACCTTAAAAACAATAATCAGTTCTTAATAAAAAAAAAACGTTGTTCCCTTATGTTACCAATTATAATGCAGAAATTTTCAAATGCATTTCAGTTATCATCAATTGTATGCCAGAAATTATAAATTTTCTTTCAGAAACTTTCAATTGCATTTCAGAAATTATTTATTGAGAAATATCTTCAATTATTTAAGGTTTGGCCAAGGTCGACTATATCTTTCTTATTAATATGAGTATTATATGTATGTAACTTACCTTCTGGGTACATAAATATCGATAAATCAATAAAACCTTGTAGTAAAATATTGCTCTCATCTCTTTCAGAATATATTTCCATTATTATGTGATAATGATCGAGTGACAAAGCATTTTCCAATACTTTTTGCATGTTTTCAGTTAAAATACAACGATGAATTGAATTGCAAATCAGTGCATAATCCTCAGTGAAGTTCATATCATCATAATGGAATTCAGCATTTTCGGTGTCCAAAAGATTGTCTAACAATTTGTTTAGAGTGAAATTTGATTCGAATGCAATACCCATACTAAGTAAATTATTGAGGTCTCTATTCTTAAGATTTTCCCATCTCTTAGATAGGTTTTGATCACAAATAATACTTTTTGAGAATGCTGTATATTTGCACAAAAAAAATTTATCATATTCATTATTTTCATTTGGTATTTTGGATAGAAATGATAAATTAGCAACTAAATTTTCACATCCCTCCAAAAGATTATCGTTTGCATTGTAGAGTGACCCAAGAGAGATTAAAACAAGATTTGAAAATATGCTATTTTTTACCAGAGGATGCAGTGAATATATTTCCCATTCCGTTATGCATGTCAACGTGTCGGCCAGTGTTTCAAAAGGATATAGATAAATAGTTTCACTGCATTTAGTACGCCGTTTTTTAAAATAACCCATGATATCAATATATCCCTGAGCCATAGGTATACGTTCTTCCATGAATTCTTTTTTCTTTTCTTGGTCTTCGCTATTTGCGACTTGAACTAGGCTTTCGCCAGATTTTCCTAATTTAATAACATATAATGTCAGCACTATTGGAGCATCAGCGATGCAAGACACATCTTCGATACTATCCTGTTCTATAGTGACACTAAATGTTGGCTTTTCTATTTCTAATTGATCGACATTAATGATATTGCGTGACATATAATGATCACATAATTTTGTTATTTTATTTTTTTTATGTTCCAATTCAATTTCCATTTTATCAAATAGAACATGTTCTGCAGGGAAGGAAATCGATTTTGGTTGTAAATATAAGAAAACATGCTGTGGTAATTCTATAGTTTGCTTTTGATCGCCTGCAGCAGAAGTCTGCAATAATATCAAAAGTTTTGGAAAGATTTTAACGATAAGTTCAATATTAGCCATTTTGCTAATAGATAACTATATGTTTGTATATGAAAAAAAAATAATGGACATAAATCCGAATGGATGCAGATAATAAGTAGATACAAAATGAATTAAATTCTATGCTGAATGAATGTAACTTTTGAATAAGAATTAACAAAAATTAAGAAAACTGGGAAATTTGGTTGCTTTAAATGGGAAACTAATGTGATACATCCAAAATTATACAAAATAATGTACATTCATAAACAATGTAAGCCGTTTGATAGGTATTGCAATTGTTGCAACGGCTTTCTAAATTAGGAACTTACCATAATAGTTCTACTTTTTCTTCCCGATTTCCGTTTTTTTTCAATCTTTTTTTGTTCCATTATTAGAAAATGTAACTTTCTTAAAGAAAATGTGTTTCAAGAATAAATATTTTTCAAATGTTTGAAATATTTAATTTATTCTATACTCAAATAAGCATAAGCTTTTGACAGTCTGCAGTTCAAGTTGTAAAAAACAAGTAAGAGTGTTAAATTCGGCTGTGCCGAATTTTTTGATACCCTCCTGAGTCTTTAAATTTTTAATTTTTAATTTTTAATTTTTAATTTTTTATTTTTAATTTTTAATTTTTAATTTTTAATTTTTAATTTTTAATTTTTTATTTTTAATTTTTAATTTTTAATTTTTAATTTTTAATTTTTAATTTTTAATTTTTAATTTTTAATTTTTAATTTTTAATTTTTAATATTTAATTTTTAATTTTAATCTTTAATTTTTAATTTTTAATTTTTAATTTTTAATTTTTAATTTTTAATTTTTAATTTTTAATTTTTAATTTTTAATTTTTAATTTTTTATTTTTTATTTTTAATTTTTAATTTTTAATTTTTAATTTTAAATTTTAAATTTTAAATTTTAAATTTTAAATTTTAAATTTTAAATTTTAAATTTTTAATTTTTAATTTTTAATTTTTAATTTTTAATTTTTAATTTTTAATTTTTAATTTTTAATTTTTAATATTTAATTTTTAATTTTAATCTTTAATTTTTAATTTTTAATTTTTAATTTTTAATTTTTAATTTTTAATTTTTAATTTTTAATTTTTAATTTTTAATTTTTAATTTTTAATTTTTAATTTTTAATTTTTAATTTTTAATTTTTAATTTTTAATTTTTAATTTTTAATTTTTAATTTTTAATTTTTAATTTTAAATTTTTAATTTTTAATTTTTAATTTTTAATTTTTAAATTTTAATTTTTAAATTTTAATTTTTAATTTTTAATTTTTAATTTTTAATTTTTAATTTTTAATTTTTAATTTTTAATTTTTAATTTTAAATTTTAAATTTTTAATTTTTAATTTTTTATTTTTAATTTTTAATTTTTAATTTTTAATTTTTAATTTTTAATTTTTAATTTTTAATTTTTAATTTTTAATTTTTAATTTTTAATTTTTAATTTTTAATTTTTAATTTTTAATTTTTAATTTTTAATTTTTAATTTTTAATTTTTAATTTTTAATTTTTAATTTTTAATTTTTAATTTTTAATTTTTAATTTTTAATTTTTAATTTTTAATTTTTAATTTTTAATTTTTAATTTTTAATTTTTAATTTTTAATTTTTAATTTTTAATTTTTAATTTTTAATTTTTAATTTTTAATTTTTAATTTTTAATTTTTAATTTTTAATTATTAATTTTTAATTTTTAATTTTTAATTTTTAATTTTTAATTTTTAATTTTTAATTTTTAATTTTTAATTTTTAATTTTTTAATTTTTAATTTTTAATTTTTAATTTTTAATTTTTAATTTTTATTTTTTAATTTTTAATTTTTAATTTTTAATTTTTAATTTTTAATTTTTAATTTTTAATTTTTAATTTTTAATTTTTAATTTTAAATTTTAAATTTTTAATTTTTAATTTTTAATTTTTAATTTTTAATTTTTAATTTTTAATTTTTAATTTTTAATTTTTAATTTTTAATTTTTAATTTTTAATTTTTAATTTTTAATTTTTAATTTTTAATTTTTAATTTTTAATTTTTAATTTTTAATTTTTAATTTTTAATATTTAATTTTTAATATTTAATATTTAATTTTTAATTTTTAATTTTTAATTTTTAATTTTTAATTTTTAATTTTTAATTTTTAATTTTTAATTTTTAATTTTTAATTTTTAATTTTTAATTTTTAATTTTTAATTTTTAATTTTTAATTTTTAATTTTTAATTTTTAATATTTAATTTTTAATTTTTAATTTTTAATTTTTAATTTTTAATTTTAAATTTTTAATTTTTAGTTTTTAATTTTTAATTTTTAATTTATAATTTTTAATTATTAATTTTTAATTCTAAATTTTTAATTTTTAATTTTTAATTTTTAATTTTTAATTTTTAATTTTTAATTTTTAATTTTTAATTTTTAATTTTTAATTTTTAATTTTTAATTTTTAATTTTTAATTTTTAATTTTTAATTTTTAATTTTTAATTTTTAATTTTTAATTTTTAATTTTTAATTTTTAATTTTTAATTTTTAATTTTTAATTTTTAATTTTTAATTTTAATTTTTAATTTTTAATTTTTAATTTTTAATTTTTAATTTTTAATGTCTGCCACTACTCGCACGAAAAATTTGGTGCCATTAGTGTGGTCACTGCGGAAAATGTGTGTGTATTAGTAAAAAAAATGTGAGTGTATTGAGTTTTTCGAACTTGCAGTGTGATGTGAGATTGGTGGGTAATATGCCAAACTTATGTTCATATTTGTAAAAGAATAATGAAAAAACGTATGAAATAAAAGACCAACCCGTGTATACTCTTAACATTGTTCTGTATGATATCTAGTTGAAAATATTAACATTCATGTTAAAATAGAAATAACTATTGCAAAGCTAATTAGAACAAACAAAAATTATGGCGGCATCTACTGCGGCATAGTCACGCTGAGCAAAATGAAGTGACACTCTGTTAATGCAAAATAAATGTATTTTCCCCACAACAAAATAGTGCAGAATTTTATGTAAGTAAAATAATATACCGACTTATTTCTAACATGCAGTTGTTATGGATATACATGTATATTATTTGTATTATTTAATATGTTTATATAAATTTATAAATAAATATATACATAAAAATTTTTTTTGCTATATTTACATTGTTTTTTTTTTATTAACAACTAGGTATTTTCGCATTATTTGCTTTAGATGTTGGTGAATTTTTACTCCCTTTATATTAACTCGTAGTGTCTGCTTGTCGAAAAAATTTTGGATCGATTTTAACCAATTTCCCGTGAGCCATTCGATCTGAAATTTTGCAGGCAGGCTCGTGGTAATAACAGAAATGATCTAACAAATTTTTAGAGTGATGCCAAAACAATGGAAACTTTTAAATTTTTCTACCAGAGTTAATAAAAAATGTACAAAGGGTTAGTTTTTATTATATTATTACCACAACGACCACAAAAACAACAAGTCCAGCTATGACAACAACACAACATTTAGAATAACAACAAGAACAATATAGAAACATCATATTTTTCATTTTTTTTTTTACTTTTTCAGAGATTTCCCTGGACCTGTTCCACCGATTTTAATGATTTTTGAAATAGAAATCTTCCCATGAATTTGGTGAATCATTCTCACTAAAAATGATCACTGTAGCTGCACTATTAAGGGCGTGATCGTGACAAGAACAACATAGAAAATTATATTTTTTCAAGACTTTTTTTAGTTCTTTATTCAAATCTCGGGCCCTAAGCGACCGATTTGGACGATTTTAAATAGCAAAATTTTCAGGATGCTAATGAATCATTTTTTATGTCAACGAGCACACTAGCTGCCCGATTGATGCGTCATCGTGATTTCCACAGACGTACAGACGGACATCGCTATATCAACTCCGGTTGTTATAAGGATCACAAATATATATATTTTATGGGGTCCAAAATTTTTTTTATAATTATTACAAACGGAATGACAAACTTATATATACCCTCTGCACACTGGAGTGGAGGGTATAAAAATAACATTCTCATCAAATTGCGTTTATTTATGTAACAGTTTTTATGTTCGCAATTCTTAAATATCATTTGACGTTTTCTAAAATTCATTGAATTTAAATTAAGGTTTTCTGTAGTGTGATTCAGTAAATTTCAACGATCCGACAATCGCAAAATATATCGACAGCTATTGTTGTTTGCACTAAGGATTAAGTGATTCACTAAGTACATACATCTTAACGACAGTCGACAAATCTATTTTTCTATTTATTTAAATTGTAAACGAGTGGCATCTCTGTCAAAATAAGCGAAAAACACAAAGAAGAATAGAAAAAAAACAAATTACTTCGTGTTTGACAGGATGATTTTATCTTTATGTTTAATATCTTTATTTTTTTTACTAATATTTCTGTTTATTTATTTGAAAATGAAATAATGAATTGAATATGCTATTTAATTTTTTTATTTATATAAAAAAGTTATTTAATAAAAGCAAAATATTTTCACCATTTTATGATTTTTATTTATGTATGACGACATTTCAGTCTAAAAATTTAAGTTTTTATCGATTGAATAAACAACACAAAAATGGTTGTCGTTTAGATAACAACAACAGCTGACTTTAACAATAGCGAATATCGTTTAAAAATTTTACTGATAATTTTGCAATTTTCTTTTTTTAACGATTCGACTATCGTTAAAAGAAGTTACTGAATCGCAGTACTGAAAAGCTATTAATTTCTCCTGAATGTCAAAATTATTTTTAAATGTAAAAATTTTTTAAATGTAAACATAGGTATTTGGTGTTTTTTTTTTTTTTGGAATTTCAATTTGTGTTTAACGAATAAAATTTAACATTGTTCTGTATGATATCCAGTTGAAAATATTAACATTCATGTTAAAATAGAAATAACTATTGCAAAGCTAATTAGAACAAACAAAAATTGTGGCGCCATCTACTGTGGCATAGTCACGCTGAGCAAAATGAAGTGACACTCTGTTAATGCAAAAGAAATGTATTTTCCCCACAACAAAATATTGCAGAATTTTATGTAAATAAAATAATATACCGATTTATTTCTAACATGCAGTTGTTATGGATATATATATACATATATAGAATATGTGTATATTATTTGTGTTATTTAATATGTTCATGTATGTACATATACATATGTAAATATTACACACAAAAAATACAACATCAAACGTTATTTTTGTGTTTTTCTCTTTAAATATATTTATACATAAAATTTTTTTTTGCTAAATTTACATTGTTTTTTTTTTATTAACAACTAGGTATTTTAGCATTATTTGCTTTAGATGCTGGTGAATTTTTACTCCCTTTATATAAGTTAACACGCTTTGATTCTGATCTGCCTAATCGGCAACATTTAGTTCATACGTAGCTTAGTATTGGTGCTGCGTATAGTTGACACGCGCCGTTTTAGATTTGCATGATCAGCTACTTCGATTTCATATTTTACGTTTTTGCTAATTTAAGTTATATGTTTGCGTTGCTCTTTGTAGCCAACGCAAACTTGGTGGTAGGAAATAAAATTTAGTTTAAGACCCTAACTCACAGAACACAGTCGTTTTACTTATTGGAAAGAGATATCCAACGAGAAGAAGTCTACCAGAATAAGTACGATAGAGATTTCTTCACTGGCGCCCAACAGGATAAGGAACCGTACATTTCATCAGGAATATCAAACTATAACTTTAACAACAGCACCACCACCACCGCCACCAACACCAGCCAACACCACCACCAACACCAAGTCAAACGGAGAATTATATTAAGAAATAAAAAAGAATGTAAGTAAAGTTTCCAATTTTCATAAAGTGGCTTTAGAAGGAAAAAATAAAAAGAATATCAAAAGTGAAAATAGTGCTATCGTGCTAACGGTTTTAATTATCAGTGTTTTGACCTTTTCTATCCAGCTAAAGCGAAAGTGTGTTGACGGTTTTACGAAACTAAAACTATATTTTTTAATTTATGAGTGATTTGGAGGACTTGTTTGACAGTTTAAATATTACGGGAAATAGAGAAAGGATGTCACAGGAAGAAGTACAAGCTATGATTAACAGGGCCGTAGTTGCGGCAACACAACATCAGTCTAGATTGTTTACAGAAAAAATTAACGAACTAACTGAGAAAATAGCTAGTTTAGAAGTTGGTAGAGTGAACGTAGAAGAATTTAGGGAAACTGCCATAGACCCTTCAGTGGTATGCAACGAAACGCTTGACTTAGTAAAATCATTACCGGAGTTCGACGGTAAATTAGAACAATATGCCTCTTGGAGACAGGCAGCACATACTGCATATAAGGTTTATGAGAATTTTGATGGTAGTTCTAAACACTACCAAGCAGTGGCCATTCTGAGAAATAAGATAAGGGGAGCGGCAGATGCCGTTCTGGCCTCATTTAATACAGTGCTAAATTTTCGAGCTATTATTGCTCGCTTGGATTTTACATATGCGGATAAACGACCAATATATTTAATAGAACAGGAGTTAAGCACGCTTAGACAGGGTAATGGTTCTGTTTTGGATTTTTATGATAGCGTTGAACGAAAGCTTACATTATTGACGAATAAGACATTGATGACGTACGACAGTGACGTCGTACATGTGCTAAATGATAAGTATAGAAAGGATGCACTTCGCACCTTTATTTCAGGTTTAAGAAAACCTCTATGCAACATCTTATTCTCGTCACGACCTGTGGACCTACCAACAGCATTGGCACTCGCACAGGAACTTGAATCCAACCACGAGCGGTATGTTTTTGCAACCACATTTGCTAATAGAATCAACGAGAATAATAAAATTAATGCTAGGAAATTCCCCAATCAAAATCAACCTAACGAGAAAAACCATACTATAATAGGGTCCAATCTCAAAGGCACCCGGGTCAAGTCAGAGGACAAGATATTCCAGAACCAATGGATATTGACCCATCGTCTTCAAGGTTCAGACAGCACACGAGCGGTCGAAACCAAAATTTTCAACCTACGAAAAAACAACCTGGATCGGACAGACAAACGGGATCCAGGATTCAGAGGATCAACCATGTGACAAATGAGGTGGAACAATATTCCATCACAGCGGACGATGCGGTTCTAGATATCGAACAGCATGCTAACGATAATGATTTTGAAAGCATTAATTTTTTAGGGCATGCTCCCAGCTACCATTCATAGAACGGGTTCTTGCTGGGGAGACAATAAAAATATTAATAGACACCGGGGCATCGAAAAATTATATAAGACCATTTAAACAACTTAAAGGTATCAAGGATACCGATAATCCCTTTACAGTTCATTCGATTCACGGAAAAAATGACATAAATAAAAAATGTGTCGTAAATTTGTTTGGGAAAAATTCAACTTTTTTTGTGCTAGAGAATCTTTCAACATTTGATGCAATTGTGGGGTTAGACCTTCTAAAACAGGTTAATGCCAACATTGACCTAAAAAAAGGGACAATTAATTACGCGGCAGGCTCGGAGAAAATTTGTTTCATGAAGTGCAAAGATGTGAATCATATTATAGTTGACGTGAAAAATGTACCAGAATCCGTTAGAACCAAATTTAAGAATATTATTAACAATAACAACGAAGTATTTTCAGACCCAAAAAAATCACTGCCGTATAACACAAATATAGTAGCGACGATCCGGACTCAAACCGATGAAGCAATATATTCGAAATCGTATCCATACCCAATAGGGGTATCGGACTTTGTAAACGAGGAAATTAGACAACTTCTGGCAGACCACTTTATTCGACCATCTAGGTCACCCTATAATAACCCAATTTGGGTCGTAGACAAGACAAGCATGGACGAATTAGGAAACAGGAAGAAACGAATGGTGATAGATTTCCGAAAGCTTAATGAAATTACTATTAACGACAAATATCCTATCCCGAATATGTCGGTAATTCTATCAAACTTGGGAAATGCTAAATATTTTACTACCCTGGACCTTAAATCTGGTTTTCATCAAATTGAACTCGCAGAAAGAGATAGGGAGAAAACTGCTTTCTCAGTTAACAACGGAAAGTACGAATTCTGCAGACTACCTTTTGGGTTAAAAAATGCTCCAAGTATCTTTCAGAGAGCTATCGACGACATTCTTAGGGAACAGATAGGAAAATCATGCCACGTTTATGTCGATGACGTGATTATTTTTTCGGAATCAGAAGATGACCACCTTATTCATGTCAACTGGGTCCTCACGAAGCTTCGGGAAGCACATATGTGCATTTCCGTCGAAAAGTCAAAATTTTTTAGGACTAGTGTGGAATATCTTGGTTTCGTGGTGTCGACGGAAGGCATACGGAAGTCTTCAGACAAAATTGCGGCGATTCTTAGATTCGTTCCACCTTCTAACCTGTTTCAATTAAGATCTTTTTTAGGACTGGCGAGTCACTATAGATCATTCATTAAAGATTTTGCGAGAATCGCCAAACCATTAACAGACGAGCTAAAGGGCGAAAACGGGAAAGTTAGTGCAAGTCAGTCAAAAAAGGTTATAATAACACTTAACGAAAGTCAATTGCTTGTTTTCAGTAAACTAAAGGAAATACTGACTTCAGAAGACGTTATGCTTACGTATCCAGATTTTAGGAAACCATTCGACTTAACGACAGATGCTTCGGCATTGGGCCTAGGTGCAGTCTTATCCCAAGATGGTAAACCGATACAATTTATCTCTAGAACGTTAAAAGACCCCGAAATGCATTATGCTACGAATGAGAGAGAGCTTTTGGCAATAGTTTGGGCTTTAAAAACCCTTCGAAATTACCTTTACGGCGCGAAAACTCTCAACATATTTACGGACCACCAGCCGTTAACATTCGCGGTTTCAGACCGAAACCCAAATGCGAAAATCAAACGTTGGAGAGCTTTTGTTGATGAGCACAACGCAAAGATTTTTTACAAACCTGGAAAGGAAAATGTAGTTGCGGATGCGTTATCCCGACAACAAATAAACGCTACGGACAACGACCCAGAATCAGACCATGCTACTGTTCATAGTGAGGCGTCCCTTACCTATACTATTCCGAGTACGGATAACCCGATTAATTGCTACAGAAATCAAATAATTATTGAAGAGGCTGAACAAGCCTCATTGCGTACCTTTGTAATATTCGGAAAGAAAATAAGACATAACATCCAATTTAATGAAAAAAACGAACTCTTTGAAACGGTCCGGGATGCAGTTAACCCAAATGTGGTAAATGCAATATACTGCACTCTCCCAACTCTGGCATTCTTGCAACATGACTTAATCAGACAGTTTCCAGGTACTAAATTTTGGTACTCAAAACTCTTTGTAACAGACATCTATGACCTTAATGAACAGAGAGAAATTGTTGCTTCTGAACACAACAGAGCGCATAGAGCTGCCCAGGAAAACGTAAAACAAATATTACAAGACTATTACTTTCCGAAAATGTCACAACTTGCTAAGGAAATTGTTTCAAATTGTAAAATTTGCTCTAAGGGAAAGTACCAGAGGCACCCGAAACGGCAATTCATTGGAGAAACACGAATTCCCAACTATGCGGATGAAATCCTACACATAGATATTTACTCCACTGACCAAAAATATTTCCTTACTTGCATTGACAAATTTTCCAAGTTCGCTATAGTTCAGCCAATTCAATCCCGTACCATCTTCGATGTTAAAATTCCAATACTACAATTAATGAACTTTTTCCCTCAAACTAAGACAATATTTTGCGACAACGAAAAATCCCTAAATTCAGAGACTATAAGAACATTATTAGACTCGTATAACATACAGATCGTTAATTCACCACCACTTCATAGCACGTCAAATGGCCAAGTGGAGCGTTTCCACAGCACCCTCTCAGAGGTCGCGAGATGTCTGAAACTTCAGAGAAACATCGAGGATATCGTCAACCTTATTTTGCAGGCCACTATTGAGTACAATAGGACAATCCACTCTGTTACCGAAAAGCGTCCTATCGATACAATCCATTCCGCTCCAAATGAGCTAAGAACGCTCATTATGGAAAAAATCTTAAGTGCACAAAATCAAACCCTGGATAATCACAACAGGGGTAGGACAGATAGAAAGTTCGAGGTAGGAGATAAAGTTTTTATAAAATCCAACAGGAGATTGGGAAATAAATTAAGCCCTTTGTATGGAGAAGGAACGGTCGAAGCTGATTTGGGCACGACAGTTCTAATAAAAGGAAGGGTGGTCCATAAGGACAATCTGAGATAGCATGGCTCTAAACAACTTTCTTTATTCTAGGTTTCTAAACATCTTACTTACGGTAATTTTACCGATAGCAGGCAAGATCATCGACTACTCTCATTCAAACTACATCCCGATATATGATGGCGATATAATTATTTGGGATGATTATGGTTACCTAAAACACTCTTCTAACTTGACTTTATACGACGGACTCATTAAGGAAACAACCGAATTGTCTGATCTCTTCCCACAGTCACATATGAAAAAAATTTTGGAATCAGATATTAACCATATGGCTACATTGCTCTCAGCCCTACGAATCCACCACAGATATGCCAGAAGTTTAAACATCTTAGGAACTGCCCTGAAGGTAGTAGCAGGCACTCCTGACTTCGATGACTTTGAAGAGAGCAAGTTTAGACAAGAGCAGCTGGTGGAAGCAAACAACAGACAAATAGATATCAACACTAGAATCGACCAACAACTTCAGAAACTGACGGACACGGTAAACCAGGTAATCGCAGCTGAAAAAGAAAAAGGTAGGATGAACACTGATAAATTGTACGAAACACTTTTAGCCAGAAATAGAATTTCGATTATAAATTTGCAGAATTTAATTTTATCTGTTAGTTTAGCGAAGGTAAACGTTATAGATCTCGCAATACTTGATAGCGAGGAAGTGAAGTCACTGGTGAAGAATGGAAGCTTTACAGACACTAGTGTGTCGGAAGTTATGAGTATCAGTAGCATTAAGATTTACCAAAATAATGATATTTTACAATTTGTTATTAAATTTCCTAGACCCAAGCAGCTATGCAAGAGAATAGATCTGTTCCCTGTCTCCCACCAGCAAAAAATAATTTCTTTCGAGAGAGGCAACAAGGTGGCAAAATGTGGCAATCAGGTACTCTCAGTGGAAAGCTGCAGGACAGCAATCTCGTCCACTTTTTGCAAATTTCAAAACGTTACCACTTGTGCTCAACAACTAGTATTTGGGACATCTGCCGAATGTAACACTCAGTTCGACGATCTTAAGAAAGTAATGGTAGTGGATGATGGCATTATCATTATCAACAATGCGATCGCAGAGGTAATTGAAAATCACGGTAACAGCCAACTTGTGAATGGCACTTACCTGGTTACTTTTGATAGTGAAGTTATCATCGATGGAATCACGTACGTGAATAGGGCTGGGGTCCCAGGGAGTATTCCCGAATTGCCAAACCTTCCCATGATAAAGGTTACAGAGCATAAACAAGTTCTCAGTCGACCGTTTCTGCACGACATGCAAATTAGAAATCTTCAGCATCTCGATGAGTTAAAGAAAGAAATCACTGTGAAACCTATCTTGAGCACCTCTGTGATATTGTGTTGCATCGCCTTGATATATCTGGCTTACAGAATGATAAGGGGCTGGAGAAAGAGAAGATCGCTAGTCAACTTGAAAAATACGTTGGAAGAAATCTTGAAGAAGACCGAGGACGGCCTTCATTCAAAACGGGGAACAGTTAACACGCTTTGATTCTGATCTGCCTAATCGGCAACATTTAGTTCATACGTAGCTTAGTATTGGTGCTGCGTATAGTTGACACGCTACTTCTACTACTTCGATTTTATATTTTACGTTTTTGCTAATTTAAGTTATATATTTGCGTTGCACTTTGTAGCCAACGCAAACTTGGTGGTAGGAAATAAAATTTAGTTTAAGACCCTAACTCACAGAACACAGTCGTTTTACTTATTGGAAAGAGATATCCAACGAGAAGAAGTCTACCAGAATAAATACGATAGAGATTTCTTCACTTATATATGTGGCAACCACACTATTATACTACCAACTACTTTTAAGAAAAGTAGTTTATATTTTTCGTTTTTTTAACAACGCTAAGCAAACGACTACTCTTCCAATAAAAAAAGACAACGTTAAGCAAGCAAAAAAGATCACACCATCTTTTTGCGATTCGACCAGCAAACGAGCAGTTCATAAGAGACGCCACGAAAATAAGTAAACCTTAAACTTTCATTTAAAAAATAAAGACAATTTTATATTTGCATTAAAGCTAAAATTAAAACTTAGCTTCTTAAAGAAATCAAACAAAATATATAAGTAAATTTGTGTTAAATAAAATAAAATATCTGAAAAAATAAAAACTACCACATCATTAACATTTTTATATAAGGAAACCAGAACGTTTCCAAACTGGTGAGCCCGACGTGATCTGGTGCGGTAGAAGTTACAATTGCCCGTATTTTATTTGAACTTGTGTGGACATTAAGTGATGTGGGTTGCAGCCATATTTTTCTTTTCGACATTCCTGCGTTCGGTAAGTGCATTGCTGCCATTTTGTTTCGGTGTCATTTGTTTTTGGGTACTACCGCATTTTGCGTCATATCATCGTCATTTTTTTTTAACGGCAAATAAGCGAACATGTCGAACGAAAATCTAAATCTTGCCGAAAATGATAGTGGCCTATCACACTCGTCCGCACCGGTCGGAAACATTTCCGCTGTATACGCTCGTTTGCCTGTTCCGCAGATGACAAACAGCAACATCGAGGCATGGTTCACAACCATGGACTTTTGGTTTACTGCATCCGGCATCAGTGCGGACAAGCAAAAAACGGCAACTGTGTTGGCTGCATTAAACCCAAACGTGATTTCGCAGTTGGCCGATGTCATCGCGTCCTTGCCACTCACCGACAGGTACGTCTACATCAAGGCAAAAATCATCGAACATTTTGCCGACAGCGAACAGCGGCGCCTAAATCGACTCTTATCGGAGCTTCCGCTCGGCGATAAAAAGCCATCAGAGTTATACTTCGAAATGAAGCGAGTTGCTGGTAGCTCTCTGGGCGACGCGGCATTGAAAGGGTTATGGACTAAACGCTTACCGGAGTTTGCCCAACCTGTGGTTGCTGCATCAACCGGTTCCCCATCGGAATTTACGAAGGTAGCCGATTCCATAATTGATGCAATGGCATCGAGCCAAATTAACAGCGTCAGGACGCAACCTTCGGCTGAAATAAACGAACTACGCGCAGCTATCATCGAACTTAGCAAAAAGTTTGAAAGTTTTTCGACTCGCTCACGTGCAGCCTCACGTGCACCAACTTCACGAGGCCGATCGCAAATCGCACAGCTTATTCTGACAACGCGACCGGTGATGAATGCTGGTACCATAAAAAATATGGTCGAAACGCCCAAAAGTGTCGCAGCCCGTGTAGACATAAGCAGCGTCGTGTGCATGTATTGTCTACAAGTGAGTCACCCACCAAAAATTGACTTCATAAAAGGGTGGAGGTTTCTAGCGAAAGATTCCCCACCAAACTTCAAATATTTCGCCTGCAGGTAAAAGACAAACGTTCCAAAATTAATTTTCTAGTAGATAGTGGCGCAGATGTTTCTGTCCTGCCTTTCACCTCGAAGTCCTTCGATGTCCATCCTTCCGCCATCACTCTATATGCTGCTAACGGATCTCCTATAGAGGTAATTGGTAAAAAGCAAATAAAATTTGACCTCGGCCTACGGCGTGATTTTGATTGGTTGTTCGTAGTTGCGAATGTTACATCGCCAATCATCGGCTCGGACTTCATCAAACATTTTGATTTGCTAATCGACCTAAAACGCAACCGTCTAATCGATAACGCTACGGGTTTAATTTCAAAACTGACAGCCTCGAAATATCAGGAAGCCGCCGTTATCAAAACATTTCCAACCAGTCCGTTCGCCGACATTCTCAAAGATTTTTCCGACATTACGAAACTCGCTCCATATGGTTCTGTGACCAAATCTTCAATTTCCCATAGAATCGAGACAACAGGTCAGCCCGTTTTCTGTCGCCCACGACGCCTATCACCAGAAAAGCTAGCAGCTGCTAAACAAGAATTCGAATTCTGATTAAGGCTGGAATTTGTCGACCTTCCAACAGCAATTGGTCCAGTCCGTTGCACTTAGTAGAGAAAAGTGACGGAACTTGGAGGCCATGCGGCGATTATCGTGCTCTAAATGCCCAGACTTTACCGGATTGCTATCCTTTACCGTACTTAACCGATTTTACGACGAATTTGCAAGGTAAGACTATTTTTTCTAAAATTGATCTGCAGAAAGCTTTCCATCAGGTTCCGATACACCCTGATGATGTCCCGAAGACCGCCATCAGCACCCCATTCGGCTTGTACGAGTTTAACTTCATGACGTTCGGGCTGTGTAACGCTGCTCAAACTTTCCAACGTCTGATAAATGAGGTGCTACGAGGGTTGGACTTTGTTTTTCCCTATATCGATGATATTTGTGTCGCATCATCTTCAGTTGAACAACACTGTCGTGATTTAACCGCAGTATTTCAACGCCTTCGGCAAAATCATCTCGCCATTAATTTAAAAAAGTGCGAGTTTGGGAAAAGCGAGATCCAATTTCTGGGTCATTTAGTAAACGCTGGTGGAATTCGACCGTTGCCCAAAAAAGTAACAGCTATCATAAATTTCCCAAAACCGAAAGTGGCTCAAGAACTGAAAAGATTTATCGCCATGGTAAATTTCTACAGAAAATTCTTGCCACATGCGATTTCTTATCAATTACATCTACAAAAACTGATCGTTGGAAACCGAAAAAATGATTCTACACCGTTAAAATGGAACCCTACGGCAGAAGCTGGTTTCGACCGCTGCAAAGACGAGCTGGCCAACGCAACACTCCTGGTACATCCCGCTGCCAACGCCGAATTAGCAGTCTACGTTGACGCATCCGACACTGCTGTTGGGGCAGCCCTTCATCAAAAAATCGGTGATGAATTACAACCATTGGCGTTTTATTCGAAAAAATTTACGGACACCCAACAGAAGTACTCAACGTACGATCGGGAACTAGCAGCAATTTATCAAGCTGTGTGCCACTTCCGATATATATTGGAAGGACGAAAATGCTACATTGTCACCGACCACCGACCGCTCATTTTTGCTTTCCAACAGAAAATCGAGAAAGCTTCGCCTCGACGGATACGCCAACTCGACTTCATCAGCCAGTTCACCACCGACATTCGACATACGCCTGGCTTACAGAATGTTACTGCTGATGCGCTTTCCTGCATCGAGTCAATCAGCAAAATCGTGGACTATGCATCCATCGCCGTGGCTCAACGAGAGCACGAAGAACTCCAGCAAATTCTCCAGAATAAAGGTACGAAACTAAGTTCATTAAATATTTCAATTTTTTTCAATCCCAGATGGTGGCGACCAACTCGCCTGCGATACAACGACATCCCACATTCGCCCTTATATACCGAAAGAATTTCGGGAGCATATATTGACGAAAATGCATAGTTTGTCACACCCAGGAGTCCGGGCTACCACCAAATTGGTCAAGAATAGATTTTGTTGGCCTGGGGTTCGAAAAGATTCTGCTAATTACGTCCGCAGCTGTGTTCAATGTCAGCGAGCAAAAGTACAACGTCACACCCGATCAACACCGATGAAGTATGTACCGCCAAGAGAACGTTTTGCTCATATCAACATCGACATCGTTGGTCCGTTTCCGCTATGTGAAGGACAACGATACTGCCTAACGATAATTGATCGTTTTACTAGATGGCCTGAAGCAGTACCGATACCTGACATGTCTGCCGATACGGTAGTTAAAGCTCTATTGGCGCAGTGGATATCTCGTTTTGGTGTTCCTGCCCGAATAATTCCGACCAGGGTCGCCAATTCGAGTCCGTGGTTTTTGCCGAACTGATGAACTCAATGGGAACTACACATCTTCGTACTACACCTTACCACCCACAAGCAAATGGCATAATTGAAAGGTGGCACCGAACATTCAAAGCCGCAATACTGTGTCATGATCCAGCCAGATGGGTCCATCATTTGCCAATAATTTTGCTCGGACTACGAGTTGCATTCAAACCCGATATTAATGCATCGCCAGCGGAGTTAGTATACGGCACAACTCTAACTGTTCCAGGCGAATTTTTTCAAAATTCCAAAATTTCCCATCCTACTACCGACTTCGTCTCCGAATTTAGATCCACGATGCAGAAACTTAAACCAACCGACACCGCTCATCATTCGTCACCTCAAACCTTCATTTCGAAAAGTCTACAACAAACAACACACGTTTTCGTCCGCAATGACTCCATTCGACCTTCTCTAACCTACCCGTATGATGGACCATATCCGGTTATAAAACGAAAGGACAAATTTTTTACAATTCTTATTCGAGGGCGTCAAAGCAACATAAGTATCGACCGACTCAAGCCTGCCTTTTTAACACAAGCCGACTCTAGTGAAAATTCGTCAACGCCAGGGCTGACTGTTCCCCCACCGACACCTGACTACTCAACAATTTTACAAAATGTACCTGACACAATTATAAACCAGCAAGTGCCTAGTCCAAAAGATCTACACGCCAGTTCAACACCAATGGACACCAGCAGAAAGGTAAGCAACCTACCAAACGCGCCATTACCGAAAACAACCGCAAGCGGCAGACGTGTTCAGCTCCCTCTTAGATTCCGGTAAGCCTGCCTTGGCGGGGGGAATGTTGTGGCAACCACACTATTATACTACCAACTACTTTTAAGAAAAGTAGTTTATATTTTTCGTTTCTTTAACAACGCTAAGCAAGCGACTACTTTTCCAATAAAAAAAGACAACGTTAAGCAAGCAAAAAAGATCACACCATCTTTTTGCGATTCGACCAGCAAACGAGCAGTTCATAAGAGGGGCCACGAAAATAAGTAAACCTTAAACTTTCATTTAAAAAATAAAGACAATTTTATATTTGCATTAAAGCTAAAATTAAAACTTAGATTCTTAAAGAAATCAAACAAAATATATAAGTAAATTTGTGTTAAATAAAATAAAATATCTGAAAAAATAAAAACTACCACATCATTATCATTTTTATATAAGGAAACCAGAACGTTTCCAAATATATTAACTCGTAGTGTCCGCTTGTCGAAAAAATTTTGGATCGATTTTAACCAATTTCACGTGAGCCATTCGATCTGAAATTTTGCAGGCAGGCTCGTGGTAATAACAGAAATGATCTAACAAATTTTTAGAGTGATGCCAAAACAATGGGAACTTTTAAATTTTTCTACCAGAGTTAATAAAAAAATGTACAGAGGGTTAGTTTTTATTATATTATTACCACAACGACCACAAAAGCAACAAGTCCAGCTATGACAACAACACAACATTTAGAATAACAACAAGAACAATATAGAAACATCATACTTTTCATTTTTTTACTTCTTCAGAGATTTTCCTGGACCTGTTCCACCGATTTTAATGATTTTTGAAACAGAAATCTTCCCATGAATTTGGTGGTCACAGTCTCTGTTTGACTGCGATCACTGTAAGACGTATTGTGAGACAAACTTGCTTATTTCTCTTGTTTTCAAATAATAAAAACAACAATAATTAAAAAAAAAAACTAAAATATTTAAATTTTGTCAATAACAAACGGATTAGCGCAAAGTAAGGGATTAGTGAAAACACTAACAACTGCGTACATTCAATGTACGTACAATTGGTGTACATACTTGTTGACAACTACAAGTATACATTGTATGAAAATTAGTATGTCAACCAATAGTGATAACAACCAACAACAGCATTTAATAAATATCAGTATGAACACTGACAAGTTAAATAATGATGACATCAATGATGATGATGATGATGACTGCAGCTGGCAGCAAGTTCCAGTTAATCCTCGTAAGAGAATGAGAACCAAATCACCCCAAATGTCGGTTACAAAACGTCAACATTTAGAAGACGGCCCTTCAACCTCAAACCCATATGGCCCTCTTGCTCTTGATGAAAACGAAGATGACTGTCGTGATGACGAAACTTTACCTCAACCAACGATACCGAAACCACCACCGATCTTCATTCCTAATGTACAAAATATAAGCAAAATGGTAAATAGTATTAATAAAGTTATTGCTAGTACCGATTATCATTATAAATCCTTACGAGACGGACAGGTTAGGTTAAGTGTTAAAACAGTCGAATCTTTTCGAACTTTAATCAGATATCTTGACAACTGTGAAATAAAATTTCACACTTATCAGATTAAACAAGAACGAGCATTTAGTGTAGTGATTAAGGGTCTTCACCATTCTACAGCAACTGAGGAGATCAAAGACAAACTTTTGAGTTTAGGACATAAAATTAGGAGTGTAAGAAATATTATAAGTCGTACTTCAAAGCAGCCACTACCAATGTTCTTTGTAGATTTAGATCCTCAATCAAATAACAAGGAAATTTACAATATGCGGTCACTTAATAACGCAATTATTACGGTTGAAGCTCCCAAAAGATTTGATGACATTGTCCAATGTTTTAGATGCCAGCAGTTTGGCCACACGAAAGCCTACTGTAGAAAAGCCTTTAGGTGTGTTAAATGTGGTCTTGGACATTCAACTGCGGAATGCAATAAATCTCCTACTTCTCCACCTCAATGCGCACATTGTTTAAGCAATCATACAGCTAATTACAAAGGATGCGAAGTATACCAAAAACTTGTCAGTAAGAGACCAATTAGAAACAAAAGGGATGCTACAGAACAATTAAATTATAATTCTACTTTTAATAGCAACTATCAACCAACTCAACAAAGCAACTCCTTTACATATGCTCAAGCTGTCAGAGGCACAGAATCTAGTGAAAATAATCTGCTACAAAAGATTGAAGCTATGCTTGCTAAACAAATCGAGTTAACCAATTCACTAATGAATATGATGTCAATGCTAATGACCAAACTATGCAACTAGATCTTATAATTGCAGAATGGAATGCCAATGGCATTTCTAATCATATAAATAACCTAGAAATATTTCTTAAGCAAAATTTTATTGACATCCTCTTAGTATCAGAGACACATCTCACCAGTAAATCTTTTATTCGTATAAAAGGTTATGATATATTAACAGCTAACCAACCCAATGATAGAGCGCACGCTGGTGCTGCAATTTTAATAAAATCCTCTATTAAATATGAAATTGCAGACCCAATCACTCCCAGCCGGAGTCAAAATTACATGCAACAATAGCAGCATATCAATATATTCTGTATATTTCCCACCTAGATATAGAGTTGTTTGCGAACAATACGAACAATTTTTCAAAAATCTTGGTAACAAATTCATTGTTGGAGGAGATTACAATGCTAAACATCCGTGGTGGGGTTCACGTTTGTCTAATCCAAAAGGAAAGGAATTATTTAAATGTATTTCTAAAAACCAATATAGTACGTTATCTACTGGAAGTCCCACATACTGGCCCAGTGATCCAGCTAAAATTCCTGACCTATTGGATTTCATCGTTTATAAAGGAATTCCTCGAACTTTACTGGACATTATTTCCTGCGATGATCTAAGTTCTGATCATAGTCCTATCATTGCCAGCTATAAAACCGTTTTTACTAAACGCGCTAATAGTACTAAACTATTTTCGAATAAAACTGACATCAACTCATTTCAATACTGTATTGAAACTAAATTAAATTTAAATATGTCCCTTAAAAGCGGATCCGAAATAGACGATGCAGTAGAGAACTTCACAAAAATAATCCACGAAGCTGCATTTATATCCACTCCACAAGTTAATTACAATCCCCATACCTCTGTCCAACTTTCGGTCGAAGTCAGGGAACTTATTAACATGAAAAGACGTCTTCGAAAAATTTGGAAAACAACGAGACATCCAACTGACAAATCTAACTTTAACCGGGCAGCTAATTACGTAAAGACGCGCCTGCATAAATTAAAAAATGAATCTGTTGGAAGGTTTTTAAGTAATTTAAGTCCAGCAAATAATAATGAGTACAACCTGTGGAAAGCAACAAAATACCTTAAACGAAGTCAAAAGAGAAATATCCCAATTAAGAATTTGAATAACGTATGGTGCAGAACAGATAAATGCAAAGCTGATGCATTTAAAACCTCCCTAGAGGAAACATTTACTCCTTTCTCTTTTTGTAATACAATGGAGGAAACAGAAATAAATAATTTTCTTGATGTTCCATGTCAAATGAGTCGTCCTATAAAACATTTTACAGTCCGAGAAATTGAAAGAGAAGTAAAAAATTTAAACCCCAAGAAGTCTCCTGGATATAATTTAGATTCCAAAGCGATAAAATCGTTACCTAAAAAAGGCCTTGTTTTTATTACAACATTATTTAACTCTATTTTAAGATTAACTCATTATCCTTCACAATGGAAGCACGCAAAAATTATAATGCTACCAAAACCAAACAAACCAGAAAACTCTATCACCTCATACAGGCCTATTAGTTTATTACCTGTTTTATCCAAATTGTTTGAACGGCTTTATCAAAAAATGCTGTTTCCCATTCTAGAAGCTCTGAATGTAATACCCGATCACCAATTTGGTTTCAGACATGAACACGGAACCCCCGAACAATGTCATAGAGTTATTAAAACAGTAAGAGAGGCTTTGGAAAACCAACTTTATTGTTGCTCGGTATTTCTGGACGTTAAGCAAGCCTTCGACAGAGTATGGCATAATGGTTTACTATTTAAGTTGAAAAATTTATTACCATCGCCGTTTTACCTGCTGTTTAAGTCTTATTTAACTGAACGTAGTTTCTATGTTAATATTAACGACGAAAATTCCGAGATGGGTGCTATAAAGTCAGGTGTCCCTCAGGGAAGTGTTTTGGGTCCTCTCTTGTATACCCTATTTACTTCAGATATGCCCACAAATAATGATGTGATGATTACGACATACGCAGATGATACAGCAATATTAGCTGTCAAGCAATCGGCTTCTGAATCTTCTTATGCTGTACAAAGACAACTTAATTGTATTCAAACTTGGTTAAGTAAGTGGAATATTAAAGTAAACGCTGAAAAATCTACCCAAGTGACATATACCCTTAAAAAAGGTGATTGCCCTACGGTCTCTTTAAATGGAGTCACAATCCCTACCTCCAACTGCGTTAAATATCTTGGCTTACGTATTGACAGGCGCTTAACTTGGAAAAACCATATTGATTCAAAAAGAAAGCAACTTGACATAAAAACTAAAAAAATGTATTGGCTATTGGGTCCCAAATCGCAATTAAGCTTGCAGAACAAATTATTGTTATATAAACCAGTTTTGAAACCTATATGGACATATGGAATCCAACTATGGGGAACGGCTTGCTATTCCAATGTCGATATTCTACAGAAATACCAGTCAAAAACTTTACGACTTATCACTAATGCACCCTGGTTTGTAAGAAACGATGTTATACACAAGGATCTTGATGTTCCTAAAATAAAAGAAGAAATAAAAAGATATAGTACAAATTACCTAACTAGACTAAATAATCACCCAAATCTATTAGCAATAACTTTATTAGATGACAGTGATGAAGTTAGAAGACTAAAAAGACTGCGTATATTAGATCTCCCATTTTAAAATAAGCTCATCATCAATGGCGTATTACTAAGTATTAAACAATGTATACATGTACATGTATATAGCTATGTTCAATGAAACTTAGCGACTCTGTTAATCTTAAGTTTTTTTTACAAGATTTGCTTAATATTTTTGTTGTAAATAGATTGCAAATAAATGAATTGAAAAAAAAAATTAATTTGGTGAATCATTCTCACTAAAAATGATCACTGTGGCTGCCTGCACTATTGAGGGTGTGATCGTGACAAGAACAATATAGAAAATTATATTTTTTCAAGACTTTTTTTTAGTTATTCATTCAAATCTCGGGCCCTAATCGACCGATTTGGACGATTTTAAACAGCAAACTTTTCAGGATGTTAGTGAATCATTTTTTATGTCAACGAGCACCCTAGCTGCCCGATTGATGCCGTCATCGTGATTTCCACAGACGGACAGACGGACATCGCTATATCAACTCCGGTTGTTATAAGGATCACAAATATATATATTTTATGGGGTCCAAAATTTTTTTTTCTAATTATTTCAAACGGAATGACAAACTTATATATACCCTCTGCACACTGGAGTGGAGGGTATAAAAAATATATTTAAGCGTTTTTTGTTACTAACCTTATATTATTATTAAACCTCTCAGGTTGCAATATTTATAATAATATATTATTATTAAATTTTTCGATTATTTATAGTGTTAGTTGAAATAACTCTTCTAAGAAAATTATATTATAAATTATATTATTATAATATGAATATGAATATAATATTGTTCCTTTTTTGAATATTTCCTTTACTTATTGAACGTTTGTTGTTTATTGTTTTTGTTGGTGATTATTTGATTTTTAATTCTGTTTATTTGGTGAGTAGTGCTATGCCCGTTTTTAAATCCAAATTGTTCTTTAGCAACAATAGAATTGGTCGTTACAAATTCACTAAGACGAGAATGTAGTATTTCTTCAAATATTTTACCTAAGTTACTTAATAGACTAATAGGTCTATAGCTTTTTGGGTTATTTTTTGGCTTACTAGGTTTGTTGATAGGTAAACCTTAGCATTTTTAGCATTTTTGAAATGGTTTGGGAAATAGTTGAGTTTTATGCAGCTGTTAAATATTATAACCAGTAATTTTAGAGCTTTGAATGGTAGTTTCTTTAAGAGCAGGTTGGGAACATTGTCAAAACCACGAGATTTTGAGGGTTTTATTGATGAGACAATATTCATTACTTCTTCTAGAGATGTATAAATTGTTGATTCAGAACAAGGATTTTCCCTCTTAAAATTATTTACTGTTGTATTTATTACTGTATCCGTTGAGTGGTTGTAATTCGAAGTGAGGTCATTTGCTTTGACAAATGTATTTGCCAGGACTTCAGCCTTGTCCTTATCTGATGTTATTTTTGAAATTTCCAACTTTAAAGTGAGAGATTTGATTTTTTCCATTTCCTCGCAAGTTCCTGCTTATTTTCCAAAATGATTTATCACCTGGTTTTAAATTAGATAATACATAATTGGCACCATTTCTTATTGCGTTCCGAATTAATACTTTTATCAATCATGTTACTTAGAAACTTAGTACATTGATTATAAAAAGCTTGCTCGGCTATATTTGAAGATCGTTGGCTTTTTCTTTTAAAGCTTCTTCTTAGTTTAATATATTTCACAGTACTTTCTGGTAATGTGTAATTATTTTGCTGAGTTATTTTAGGTGTAGACACATCTCTTGCTTCGAAAACTACATTTATAAATTTTTGTAATTCCTGATCAATTACTACCTTGGTATTGTATATATCCGAATTTAATGTGTTTTTATTGTCTAAAAAATGCATACAAATGTTCCAGTTGGTTGCACTATAATCATAATAATTGAGGTCAACCTGCAAGGCCATTGATCTTTTAAGTGTACATATAATGGGGCGATGGTCTGATGGTATTTCGTAATCCATTGTTTTTACGTCTATATTTAAAGCGGAATTGCTTAAAATAATATCGACTGTGGATGCTTCGCGATTGTGTTGATGGGGGAATAGGGTTGGACTATTAGGAGAGTGAATGAAAAAATTGCTTGATTGCTGTAGGTTGTTGAGTGCGATTCCTGCAGTATTATTTGAACGGCAATTCCAAGAACAATGTTTGGCATTTAGGTCACCAAAAACTATATATTCTTTGGTGGAAGGTGTCAGGTTCAAGATGTCAGCACAGAAGTTATGGGTATACAAATTTAAACGAATTCAAAATGCTTCACTTGAATGCTAATGGCATTTCAAACTTTCCTAAATTTAAACAATTGAACGAGAAAATATTAAAATAGCATCTTTGAATGAAACATTTTTTTCAGAAAATCATAGACCCAATTTATTATGTAGAAGCGACAGAACAGATGCAAGAGGAAGAGGAGTAGCTCTGTTAATTCATAAATCTGTCGCACATAAAAACCTCTTTATATCAAACACCTCATCAACCGAAAACATCTCAACTGAAGTTATTATAAATAATAGACCTATTGTTGTATCTTCGTTACATTCACCAAGATATACCCATAACTTCTGTGCTGATATCTTGAACCTAACACCTTCCACCAAAGAATATATAGTTTTTGGTGACCTAAATGCCAAACATTGTTCTTGGAATTGCCATTCAAATAATACTGCAGGAATCGCACTCAACAACCTACAGCAATCAAGCAATTTTTTCATTCACTATCCTAATAGTCCAACCCTATTCCCCCATCAACACAATTGCGAAGCATCCACAGTCGATATTATTTTAAGCAATTCCGCTTTAAATATAGACGTAAAAACAATGGATTACGAAATACCAGCAGACCATCGACCCATTATATGTACACTTAAAAGATCAATGGCCTTGCAGGTTGAACTCAATTATTATGATTATAATGCAACCAACTGGAACATTTATATGCATTTTTTAGACAATAAAAACACATTAAATTCGGATATATACAATACCAAGGTAGTAATTGATCAGGAATTACAAAAATTTATAAATGTAGTTCGAAGCAAGAGATGTATCCACACCTAAAATAACTCAACAAAATAATTACACATTACAAGAAAGTACTGTGAAATATCTAAAACTAAGAAGCTTTAAAAGAAAAAGCCAACGATCTTCAAATATAGCCGAGCAAACTTTTTTAATCAATGTACTAAGTTTCTAAGTAACATGACTGATAAAAGTATTAATTCGGAGCGCAATAAGAAATGGTCTCAATTATTATCCAATTTAAAACTAGGTGATAAATCATTTTGGAAAATAAGCAGGAGCTTGCGAGGAAAAGGAAAAAATCAAATCGCTCACTTCAAAGTTGGAAATACAAAAATAATATCTGATAGGGACAAGGCTGAAGTCCTGGCAAATACATTTGTCCAAGCAAATAACCTCACTTCGAACTATAACCACTCGGCAGATACACTAATAAATACAACAGTAAATAATTTTAAGAAGGAAAATCCCAGTTCTGAATCTGCAATTTATACATCTCTTGAAGAAGTAATGAATATTGTCTCATCAATAAAACCCTCAAAATCCCCTGGTTTTGACAATGTTCCCAACCTGCTCTTAAAGAAACTACCACTCAAAGCTTTAAAATTACTGGTTATAATATTTAACAGCTGCATCAAGCTCAACTATTTCCCAAGCCATTTTAAAAATGCTATGACCTCGAAGTGAGGTCATTTGCTTTGACAAATGTATTTGCCAGGACTTCAGCCTTGTCCTTATCTGATGTTATTTTTGAAATTTCCAACTTTAAAGTGAGAGATTTGATTTTTTCCATTTCCTCGCAAGTTCCTGCTTATTTTCCAAAATGATTTATCACCTGGTTTTAAATTAGATAATACATAATTGGCACCATTTCTTATTGCGTTCCGAATTAATACTTTTATCAATCATGTTACTTAGAAACTTAGTACATTGATTATAAAAAGCTTGCTCGGCTATATTTGAAGATCGTTGGCTTTTTCTTTTAAAGCTTCTTCTTAGTTTAATATATTTCACAGTACTTTCTGGTAATGTGTAATTATTTTGCTGAGTTATTTTAGGTGTAGACACATCTCTTGCTTCGAAAACTACATTTATAAATTTTTGTAATTCCTGATCAATTACTACCTTGGTATTGTATATATCCGAATTTAATGTGTTTTTATTGTCTAAAAAATGCATACAAATGTTCCAGTTGGTTGCACTATAATCATAATAATTGAGGTCAACCTGCAAGGCCATTGATCTTTTAAGTGTACATATAATGGGGCGATGGTCTGATGGTATTTCGTAATCCATTGTTTTTACGTCTATATTTAAAGCGGAATTGCTTAAAATAATATCGACTGTGGATGCTTCGCGATTGTGTTGATGGGGGAATAGGGTTGGACTATTAGGAGAGTGAATGAAAAAATTGCTTGATTGCTGTAGGTTGTTGAGTGCGATTCCTGCAGTATTATTTGAACGGCAATTCCAAGAACAATGTTTGGCATTTAGGTCACCAAAAACTATATATTCTTTGGTGGAAGGTGTCAGGTTCAAGATGTCAGCACAGAAGTTATGGGTATACAAATTTAAACGAATTCAAAATGCTTCACTTGAATGCTAATGGCATTTCAAACTTTCCTAAATTTAAACAATTGAACGAGAAAATATTAAAATAGCGTCTTTGAATGAAACATTTTTTTCAGAAAATCATAGACCCAATTTATTATGTAGAAGCGACAGAACAGATGCAAGAGGAAGAGGAGTAGCTCTGTTAATTCATAAATCTGTCGCACATAAAAACCTCTTTATATCAAACACCTCATCAACCGAAAACATCTCAACTGAAGTTATTATAAATAATAGACCTATTGTTGTATCTTCGTTACATTCACCAAGATATACCCATAACTTCTGTGCTGATATCTTGAACCTAACACCTTCCACCAAAGAATATATAGTTTTTGGTGACCTAAATGCCAAACATTGTTCTTGGAATTGCCATTCAAATAATACTGCAGGAATCGCACTCAACAACCTACAGCAATCAAGCAATTTTTTCATTCACTATCCTAATAGTCCAACCCTATTCCCCCATCAACACAATTGCGAAGCATCCACAGTCGATATTATTTTAAGCAATTCCGCTTTAAATATAGACGTAAAAACAATGGATTACGAAATACCAGCAGACCATCGACCCATTATATGTACACTTAAAAGATCAATGGCCTTGCAGGTTGAACTCAATTATTATGATTATAATGCAACCAACTGGAACATTTATATGCATTTTTTAGACAATAAAAACACATTAAATTCGGATATATACAATACCAAGGTAGTAATTGATCAGGAATTACAAAAATTTATAAATGTAGTTCGAAGCAAGAGATGTATCCACACCTAAAATAACTCAACAAAATAATTACACATTACAAGAAAGTACTGTGAAATATCTAAAACTAAGAAGCTTTAAAAGAAAAAGCCAACGATCTTCAAATATAGCCGAGCAAACTTTTTTAATCAATGTACTAAGTTTCTAAGTAACATGACTGATAAAAGTATTAATTCGGAGCGCAATAAGAAATGGTCTCAATTATTATCCAATTTAAAACTAGGTGATAAATCATTTTGGAAAATAAGCAGGAGCTTGCGAGGAAAAGGAAAAAATCAAATCGCTCACTTCAAAGTTGGAAATACAAAAATAATATCTGATAGGGACAAGGCTGAAGTCCTGGCAAATACATTTGTCCAAGCAAATAACCTCACTTCGAACTATAACCACTCGGCAGATACACTAATAAATACAACAGTAAATAATTTTAAGAAGGAAAATCCCAGTTCTGAATCTGCAATTTATACATCTCTTGAAGAAGTAATGAATATTGTCTCATCAATAAAACCCTCAAAATCCCCTGGTTTTGACAATGTTCCCAACCTGCTCTTAAAGAAACTACCACTCAAAGCTTTAAAATTACTGGTTATAATATTTAACAGCTGCATCAAGCTCAACTATTTCCCAAGCCATTTTAAAAATGCTAAGGTTATAGCTATTAACAAACCTAGCAAGCCAAAAAATAACCCCAACAGCTACAGACCTATTAGTCTATTAAGTAACTTTGGTAAAATATTTGAAAAAATTCTACATTCTCGTCTTAGTGAATTTGTAACGACAAATTCTATTGTTGCTAAAGAACAATTTGGATTTAAAAAAGGACATAGCACTACTCACCAAACAAACAGAATTAAAAATCAAATAATCACCAATAAAAACAATAAACGTTCAACGGGTCTAATATTGTTAGATATCGAAAAAGCGTTTGACACCGTTTGGCATAATGGCCTAGTATTTAAACTTCTTGATGCAAATATACCAAAATATTTATGCAAACTTATTTCAGATTTCATTCACGGCAGAAGCTTAAAAGTTGCGATTAATAATGAAACATCATCTCCAAAAACCATTACCACAGGGTTACCTCAAGGATCAGTCTTGTCGCCATTGCTTTACTCGATATATACAGTGATGGAAAAAATAATAGAAACAGCAAGCATGTCAACATTCCGAACGCTATTATTTATTTAAGGAGAAAATTATTTGCACGTGACCCACTGTATCAGACAGATCGATAACGGTTCTTTATTTTACTTTCGCTTTTGCGTGTATTTCTTAGAAATTTTCAGTTGCGCAAAGTTTTTTTTTGAGTGAAGACAGTTTCGTGTTGGAAAAAAATAGAAACGCAGTTAATTCTTTGGTTTTTCAATTAAAATTTTTATAAATATTGAAAGTAAAAGCTGTTATATGCAATCAAGTACAATTTAAAAATTATATAAAATATTAAAAAAATAATAATAAAAATTTGTGTGCTTTTGAAGCTTTGAGTGGCTAATTTTATTCAGCATGGGTATTGGATTGCATTGTTCAGATGTTGAGGGGGGGGATAATGCAAAAACTAAAAAATGAAGGGAAAACAATGAGTTAAATTGCAGAATTAATGAAATGCTAAAAAAAAGTTATTTCCTGCAATTCATTTTGAGCACAAGGAGGAAAAACGAGGTAGGAAGAGAGCAACCTCTGAAGGTTTTGACCGGTTATTGGTAATTAAAGCTAAAAAAGACCAATTTATCTCTTCGGAAAAAATTAAGACAGAGTTAAATGCCACAGTGACGAGTAGAACAACACGAAATAGGCTTATAGAAAAATTTGAGAGCATATTCCGCAAGGAAAGTGCGATTTCTAAGCAAAAAAAAAAAACATTTGCAGCCGAAAAGCCTTTGCTAAGAGACATTTGCTAAGGCGAAATTGGAAAAACGTGCTTTGGTCAGATGAAACAAAGATTAATTTGTTTGGATGGTAAGGCGCCCTAAAAACACAGCGTACGATCCAATGCACACAATTAAAACCGTCAAGCATGGTGGTGGCAACATAATGCTATGGGGTTGTTTTTCCGCATCGGGTGTTGGTCCAATACATTTAATAACGGGCTGTGCGCTACCGACTACGTCAACATATTGAGCAACACCATGCTGCCATACGCCGAGGAAGAAATGCCTCTGAAATGGGAGTTCATGCAAGACAACGACCCCAAACACTCTTCTAAACTGGCGAAAAAGTAGTTCCAGGATAATAATGTTATTTTATTGGAATGGCCTTTGGACCTAAACCCAATAGAACACCTTTGGGGCATTCTAAAAAAGCGATTAGCCGGCTTTAAATCCAAAAACAAGGCAGATTTTTGTAGAAAAGTCCAGGCTGAGTGGTATGCAATTGACCCGTCGATTTGTGCCCGCCTGGTGGACTCAATGGAACAACGGTGCAGCGAAGTTTTAAAAAATCATGGTGCCACCACAAAATATTAAATTATTATTATTTCCAATTCATAATGTTAAAATTTCATGGTTTTAAATCATTTGTTTCTATTTTTCTTTTCAAAAGAAAAAATTTTTTTTTGTTTTTGTTTTTTTTTTTAAACAATTTAGTTATGGAAATAAATTTGATTTAATTAAGTTATTTACATAAATATAAAAAATTAAAATCGTTTCTATTATATTTTCCATCACTGTACATCCCTTTTCAAAGTCCCGAAATATATGAAAATTGCTTACTACGCAGATGATACTGCGTTAATTTCTTCAAACTTACAAGTGCACTCCTGAAGATAATGGATAAGCGTAAATATTTTCACAAATGGAATTAATCCAAACAAAATTAATCCAACCAAGACCCAAGCAATAATTTTTTAAATCATATAAAGGTTTTTTCCTCCCATTTTCCTTTAAAAATCGTTAAAAAATAAAATAAAAACTATTTAATATCTTTAGATCCTATACATTATTTGTTGCAATATCTATGTATATGTATGTAAAGATAAGATCTCATATGTGAATATCAAATTTGTTAAAATATGTAAATAAAGGAAGAATATATAATTGAAATTCATTACATCGTATAATTTAGATTTAATAATTTAGTCATAAACGGTTTTCAATTTACGTTTCTTGCTTCTCCAGTAAAAAAAAAGCAGTTGCTACGGCATTTTTCATTTTAGGTGACGATATGCGGATAAAGTGCATACATACCATTTCCATGACATTATCAGTTTCAACTTTTATTGTTATATTTTCAACTTCCGCACCATTACTATTCACTTGCTCTTGATTTGAGTACACATTTAAAGTTTTTGTTTCATTGCATTCTCTCGATGATGAAACTACATCTTTACAATGTTCCTGAATGTGTATAATAAACGATTCTAGAAGGAAATAAATTTCCGCACACTGAAAACACTTTAAAACAAATGGATTTTGGTAGTTTTGCAAAGGTGATTTTAATATTTCACCACATTTTATATATCCAATATAATCTTGCAATTTTTGTATTTTTGTTCCCATTTTAAAAATTTTGTAAATGCAGATAATTGATTCTTCAACTCAGACCAAACTATGCCGAATCGTCTGTTCAGTGAACAATAAATAAAATTGTTTATATTTTCTTCTTTACAAACATTCAAAGGAAAGTGATAACATCGCAGCGCAGCCCAGAATTGACCCGCACTTTTGATTTCAGGCATTAAAAAATTATGATTGAAAAATTATGGAGTGAAATCATACGGTTTTTGCTCTTGTTCATAAAAATAATCGATATATTAACCCTGCTATCTCACATCACACTGCAACTGTGAAATCGTTGTGTACGTATTATCAAAGAAAAATGGTTCGAATTAGTCGAATCCATCGCCATTATCAATTGTGTTCACACATCTGAGTGCAATCGCATTTTTAAAATGTCGAAGCGTAAACTTGAAATTTGTTTACATCAGAGAAGTAAATAGAGTTACCGAGTTTATTATACAGGCACATGTTTGAGGGAAAATGTTTACATTTATTATTATTATGGTATTTTCTTTTCTGAAATAAAATGTTACACCTTTCTTATGTAAATTTTTTTAATGTTTACCCCACACTTTTAAGATGTCGCATTTTTAATGGTCAGAATAGAACATAAAATCACAACTCTGTTAAACTTTTTTTCAATGAACAGCTGTTTTTTGCTGACATTTTTCTTGAATATACTTCAACAAATAAACACAAGACGCCTAAGCATTGGTAATTCGCGGTCCGACGAGTAAAGATCGCCTTCGTCTTCTCTATTATTGATCGGATAAAAGAAAACACGTTTCCGGTATTTCCTTTTCGGTCATCGTGGTTGCTGATCCGCATGCTTTTAGGTTATGGCGTTTTTGTATATTAAATAGCTGACCCTAACCTCCATTGCGAAGGTAATGGTTGTCTAGGGAGCTAGACGCGTTAAATCGCGATAATTGGTGATGGCGTATTGCTCCACAGAGCTGGCCAAGTAATTCTTCATATACGGCCGTATAGGTCGTTATGGAGTAACTTAATAGACTCAAAAAAAAAAAAAGACGCCTAAGCCAAAAGTAAAAATATAAATAACAATTAAAATGGAAATAGAAATGGAAAATTTCGAATAATTAATGTTTAATAATGAAAGTGATGAGAGCCCAAGTAATAGTAAAACAGTGCAGTGTAAGTATATGAAGAAAATCATATAAAAATTATAATGTATAAATATAACTATTCTTTTTAGTTTGGACAGATGGAGACATCCGGCTGTTACTGGAACTATACGGAAACTATTTGCCAGTAATTGGGCCAATGAAAAAACAAAAAATGAGAATAGGGATATTTTATGGAATATCTTTCATAATGTGTAATTTTGTTAATCGATTTGCGGGTTTAAAATTACTGTCAAAGTTAAATATTGCTAATTAATTTTTTAATAAAAATTCATCGACAGGCATTAATTCTAAATTTTTATCGATTTTAAAAAAATTAAATCTAACATAATGATTCTGAATAAGAAATAACATCATATCAATATTTAACTACGACAGTAATTCTTCGATGCACAAAATTACACATTTTTAAAGATGTTGTTTATGATAATAATTTGTTTCTATTTCAATGCAGTACATTTTGTATCAAAATTTATTGAAAACTTTTTTAAATATGTATATAATTATTTTTATGAATTGAAGCGAAAACTATAAGTTTATGTAAATAAGTAGATGTTTGTTTTTATTATGTCAATTTTTTTATAAACATACATTAATTTGTTGAATTAAAAAAAATTTAATTTGATTTCTTCATTGCTGCATATTTCACCAATATCTTCAGGAAAATTTTCATCCCTATCGATACACATGTTCTGAAGAACACAACATTTTAATACACCAAATGCATTCTCGACACTGTTCTGAAAAATCTTAAATTATAATTTTTAATCAAATCGCTCATGTTGCCATAATTACTATGGTGTCAAAAGATATTCCATTAAGGGGTATGCAGAATCTCCCAGTAAATGATAATTAGGAAAGCATAAACGCTGCAAATATTTTCCTATAAACGATAAATTCAATATCCTAGAGTCGTGGATTTTGCTGGGGATTCCAATGTATACGTTTAGGAATCGTAACTTCGAATCACAAATACCCTGCATGGTTATTGAAACACCATCAAGCCTGTTCGCATATGTTTAGCGAATTTTATATTTTGGTGTCTTTACTGAAATGTAAATATAAATGTAAAACAGTTATTAAAACTGTTTTAATAAATTTTTTTCATAGCAATAGAGATTATCATACTTTTTAAAACTCTTTCGCAACAGCTTCTTTTTCATCGTCTGATTGAGGACACTATTGCTTCCGGCGCTACATCTTTCATAATGAATTGTAAAACCTTGTTGAAGGAATTGTGAAGGCTTGACAATGAAATGTCGAAAAGGTTTGCCACTTCTCTTAAGGTGGTTTTATTCCCGCTAAACATACAAACAATATTTTTACTTCTTGTATTTTATGAATTTGGCCAAGCTTACCACAAAAATGACAAGATATGGGTTTCAACAGTTGACTGTTGTCGTCCTCCCGGTAGGATCGCTTGAAATAACACCATGAATATCTCTCAAAAAGAACAATGGCACCTTCCCGACTAATACGCAAATTCTTCTTAAACTATAAAAATAATTATATGCATATATTCGAAAAAGGAGTTATTGTCCTATGAAATAAACATACATCAACTTCAGAGCATTCATTAATTACGTTCTCCACAAATCATTTCACTCGCGGTTGTAGATTTCTTCCCATGATCATATCATATATTTCATCATCAGATGATGATAAAGATGAATCTAACAACTCATCTAAAAAATTTTTAGCACATAAAAGCGTAGTGATATTTTCCATGTTAATTTATTTTAAACAAAATAATAAACAAAACAAATGTCAGCTGTTTTAACGTGCGATTCTCACCCTCTGTATTTTTAAAGTGTGAAAGATGCAACATTTTCACATATTTATAGTGCGACATTTTTAGAAAAGAACACGGCACCCTTTCGCAAGGTTGACACTTTTTTAGAAAAGAACACAATAAGAGGAAAAAAGTGCGAAATGGGAAAAACATGCAACATTTTTTTTCAGAAAAGAAAACGTCATTAGTTTTATTTTAATAATAGTTAACTAGTTGATTGTGTGGCGCCTAGGCGCCCGTTTAAAAATTATGAATAAAACAGTTTAAATTTAAATACACGAAAAATTTATAATAAATTGAATTCCTTTATTTATAGTAGTAAATTACAAATTATATTGTTACATATGTACATATGAAAAAAGATTGTGTTTGTAGAAATTGTATACATACATATGTAAGTATCAAAACAGATAAGAAATATTTGGCAAAAAAGTTTTTCAATTTAAAATCTCTTGAAAAACTATATTTCGTGTGAAATATCGTTGGTCAGTTAATAGTTTTCCTTGCTGTGGGTTCGATTGAATACGTATCTTAACTTGGCTTGCAACTTTTGATCGTGACAAAGCCACATACAGTTGTCCGTGTGAAAATACCGCGGTCTCCAAATTAATGCCAACGTAATCAAATGACTGGCCTTGAGCCTTGTTTATGGTAATTGCGTATGCAGGAAAACTGGAAGTGAGGAGATTGGAGATTCCCAAAATTATTAAAATTTAATACAATGGAGTTCGCTTATAACGTAACCTGGTTGTAATAAATTTTTGTTTATAGCGAAGAATTTCTTCGGTCCCAAGAGTTTTAATCACATACAAATTGCTTCTCTTATAGCGAACATGGTTATATCAAACTTTTGACTTTAACACACAATTTTTTTTTCCATTTCAGAATTTTCCTATATTATATATATTTAAAAAAAATTAAGGTCCTTTTATGTATTTTTTCGTAAAAGTTTGCCAGTAGCCAACCTTTGCTTTGTACTTTCTGCTTCTATACATAAGGAGTTTTTAATATTATGTGATTTTAAAAAAATATTTTATTTTGATAGAAACTCGTAATTTTAGTCTTATTAAGGCAAACTATTAATATGTATCTTTTTAATAATTTAATTTATGTGTTATAACTTTTTAGAATGCATCAAAATAAAAAAACTTATTCAACTAAAAAAAGTTTTTAAATCTTTCAGACAAAACAAAAAAATACTTAGTCAAACTAATTTGGCCGGTCCCGCCGAGTCCGTTATAACCGAATTCCATTTTACTGTAGAAAAAATAGAATAGCATAGAAAAAAAACGTTTTAAAAGTTAAAAAAAGTCGTATTTTCACAATTCTTTTTTAAAGATATGAATAATGTTGGATTATTTATTTGAAAAAAATTTCAATTAAAAATTTTAATAAAAAAGTCCGTGATAGGGAATCTCCGGAGGCGTTGTTGTTTTGCGGTGAACATCATAACTCGTTACCGGATCATGTGAAATAAAAAAAATCGAAATGCGTTTCAAAGGTGACATGTTTCCTGAGGTAGTGACGAAGAGTTTTTTACAATTTTTTTTTTTTGCAGCATTTTGAAGTGTAAAACGATTTTTGCTATACAATTTCGGGAATTTGTTGTTAAAAAATGGGGAAGATAATGGAATTTAAAAAAACTCTACGTGGTTACCTAATGATTTATATTTATATAGTGTCTAGAATTTCAAAAGAATCGGTCAAGTAGATTTCGAGTTATGATGTTCACGGACTTCGAACATTTATTTGCGAGAAAATCGGTTTAAAGTTTTTTAAAAACTGATTTATATACCGTATGTGGAAAGTCGCTGGAAACGCTGTATCTTCTTAATTTTTGCTCTGATTTACTTAAAATTTTGACACAACACTCTCGACATGTTGTGCATTCAGAAAGAGAAATGCAAAAAAACGTTTTAAAACCTACCATCCCTTACCCCCCAATCTCACATCACACTGAAATTGTAAAATCGTTGTGTACGTATTATCAACGAAAAATTGTTCGAATTAGTCGAATCCATCGCCATTAAATTTTATGCTCAAACATCTGACTGCAATCTCATTTTTAAAATGTTGTCGAAGCGTAAACTTGAAAAAATTTGTATACTTCTCTCTCTTATTTTATTTTAAGTAGAGTTACCGAGTTTATTATACAGGCACATGTTTGAGGGAAAATGTTTACATTTATTATTATTAGTATTATTTTAATAATAGTTAATAATATTTATTTATGCTCTATAATTAACAAGCTTGCGTTTTTGTATGCGCATTTCAAAAAATAAATCATTATAATAGATTTAACAGGTTAAAACTTTAATTACAATTTTACAGAATCCAGTAAATTTGCATTAAATTTATAACAGGGTAACATTAATCATCGTTAGTGTCTGCCACTACTCGCACGAAAAATTTGGTGCCATTAGTGTGACCACTGCGGAAAATGTGTGTGTATTAGTAAAAAAAATGTGAGTGTATTGAGTTTTTCGAACTTGCAGTGTGATGTGAGATTGGTGGGTTAAGTCGGGGGTCACACAAGGCAATTTTTATTGCGCAACTTTTTGGCAATTCTCTTTTGAAATTGCTTTTATGTCCACACACGACAATTTCTTCGGCAATTCTGTTTTGATTTGTTTTTATTTTCTTATAATTTGACATTTGTGCTCTAGTCGTAAAGAACAATAATAAAATTAAATACATATGTACATACATAAATTAATTTAATTGGTTTTGTTGAAAAATGAATTCAAAAGAAAAAAATTAAGTCCCGATTCCATTTAAAGGCCATTTTAATAAAGTAAACAATAATTACGAATTATTCACACCAAGAAGCGAAACACCGAATGAAAAGAAATGTCAATTCAATTCAACAAAAAAAAAGCGAATGAGAGAATTGCTTGAAATAGCCGAGAACGGCAATTATTTTTCCCTTTTTATTCCCCTCACCGCAAACATCTACAAACTCAAGAATTGCGCAACAAAAGTTGCCTTGTGTGAACTCGGACGCTCGTCATTCAGAAAGAGAAATGCAAAAAAAGGTTTTATAACCTACCACCCCTTAAGGAAGTGCAAACACCAATACACCTACACAAAAGAGAAAAAATATTTCATATTTCATCATACATGTAAACTGAAAAAAAGAGAACTACATTTTTTTCAAAGTTATCTATAAATCCAAAAAATTAAAATATAGTTTTAGTTTTATATAGTATTAGTTTTACTTCAAAAAAACTTATTATTCCAAATCGCCTTTAATTCTTCCATGATAATTTCAATAAATTATTGAAATTAAAATCTTACATATACCTACATATTTACGTAATTTATGTTTGTTCAAATTTTTTGAAAGCAAATTATGTAAAAATTAATATTATGAGTGAAAAAAAATTATTTTCCCACCTCTCTTCTGAAATTACAATGTTATTTAATTATGCAAAGCTACAATAATTTAAATTTTAAACTTAATATTGCACTACTTTTTCAAATACTTTTCAATACAGAGCTTCAAACGAAACAACAACGAACGTTGGACAACAACAAAATCCACATTGAAGATCTCTTCTTTCTCAAATATTTATCAAAAAAGCATACTCTTTGGTAAAAACTGGCCATCAGAGAACCTGAGCGAAAGCACTATTAACAATACAAAACAATTTTGAGATGAAAAACAGACAAACGGAAAAGTTTAGTTTGATAAAAGAAGTATGTATGCATATCTGACGACGTTAAGCTTTGTATAGAGTGCTATGTGTGTGTATTATTTCAGCGTTACAGAATCAGTCAGTCTGTGAGTCAGGGATCAGCGTAAATATATTTAAGATAATATTTATGCTCTATAATTAACAAATTTGCGTTTTTATATGCGCATTTCAAGAAAAAAATAATAATAGATTTAACAAGTTAAAACTTTAATTACAATTTTGCAGAATCCAGTAAATTTGCATTAAATTTATAACAGGGTATAATTAATCATCGTTAGTGGCAGCCATTACTCGCACGAAAAATTTGGTGCCATTAGTGTGACCACTGCGGAAAATGTGTGTGTATTAGTAAAAAAATGTGAGTGTATTGGGTTTTTCGAACTTGCAGTGTGATGTGTGATAGGGGGGTTATCAACGAAAAATTGTTCGAATTAGTCGAATCCATCGTCATTATCTTTTGTGTTGAAACATCTGACTGCAATCTCATTTTTAAAATGTTGTAAACTTGAAAAAATTTGTTTACTTCTCAAATTGAAAAAAAATTTCTAAATGCAAACATACTAAAACACATACAAAAAAATTGCATCTAGCGTGCACACGGGTACTGCTTTGAGGAAAGCATTAACAAAATTCCTCCTAAGATTGGTCCGGTTCTCACCAGTCCTAGCTGTCGACGTACTTAGGTATCACCCTACATCTACTGTATTATATATTTTTTAATTGTTAATTAATATTAAACAATTTATTTTTCTTTCAATATTAATCTTTATAATTTACTCTGTTTTTCTTTCGCAACAAGCATTGTTGTATTTTCATATGTTTGTCTTGCCAAAATAGAACCTGCTCTAATTGAAAAATTTACATATGTACATATCGCACCTGTACCTCTAAAGTGAGTCAATTCAAAATTTTTCAATTTTCACTTTTTGCAAGAAAACGATGCACAGTGGTCATATTTATCCACTGTAAAAATCTTATATCGATTTTTCTAGTCTTTCGAAAAAAAACAAGTAAGAGTGTTAAATTCGGCTGTGCCGAATCTTTGATACCCTCCACCTCGGTTTGAGTCTTGATAATAAATGTAAATGAAAAAGTAAACAATTTGTTAAACTTAATACCAAATTATTTCAGCAAATTCTTTGGGTTGGTTTTCTTCTTTTCTATTATTTCGGATTTATTTCGGTGTTTGCTTTTTGGTCATCGTGGTTGCTGATCGGCATGCATTTTGGTTATATACCTATATGCATGCGTTTCCGGTTATATGACATAATTTTAATTTAATTTAGTTTTTGCTAATTAAATAACTCGCCCTAACCTCCATTGCAAAGGTAATGGTTGTGTAGAGTGGCTATATGCATTAAATCGTGCTAATTGGAGATGGCTGTATAGTTTCTTTTAACTGGCCAAATATTTCTTCATTGTGGCCATATAGGTCGGATGGAGTAATAAAATTATAACCAAAAAAAAAAGCTCTCTCAACTTTTTTTTAAAATATTGCCATATTTTGAAAACATAGAGAATAAATTTATAATAATAAATAATCAAATTAGGGATGAAAAACGCAAAAAACGAAAAGTCCCAAACATTTTAAATAAAATAATTTAATGTTATCTTCTTTATTTTCTGAAAAACTTCAAATTTTCATCCAAAAAAAATTGTGAAAATTTATATATAAAAAATAACATTCTCATAAAATTACGTTTACTTATGTAACAATTTTTATGTTAGCAATTCTTAAATATCATTTGAGGTTTTCTTAAATTCATTGAATTTAAATTAATATCGACAAATCTGTTTTTCTATTTATTTAAATTGTAAAGGAGTGGCATCTCTGTCAAAATAAGCGAAAAACACAAAGAATAGAAAAAAACAAATTACTTCGTGTTTGACAGGATGATTTTATGTTTATGTTTAATATCTTTATTTTTTTTACTAATATTTCTGTTTATTTATTTGAAAATGAAATAATGAATTGAATATGCTATTTAATTTTTTTATTTATATAAAAAAGTTTTTTAATTAAAGCAAAATATTTTCACTATTTCATGATTTTTATTTATGTATGACGACATTTCAACCTAAAAATTTAGGTTTTTATCGATTGGATAAACAACACAAAAATGGTTGTCGTTTAGATAACAACAACAGCTGACTTTAACAATAGCGAATATCGTTTCAAAATTTTACTGATAAGTTTGCAATTTTCTTTTTTTTTACAATTCGACTATCGTTAAAAGAAGTTACTGAATCGCGGTACTGAAAAGTTATTAATATCTCCTGAATGGCAATATTTTTTTTAAATGTAAACATTTTTAAATGTAAAGATATTTCTAAATTTAAAATTATTATTTCCGACGTTTTGATATGATTTTCTGAAACTCAATTAATATTTTCTAATTTATAATTGGAAATTTTATTTTCAGTTTTTATTATAATTGATATTTTCTTAAATTTGAATGGAAAATTTAAAAAGTGAAATTTTGTATTTATGTGAATAATAATGCTTTATTAATTATAAACAATTTTTAAAAATTAGATGTAATCGCAATCAGATATTTTATAGGTAAAGCAGAATAATAATTCTATATAACTATGTAGAACTGTTTTGTAAGCAAAAAACTCATTGACGAACTCGGTAACTCTATTTTGTAAAGACAACAAAAAGTTAACCCCCCAATCTCACATCACACTGAAATTGTAAAATCGTTGTGTACGTATTATCAACGAAAAATTGTTCGAATTAGTCGAATCCATCGCCATTAAATTTTATGCTCAAACATCTGACTGCAATCTCATTTTTAAAATGTTGTCGAAGCGTAAACTTGAAAAAATTTGTATACTTCTCTCTCTTATTTTATTTATAGTAGAGTTACCAAGTTTATTATACAGGCACATGTTTGAGGGAAAATGTTTACATTTATTATTATTAATATTATTTTAATAATAGTTAATAATATTTATGCTCTATAATTAACAAACTTGCATTTTTGTATGCGCATTTCAAAAAATAAATCATTATAATAGATTTAACAAGTTAAAACTTTAATTACAATTTTACAGAATCCAGTAAATTTGCATTAAATTTATAACAGGGTAACATTAATCATCGTTAGTGTCTGCCACTATTCGCACGAAAAATTTGGTGCCATTAGTGTGACCACTGCGGAAAATGTGTGTGTATTAGTAAAAAAAATGTGAGTGTATTGAGTTTTTCGAACTTGCAAACTTATGTTCATATTTATAAAAGAATAATGAAAAAACGTATGAAATAAATGACCAACCCGTGTATACTCTTAACATTGTTCTGTATGATATCTAGTTGAAAATATTAACATTCATGTTAAAATAGAAATAACTATTGCAAAGCTAATTAGAACAAACAAAAATTATGGCGGCATCTACTGTGGCATAGTCACGCTGAGCAAAATGAAGTGACACTCTGTTAATACAAAAGAAATGTATTTTCCCCCAACAAAATACTGCAGAATTTTATGTAAATAAAATAACCGATTTATTTCTAACATGCAGTTACTATGAATATACATACATACATATATGTATATAATATATGTACATTATTTGTATTATTTAATATGTGTATGTATGTATATTTAAATATTACACACAAAAAATACAACATCAAACGTTATTTTTGTGTTTTTCTCTTTAAATAAATTAATACATAAATTTTTTTGCTAAATTTACATTTGGGCAATTCACAACAGGTGTTGTATATTGTATGTTGTATTGAAATACACAATACAATCATTTGTTGTGAACACTCAGTTGTATTTTCATATTGTAAAACGCTTTCTTTAGTAATTTTCGATCCAACGAGGAAAGATCGCTTCGTCGCTTCTGCTATTTTGTATAAGAGAAAACACTTGTCAGTGTTTGCTTTTTGGTCGTGAGATATACCCTGGAGTTTTAGTTACGTACCTCTTGCATTTTAATTTATAATGAAAAAAAAAATGTTAAATGTTTTGGTTGGTACTGAAAGAGAAAATACATACTAAAAATATAAACATTAATTTTTATATAAATAAACTTATCGATGTATTTGCGTTATTTGCATTATTTGCCATATTTTATTTTATAATTATTTATGCTGATAATATTCTATGTATTTGTTTTTTCTTTTTCATAAAAACTGGCATTCACTTGGAACTGATATGTTATGATACAATATACAACATTTACTAAACATAGCAAATGAAGTTGGATCGTGTATCAGATTTTTCAGTGAAAATTACCAACAACAATTTTACACTATTGTAAAGTGATACACGATACAAGAGATACAACGATACATTACCCATTGTGAATTGCCCAATTGTTTTTTTTATTAACAACTAGGTATTTTAGCATTATTTGCTTTAGATGTTGGTGAATTTTTACTCCCTTTATATTAACTCGTAGTGTCTGCTTGTCGAAAAAATTTTGGATCGATTTTAACCACTTTCCCGTGACCCAATCGATCTGAAAATTTGCAGGCAGGCTTGTGGCAATGACAGAAATGATCTAACATATTTTTTAGTGATGCCAAAACAATGGAAACTTTTAAATTTTTCTACCAGAGTTGATAAAAAAATGTACAAAGGGTTTGTTTTTGTTATATTATTACCATAACGACCACAAAAACAACAAGTCCAGCTATGAAAACAATGCAACATTTAGAATAACAACAAGAACAATATAGAAATATCATGTTTTTCATTTTTTTTTTTACTTTTTCAGAGATTTCCCTGGACCTGTTCCACCGATTTTAATGGTTTTTGAAGTAGAAATCTTTCCATGAATTTGTTGAATCATTTTCACTAAAAATGATCACTGTAGCTGCACTATTGAGGGCGTGATCGTGACAAGAACAACATAGAAAATTATTTTCTTTTCAAGACTTTTTCAGTTCTTCATTCAAATCTCGGGCCCTAATCGACCGATTTGGACGATTTTAAATAGCAAACTTCTCAGGATGTTAGTGAATCATTTTTATGTCAACGAGTACCCTAGCTGCCGGATTGATGCCGTCATCGTGATTTCCACAGACGGACAGACGGACATCGCTATATCAACTCCGGTTGTTATAAGGATCACAAATATATAAATTTTATGGGGTCCAAAATTTTTTTTCTAATTATTACAAACGGAATGACAAACTTATATATACCCTCTGCACACTGGAGTGGAGGGTATAACAACTCTACAACAGCAACAATGACAGTCATATGTTTTTCAAATAGGAAAAAACTGTTTATGTGTTAGTTTCGGTCATTCCCCAGTATGCATTGAAATATTATTTCTCCAATGTTGGAGAAAAGTTAAGTTCTTAAATTGATGTCAAATGTAATTCTCAACTTGGGTTGAACAATTTTTCTCCTTGTTTGCTTTCAAATTGACATCAAGTTGAGACTTAACATTTTTTCCAATCTTTGAGAAACATTTTTACTCTCAATTGGATATCCAACACTTTTCTCCACTTGAGACCAAACATTTTTTCAACTTGAATACGATTTGTGTTAAGTCTGAGATATTATTTAAATATGTCATAAATAATAAATTAAATTAAAAAATGCCAAAAAAGTACAAATAAATCATTGATATATTTTTAATTATTTGTGCTTTTTGTCGAATTTTTCAAAAAATGTACAACTAATTAATTCATTTATTTTTAATTATAGATTTTAAAAAATGTACATAATATGTACATTTAATGTTAAATATGTACATAGTAATGTTAAATATATAATGAAATTAAATTGAAACATTAAAAAAGTACATTGTTTTCATTTCTAAAATTAGTATAATATTTTTTTAATATGGCAATTCCGTACCTTCCATTTGATACCGATTGGAAATATTTCTTTGCTATCAAGTTGAGAATCACAAATTTCTCAATTTGATAACTATGAAAATCGCCATATAAAAAATGTGCCTTTTAAGTTGAGAAGACTATATTCGAACTATTGAGGGCATTTGAGAATTAACGTTGGAGATTTTAAAAATGTATTTGAAATTCGATGATGCCAGTTAATCATTTTTTGTTCACGCGGAATTTATAATTGGAGGAATTTTTTTCTCGAGAAATGTATTTTCCGTGAGAAAAAATTCCTTGAGAATATTCATAATTGGGATGAATAACTTTTAATTGGAACTTTTTAGTCAGAATAAATCATAATTCTAGTTAGATATTGGTTAATATTTAATTAGAAAAAATATTGTGGTGGCATCTACGCAATTACTGAGGCAGTCACGGAAAAATTAAATGCAAGTCTGTTTTTTTTAATATAACAAAAATGGATTTTCCTTTTAACAAAATATGGCAGAATTCTTTATAAATGAAATGCAAAATGGAAAATCAATTTTGTGCTAATTCTTAACAAAATTAATAAAATATATATATGTATTATTATATTTATTAATATTTGTAATTTTATTTGACACAATTTCACACACAGTTTTACAGATCAACTGTTTTAATTAGAAAAAATATTGTGGTAGCATCTACGCAATTATTGAGGCAGTCACGGAATAATTAAATGCAAGTCTGTTTTTTTTAATATAACAAAAATGGATTTTCCCTTTAACAAAATATGGCAGAATTCTTTATAAATGAAATGCAAAATGGAAAATCAATTTTGTGCTAATTCTTAACAAAATTAATAATATATATATATATATGTATTATTATATTTATTAATATTTGTAATTTTATTTGACACAATTTCACACACAGTTTTACAGATCAACTGTTTTCAACTGATTTAGAAGTTTTCTGTTTTTGAAACAGTAGTGCCAATTTGTAACATTTTGTGATGTAATGAAAATCGCAGAATAATAAGTTAATACACAATAAAAAATATTAAATTTTTAAGTTTTATATACATATTGCAATAAAAAAAACTTTGGTAAATTTACATTGAAGATGGTCAGAAATGAATGAGAAAAAATATATAGACATTTTAGAAAAGCACATTTAATGTTAAACTTTATGCACAAAATATATGGGTTTTTGTTGATTCGAATTTAACTGTGGCTCTAAGTGAAAAGTTTTAGACCGATCGTATATTACATCTTGAGGATCCTCACCTAATATTTTCAAATATTTTAAATTCTTTTTAACTCATTTAACCTCATTACGAAAATAGTAAAACAGTAAATATGGAAAATCCACGCACCTCAAAAAATTGTTTTCTATGAAATAAATTAAAGACATTTCATATTATACAATTTTCTTTCAAAAATGTATCAATTATTGCAAATTTGAAATTTGACATATAGTATTTGTACATATATTTGTATAGATTTCGCAGTATGAAAAGAACTATTATTTCTTTATTTAGAATATATGTAAAGGTGTGTTTACACTATGTGTATTTTCCATGTGTAAATTCAGTTTTACGATCCATACGTAATTCCGTGTGTGTGTTAAAATTGCCGTTTTACATACGATTCATAATTTTTGCGTTCAAACGTACATATGTATTTCCGTATGACATAACCTCTAAATGTAAACAACAGCTGATTTAATTTGTGAATTTACAAAAAATTATTGTTAAAAATAAAGTTATATATTTTATATATTTTTTAATTGTTAATTAATATTAAACAATTTATTTTTCTCTCAATATTAATCTTTATAAATTACTCTGTTTTTCTTTCGCCACAAGCAGTGTTGTATTTTCATATGTTTATCTTGCCAAAATAGAACCTGCTCTAATTGAAAATTTTACATATGTCTTGCAAAATGTGTTGTACATAAACAATGTTTGAAAGGGTTCACACTATGTGTACAAATTACACGTGCTAAAAAAATAAGAAAAACACGAGCAAAACACGTAGTGTGAACGCAGCTTAAGTATTGCTCGCAAAAAAATGCAACATCATGAATGAAACACATAGACGACTGCTGGCAGCAGCATTTGTAGTCGTATAGTCAGCTACTTGATTTTTCTGAATACGACAGCAACATATAATACAAATGCATTTTTATTTATATATACAATTACTTTTACTTATTTAAAATGCATTAGTACAACGTAAAAATAAATAAATTAGTTTAACGCCTTTTGATTATTAATGGAATTATAGCCTTTCATGTTGCGATTTTTTTTTAAACAAAATAAAATATTTCATAGCACTAACTTCTTTTACATATTTTGTTATATTGTCAACACTATTTTTGTTTTGTAGCCAACAAAACACACTTGCAGTTTTTTTTTCTATTTGAAGAACATATGACTGCCATTGTTGATGTTGTAGAGTTGTTTTTTTTTTTTGATTTTGTTTCGTTAACTCTTTTGTATTAAAGCACCTCCAATATATGTATCCATTTTAGTTTGCAAATTCAGTATATTTATAATTTATTACTTACAGCAAAAAATAATAGAAACAATTTTATCAGTTATGCTTACGAAACTATATAAATAGACTTGAAGTTGGCTGCAAAAGCAGTAGCCTGTGTAAAGAACAAGTTAGCGACATGTAACTGTTACGTAACGTGTCAGCCTTTTTTTCACATGAAAAGTATTGGGACGTTCCGGTTACGTTCGGTAACTGTTTTAAATTATTTTCATGTAAAAATAAACAACTGACTCGTTACGGTTACGGTTAGAAAACATTGACCTTTTATATGTATTATAATGCTATGAATGCATTTATCTTTATTTTATTTATATATTCTTTTTTTTTTGTATTGTATATTATTTTTTTTTTTATTATTATTACTATTTCATTTAATTATTTTTTTCTTTAAATAAATTAATACATAAAAATTTGTTTTTTAAATTATTGGTGAACTTTTACTCCCTTTATTTACTGCCTTTATATTAACTGGTGGTGTCTGCTTGTCGACAAAATTTTGGATCGTTTTTTAGCCCCTTTCCCGTGAGCCAATCGATCTGAAATTTTGCATGCAGGCTCGTGGCAATGACAGAAATGATCTAACAAATTTTTTTAGTGATGCCAAAACAATGGAAACTTTTAAAATTTTCTACCAGAGTTCACAAAAAAATGTACAAAGGGTTTGTTTTTATTATATTATTACCACAACGACCACAAAAACAACAAGTCCAGCTATGACAACAATGCAACATTTAGAATAACAACAGGAACAATATGGAAACATCGTTTTTAATTTTTTTTTTAATTTTTCATAGATTTACCTGGACCTGTTCCACCGATTTTAATGATTTTTGAAGTAGAAATCTTCCCATGAATTTGGTGAATCATTCTCAATAAAAATTATCACCCTAGCTATCCTATTGAGGGCGTGATCGTGACAAGAACAACATAGAAAATTATATTTTTTCAAGACTTTTTTTAGTTCTTCATTCAAATCTCGGGCCCTAATTGACCGATTTGGACGATTTTAAATAGCAAACTTTTCAGGATGTTAATGAATCATTTTTTATGCCAACGAGCACCCTAGCTGCCCGATTGATGCCGTCATCGTGATTTCCACAGACGGACATCGCTATATCAACTCCGGTTGTTATAAGGATCACAAGTATATATATTTTATGGGGTCCAAATTTTTTTTTCTAATTATTACAAACGGAATGACAAACTTATATATACCCTCTGCACACTGGAGTGGAGGGTATAAAAAAAACAGTTGCAACCCTCTTTGTGTTATATGAGTAGCTTCTTTAAAGGTGCTATTACACGAAGTGTTTTTTACATATGTACTGTCACTTTTTTTATCCATATGAAATTCCTCATGTCTGTCAAAATTGTCTTTTACATACGATTAATAATTTTTGCTATCACACGTGCATATGTATTTCCGTATGACATAACCTCTAAATGTAAACAACAGCTGATTTAATTTGTGAATTTACAAAAATTTATTGTTAAAAAAAAGTTATATATTTTTTAATTGTTAATTAATACTACACAATTTATTTTTCTTTCAATATTAATCTTTAAAATTTACTCTGTTTTTCTTTCGCCACAAGCAGTGTTGTATTTTCATATGTTTGTCATGCAAAAATAGAACCTGTTCTAATTGAAAAATGTACATGTGACTTTCCTCATGTATTGTACATAAACAATGTTTCATATGTATCACACGATGTGTGCAACTTTTGTGTGTTTGTGTATTTTACATATGTACTGTCAAATTGTCCCACAACAAAAGTTGTACACATCGTGTGATACATATGAAACATTGTTTATGTACAACACATGAGGAAAGTCACACGTACTTTTTTCAATTAGAACAGGTTCTATTTTTGCATGACAAACATATGAAAATACAACACTGCTTGTGGTTAAAGAAAAACAGAGTAAATTTTAAAGATTAATATTGAAAGAAAAATAAATTGTTTAGTATTAATTAACAATTAAAAAATATATAACCTTTTTTTTAACAATAAATTTTTGTAAATTCACAAATTAAATCAGCTGTTGTTTACATTTAGAGGTTATGTCATACGGAAATACATATGCACGTGTGATAGCAAAAATTATGAATAGTATGTAAAAGATAAAAATGCACTGATTTGTACTAATCATTCAAATTATAATGAGCTTTTATGAATCATTTGAATACTTTGCCTTAAAATCAAAACACAATAATAATTTTTGATTTGTTACTGCTAACGGCATTTAAAAAAAGAGTGAGAGAATGACAATCAATAGTGAGAGCGCAAACACTACAAGCAATATTATTAGCATATGTTGATGATTGAAAACATAACAAAAGCAGTGAGTTCATTCATATAGAACAAAAGCGAATCTATTCATGTACATCTCTGATACCTATGCAGATTTCGTGTTACATATGGAATAAGTTGAACTCAAAAAATGCATAAAAAAAACTAATATCTACTCAAATTCTTCTTTAAATTCCCTGTGGTGGTCAATAAAAAAATTCTGCAAAAAAGTAATGAATGAAATTTTAAACATTTTTATTTTTCTCATTTAACGTCGTCAGATATGCATACATACTTCTTTTATTAAACTAAACTTTTCCGTTTGTCTGTTTTGTTTTTCATCTCAAAATTGTTTTGTATTGTTTGGAGTGCTTTCGCTCAGGTTCTCTGCTGGCCAGTACTTACCATAGAGTATGCTTTTTTGATAAATATTTGCGAAAAAAGAGATCTTCAATGTGGATTTTGTTGTTGTCCAACGTATGATTTCTTTTAAAGCTCTGTATTGAGAAGCACTTGAAAAACTAGTGCAATATTAGGTTTAAAATTTAAATTATTGTAACTTTGCATAATTAAATAACATTGTAATTTCAGAAGAGAGGTGGGAAAATAATTTTTTTTCACTCATATTAATTTTTTCATAATTTGCTTTCAAAAAATTTAGACAAACATAAATTACGTAAATATGTAGGTATATTTAAGATTTTAATTTCAATAATTTATTGAAATTATCATGGAAGAATTAAAGGCGATTTGGAATAATAAGTTTTTTTTGAAGTAAAACTAATACGCCCTTATATTTTATTTTTTTTGGATTTATAGATTACTTTGCAAAAAATGTAGTTCTCTTTTTTCAGTTTACATGTATGATGAAATATGAAATATTTTTTTTCTTTTGTGTAGGTGTATTGGTGTTTGCACTTCCTTAAGGGGTGGTAGGTTTTAAAACCTTTTTTGCATTTCTCTTTCTGAATGCACAACATGTCGAGAGTGTTGTGTCAAAATTTTAAGTAAATCAGAGAAAAAATTAAGAAGATACAGCGTTTCCAGCGACTTTCCTCATACGGTATATAAATCAGTTTTTAAAAAACTTTAAACCGATTTTCTCGCAAATAAATGTTCGAAGTCCGTGAACATCATAACTCAAAATCTACTTGACCGATTCTTTTGAAATTTTAGACACTATATATATATATATATAAATCATTAGGTAACCACGTAGAGTTTTTTTTAAATTCCATTTTCTTCCCCATTTTTAAACAACAAATTCCCGAAATTGTATAGCAAAAATCATTTTTCACTTCAAAATGCTGCAAAAAAAATTGTAAAAAACTCTTCGTCCTTACCTCAGGAAACATGTCACGTTTGAAACGCATTTCGATTTTTTTATTTCACATGATCCGATAACGAGTTATGATGTTCACCGCAAAACAACAACGCCTCCGGAGATTCCCTGTCACGGACTTATTTATTAAAATTTTTAATTGAAATTTTTTTCAAAGATTCTTAAAATTTTATGCTATAACGTATATATGAAATAAATAATCCAACATTATTCATATCTTCAAAAAAGAATTATTAAAATTCGACTTTTTTTAACTTTAAAAACCAAAATGATACGGTTCTAATTCCTAGGATTGATCTCGCCCCAACCGACACCACATTACCTTTCATATTAAAACGCCGCCAGTTTCCAGTAATTCCTGCATACGCAATTACCATAAACAAGGCTCAAGGCCAGTCATTTGATTACGTTGGCATTAATTTGGAGACCGCGGTATTTTCACACGGACAACTGTATGTGGCTTTGTCACGATCAAAAGTTGCAAGCCAAGTTAAGATACGTATTCAATCGAACCCACAGCAAAGAAACTATTAACTGACCAACGATATTTCACACGAATATTTTTTGCCAAATATTTCTTATCTGTTTTGATATGTATACAATTTCTACAAACACAATCTTTTTTCATATGTACATATGTAACAATATAATTTTCAACTTACTACTATAATTAAAGGAGTTTAATTTATTATAAATTTTTCGTGTATTTAAATTTAAACTGTTTTATTCATAATTTTTAAACGGGCGCCTAGGCGCCACACAATCAACTAGTTTATAATACTCTCTATACTTTCCGATATATTAAAATTAATTCTTAATATTACCTTCATTGTTTCCCAGTTAACAGGATTGTTGTTGTTTATCAATGTGATGTTAGCTTTTGATATAATTTTGTTCCTGACTCGTAGATCAAATAGTGCTAATAATGCTGCATCAACATGCACATATCTCATCAACATGTGTAGTAAACATTTCTAGTTCTTCCGCTTTTCCATCAAATTCGGGAACACTCGTAACAATTCAAAAGCATTAAACGCCATCGTTCCAATATTATTTGTTGCCATGTTGATATAGATGTTGACTGCAATATGACTGTTAATAATGTTGTTAATGATGTTTTATTGTTATTCCTTTTGTTGTTGCTAAAGATATATAGGATTTACCTAAACGTGGAGTTTTATTGCTGTTTGGAGTAATCACTCTTGTTGTAGTTGGAGTTTGCAAAAAAAATTTGAAGATTATTCTCTTTTGTGTTCGTTGTTTGGTTTTAGGCTTTTTAGTTGTATTTTTCTCTTTTAATAATAACTCTCATTAACGATGTTCATTATTTTCCTTTATATTAATTAATTTACATCTCTCTTTTTATATTTACTTTTTACGTTGTTTGTCCTTCAATAAATTTAGATTATATATTTTTGAATATTGTCGTCAATTGCAGTTATATTCTTTCATTTGTTATAATTTAGGTGAAATTTTCATTTTTTACACATGATTTTTCCAAATAGAATCTTAAATTGCCAATATATGATGTTTAGCTCCTTCTACGCAATAAATCTCAGTCTTTATACATACATACATATGTACATATTTTATTATTGTCACAAACGATTTAAAGTTTGGTGATTTTTTTTTATAGTTTAAGCACGTATATATTTTTTTTTTAATGAAAAATAATTTAAAACTTTTCATCTGTATTTATCGTAGCTTAAACTCGCTTCGTAAACACCACGACTGCGCCAGTAAATTAATTAAAACAAACGATTTTTATTATTATAAGTTCTTTTTAATTTTTTTCATTTGTTTTTTTATTTTTTTAGTTTTTATTGCGTGAAGAAATTATTTATATAAGTTATCAGTTTTACAATTAAATCAAAGTAAAAAAATATCAAATAGTAATGTATTAAAAAAAGAAAATAATTGACAATGAAATGTTAAAGTAAAATAGTGTACAGTACAAAATTAAAGAAATTGATAATTAACAAAATGTAAAATAAAGCTAATTAAAAGAAATCGAATATATAAGGAATACAATTATAAGAAGAAGAAAGGGAGAAAATATTGGGATAATTCATATAAATATATAACTAAAGGTTTTGGGAAAACGGTTCCCTAAAACTCTGAATATTATATATTTATTTAATTTTTAATATATTTACCAGTCCTGGATGCATTTCTACAGTCATATCCAGTGCTTGGGCTATAACCAAAATATAGGAGAATATGATGGATGCGTCTAAATCAAACCTTCTTAATGGTTGCATTGTTACTTCACAAGCCACTTCTGCATACTGTAAAGAGATCATGCACTTTACGGACCTCCTGAAATTCAGGTAAATGTCGGTCGGCTTGTCGTACTGGAACACGGTCTACCGGTTTACCACGTGCCGCTTTTAACATGCTGTCATTTTTCAATGCTTGAAAATTTTGTTTTGTAGCAATTAAACAAATACAATAAACCACTTTTATTTTTCATATTAAAAAAAAAAATGTGTATTCACCTAAGTTTTAGGAAGAATTTTAAAAGTAATATGCTTTTAAACTTTTTACTTATTGGTTAATTTATAATTAAAACATCAAATTCTTATTGATTTTTGTAATTAAAACAGAAAAGACACAAGAGGCAAAACAAACATGAAATCCATCAAATGATTTTACTGAAATTATTATTTTTAAAGGTTACTGGTGATTAACTTTGTCGTGGAGATCTAATATAGAATTTATAAAATTATCCCTGCAAGGAAAGTAAAGGTAATTTAATGTAAAAATCATAAATTGGATTATGTATTATAGTGCAATTTAGTGCTCCGTGTTTGTTTTTGGACATGTGAATTATAGGTCAGCACAGCTTTGTTTCAATCTAATAATTACATATTTACATGTGAAATTATGTTCATTTCTTAATATTTACGTTCATTGCTGACTCCGTAACCAGTATACGCGTTATGAATTCTTGATATATGTCGGCGGTAGCATCGCATAAATGGTTTATGAACTCGAAAAATCGAACTACTATCATATGCTTTCGGAAGACTTGTAACTACTAGTAAATAAATAAAAAGGTAAAAAACAAAAATTATAAATATTTATTTTTCTTGGCTACTCAAAAATTAGAAAACGTGATTTACTAAATAAGTTAAATTTCCAAACTTGTTTGCAGTTTTATCGACTATATCGCTAAATCGACTCGAGTTGTTATGGGGTCGAAAATTTATTTTTCGATGCGTTACAAACGGAATGACAAATGATATATACCCTTGCACAGTGGTGTGAAGGATATAAAAATAGCATCTGATGTGAACTTTTTCATACCTGAAGTCACAACTTAGTAACAATGCCACTCAAATTTGATTTCGAAACTCATGTTATAGGGTATCGTAATAATTTTCAAAGCATTCGTATAATTTTCATTGAATTTACATAATTTCTAAAAGGATGATGAAAAATTTTATTTTGGGAGCAATTATATTATACATATATCTTAAGTTGATTTTATAGAACTTGCGATCATTTTAACCTACATTATATTAAATTAAATTTAAGCAAATACTTTAAATATTTATTAATTACTAAATTTTAATAAATGATCAAATCCGACATTGTTACCATGAGTTCGCATATGCTGCAGTACACCAATTTTAAGTTTAAACGTTTTGCCGCATAACTTGCAAGCATGATTTCTTGCATCTTCGTGTGTAACCATATGCGTTTTTAATGCTCGACTTGTGATAAATCCCTTGCTACATACCTTACAAATGTATTGACGTATGCCTAAATGGGAATTTATGTGATCATTATAACGATATTTGGAATAGAAACCTTTAGAACAAATATGGCATGTATGAGTAAAACGGCCTTGATGACGCCTTTGGTGCTTTTTCAAACTATTGCCATAACGAAATGAAGCCCCACAAATTTCGCAACAATATGGCTGGGCACCGGTGTGCGTCATTAGATGTATCTTTAATTCCTGCTGGTTAAAGAATCTTCTTTCACACTCCGTGCATGGAAAATCAAAATCATCATAATGGCGCTTGGCATGACTTGTATAGGAAGGAATAGTCTTTAATTCTTTACTACATTGGGAGCATTTAAAAGGTATTGAACTATCATGTTGCGATTTATGAATTTTAAAAAGTAGTGGTTTTGAATGTACACTATTGCACTCGGAACAAGTAAACGGTCCCTCGTGGTCGTACAAAAATATCATGTGTTCATAGTAATCTGGTGTTTCACTCTTACTCTCTGTTTTACTGACTTCGTTTTTGTCAGAGTTTTTAGTTTTAAGTTGTTTTTCTTTAGAAAAATATTTGTGAATGGTATTCAAATAAACTTCAAGTACATTTTTCGTAATCTTAAGATTCATGTTTGTTTCCAACATCTTTAACATTTCGTTATGGGCATCATTTCGTTTATTCGAACAAATATATTCAATTAAACTTGAATTCCAAAGATGTGCAAATCCTTTATACATTTCCAAAATTTGTATAACTTGCTCTGGCTTTAATTCAGGCAACTGTGGATCTAACTTTTGCAATTGAATTTTTACTTTCGGCCTTAAGAAATCTAAAAGTTCATAAAACCAACATGTTTTATACTTCTTATCTTTTTTGCCCTTTTTACCATGCTTTTGTAGCCTTTTGTAGTCGTCGCGATGTTTTCGAATAATATGTGATATTATTTCTGCTAATTGCTCCCATGTAAGACTTAGTTTAAGGTTATTATTGAGATCTTGGGTAATTTCTTGTAAAATTTGCTGTTTCTTTTCTTTGTTTCTATAATGGGGAAAATCTTTGTTCCACAGATTTGGTTGATTCCTATAGGCTTCAATTAAAGTTTTCACATTTGCTTCCGATAACACAAACGTTTCAACAAAAGGTGATGATTCCTTTACTACTCTTGCTTTACGTTTCTTAGTAGATTTACCCAATATCTGAAATTAATATAAAGGTGGAAGTAGTAAATTAACTTTGGTTTTGAATATGACTTGTAAACCTTTATTGTAATATATTTTTTCTAGTAACTGTAGGAAATTTCGTATGAAAAATCAATTTATAGTGATTCTATTAATCATAAACGATTTGAATTGATTACTTTGATCGAGTTTTTAAGATGTCAATTATAACTTACTTTCAGAAGAACTTCGTTTGAAATTCCTAAAATTCAAAGTAGGTTATGGGCCAAACGACTAAACCGTTTCAAATTATATTTCAGAAAATATCAATTGAATTTCAGAAATTATCAATTTAATTTCAAAAATTATTAAATGTTTTTCAGAAAACATCGAATTTATTTCAGAAAACATCAAAATGTATTTCAGAAATTATAAAATATGTATCAGATATTATCAATGTATTTCAGAAAGTAACAAATGCATTTCACAAATTACCAAATGTATTTCAGAAAATATCGATTGAATTTGAGAAAATTTCAATTAAATTTCAGAACCAAAAAGCATTCTGAAATACAGTTGGCAATGATGTAGAAATTTAATTTAAATTTTTAAAGCGAAATATTCAGTAACATCTTCAAAGTGTGTTTAGTTTACATTTTAACTGTTTCGAGCGATTATTTTTAAACAAAGATAATTTAATTCAAACGATGAATATTAATTGTTGATAAATGAAAGACAAATCCACACCGACCAGTATATTTTTTACAAGACTTAAAATGGTAAGAATACGTTTATTTTAAACACGAAAGACAACAAAAAATTTACCGCGTAGTAAGAATTTAGAAAAGAAGAATATTCAAGTCAATTGTAACAATGTTTTTCGGGTGAAATTGTTAAATCATTTTTCGAATGTGGGTTTTTGATTTTCTTTTTTGCTTTTTCTACTTTCTAGATGGGTGTAGTATATAATTCTACGACTTCATTTTATAAAATTTCATTAAACAAAATGTATATAACATTACATTTGGTGCATAGCCTACTTTGAATTTTACGAATTTCAAACGAAACATTCCGTAGTTAAATTCAGGATTTTCAATTCCAGTCAAATACTTTTCAAGTTATTAGTATTAACTAACATCCCTACATGGTACGGCATCATTAATCATTATTAGCTATGAATAATTAAATAATATATTTTACTAACCAAATGTTTCATATCAAGATTTCCTATTTCATTAACAATAAACACTCGTTGAAATTTGTTTATACATTTACGCCCGTATTCATAATGAAATTCTAGCAGTTGGCTAACTTTTTTTCATACAAATTTTGAAATTTTCGTATGAAAAAAAGTTAGCCAACTGCTAGAATTTGATTATGAATACAGGTGTTAATATACAAAATAACTTCTATATTTACTCAGTATTTGACAGGCAATTACCATGTTAACATCTCGTTTTATCTCAGCGGTTATTTGATATTGATGACTTCGATAAAGTTAAATAATTTCAATTTATTTTATGTATATATACTATATATACTAGCTGGACCCGGCAAACGTTGTTTTGCCCTCAATGAATTTTTTATTTTAGTTAGAATGTGTATATATGTACTAAAGACCTGCAATTGTTGAACTATACAACATGCGACATGTGTCACATCATGCAAGTGTTAATTCATGCTATGCCGCTCATACATGTTTGACAATGACATATATAGACACTGTCGAATAAATGCAAATCAAATCTATGCATTGTTTTTAAAGTGATTTTGCACACATGAACATGGAAAATTAACATGTCAACACATGCGACACATGTGACACATCCGTCTGTGTGTCCATGTAAATCTTTTAATCAAACTAAAGGTCGCAAGTATGAAAATATTTTAGTGGAATTTGGTATATAAGCTTTTGTCGGCCATAGGATGAGAGCTATTGAAACTGGTGAAATTCGGTCTATGTTCAGACGTAGTCCCCATCCAAATGACCCCTATGAAATCGGCTTAAATTGCCATAAGATCCAAATTATCATATAGATCTCGGTCAAATTGGGCTGTGTGTGTTTATTACATCCATTTATCATTTTCTAAAAATAAAGCCCATATGGCAATTCTTTGTCATAGCCCCCATATAAAGCTGCTTCCCGATTTTCACTTAAATCTATCAATATACAAAATGTTGCAAAGTTTTTTTTTCTCAAATTTGGTTTTTATATATTTTTCAAAATATGTATATGTGACTTTATGAATTCAAATGATGAATAAAGCAGAAAAATAACCGTAAACCTTTTATTGGAAAAAATTAAAAACTGAAAAATATTTTTTTTATATGTCATTAGTTGGATTTAAAATGTTTTGTTTGTTTTATATGGATTATAAAGTTTAATTTCGAAATAAGTTTTTTTTTTCAATTTGAAAATTTTTTAATCAATTACTTATTTGATTTGATTTAGGATCTTTATTGAAAAATTTTAAAGAATAATCCATATTTTCATGCGAAGCTGTGAACATGCTGCAGAAAAAACATTAAAAGACATGGTATTGACCACAACAACGTACAACAGCTTAGCTAAGTTGCAATAACATGCTAAGACAGTATGTTTGAGTTGGCATGACATGGCATAACACCTTGTTTGAGTTGACATGACATAGCAATGCATGAAATTTTTGAGAATGACATTTTTGCAGCAAATGTTGAATTGTGCAGTAGTTTAATATGTACCTATGTATATAAAAAAAACGTTTTTGCATTTGTTAATATTAATTGAAAAGTGTTAAAGAAAAACCATGTTTTATTTATGAAAATGAAAATAAATATTTATTGTAACATATAAGAATGACCAATATTTCTATTATTGTAATTCTAAAAAGAATGAACAATATTTTTAGCTTCATTATTCTGGCAGTAAATGAAAAAATTTGCTGGCTTTCCGACACGGGAACATGCCACATATAGTTCCTCGTGGGAAAAACAACTGTTTTCGAGTTCCAAACCACATATTTGCAATGATTGTCCTTGAGATTTATTAATGGTCATGGCAAAGCCCAATCTGATCGGAAATTGCAATCTTTTGAATATTATCGGTGTGTCGGTAGGAATCATAGGAATTATTGGCAGCAAAACATGTTCTCCTTAAAATTTTCCTTTGAGAATTGTGGCCTCAATAACATTGGGCATTATTCTCTCAACAATTAACGTGGTTCCATTACATAGTCTCGGAGCGTTGAGGTTACGTAGCAAAATTATTGGAGAACCAACTTTTAATTTTAATAAATGTGGCGGTAGACCGGGCAGATCAAGTGAATTCAAAAATTCTGTTGGAGAATTGACTGCTTCATTTTCTTCAACAACACTATCCATAGATTTGAAAGAAAACGTTTCGGAATCAATCATGTCATGTTATCGACATCGACATTTTTTGCGGCTAAAATAGCTGTTTCACTTAACCAATAATGGTTACGATATTGATTTTGAATGTCGGGGAATACATTTTCAATTAATTCATCGCGTGATGATATAAATTGCCAAAAATCTTGTGGATATTTTAATAGTTTGACTGGTTGGATTAATATTGATTTTACCATTACCAAGATCAAGTAGTTGTTTTGAAAATTTTTCAGCCGTTGGATCATTTTGAATCGTACTCGCATGTTTGTTGTTAATTTGAACGCTACTCCATAATATTGATGATTTTCAGCAGGTATTTATTTCGTCAGCATAGGTTGATTTTGGTATGACTGGCAATGTTTGACGAAAATCTCCAGATAATAAAATGAGAGCTCCACCAAAAAGTCTTTCATTGTCTTTCAAATCTTTTAAAGTTCTATGTAATGCTTCTAAGGAATATTTGTGAGCCATGGTACATTCATCCCAAATAATAATACTGCATTTTTGCAGAACTTTTGCCATAGCGGAATGGTTTTTGATATTACTTACGGCATTCTCATTCGTTTGTACGTTTAACGATGATTTGAGTGCTGAATGAGCTGTAGGACCACCATGCAATAATGTTGCGGCTATTCCGGACGAAGCAATAGCGAATGCAATTTTTCCTTACTTTTTGGTTAGAATGTTTATATATAAAAACTTTTGTCAATTTTGTAACTTATAAAATTTAAATAAATTTGACAACTCATTATTTTTTGAACGCCAGCGCCATCTACCGGGTCCAACAAAAAAATTTTTGGCATCATCTAACATACATATATGTATATTCTTAGTTTCAGTAAAATCGCACCGTAAATAAGAATATTCGAGATAACTTTACCCCAGCGCCACCTATCGGGTCCATTTATACATGCAAAAATATCTTATGACGAAACATACATACATTCTGAATTGCAGTCAAATCGCACTGAAAATAAGAATTTTGTTTATAACTTGACCCCAACGTCAGCTAGATGGTTAAAACTAAAAAAAAAACACAGAAGAGCTCGAACCGAACCTATGGTGCGGATATCAGCTCTTATGGTTCCGGAGATCATTCGTTACAAACAAATGCACCAACGTTTTTAATACATATATGTAGATATATTTATATATACTAGTAGATTCCAGCCCTCGAAATTCGAGTGCAAATTCTAGGAAATTTTATTTTTTCATTAAATAAAGACCCTAAAGGTATGCTAATCAATTACAGCCAATTCACAAATCAACACAAAAAGCAAAATCATTTTTATTACAAACACATTAACAAATTTAATAAACACACGCATAGCATTGTATAATTTTATGTATGTGTTAGTACCAACTTTAAATGCAATTTACTCAAAATAAAGAAAAAAAATTAAAAATCTAGAGCTGTAAAATACCATTTTTTTGATGAACGACATCTCGTTTTAAAAACTCAATAAAATGAACAAATGAATTAGAGTACATACATAGATGATTTTGTGTCATTGCTTGGATGATAATGATGATCAAATCCTATCAACAACAATAAATATTTCAAAAATAAGGAATAAAAAATCATTAAATACAGGCAATCGCCACGTAAAGTCGTTTTTGCTAGTTGTGTTAATATCGGATAACGGTTTTCTCATTTTGTCTTTGATAAGCAACAACGCGTCTTTAACATTTCAATATCTTCTTTCTTCTTTTATTTTTTTTTTAAATATATTTACGCTGATCCCTGACTCACTGACTGACTGACTGATTCTGTAACGCTGAAATAATACACACACAGCACTCCCTATGCGAAATACACAAACAAAATTAAATCTTTCTCATTTTATACAAACCCACACACAATTTTCTCTCTTCTTTGTTACCGACCAGTGCTGCTAATAAAATCTTCTGAAAATCGACAATTTTGGAAACTAAATCGCCAAAATCGTCATTTTTAAATCAAGAAATATTCAAGAATATTTTACCGCTTATAAAACTCGAAAAATATTACAAAAGGAAACAATAAAATTTACTTATATCATTCATATTATTATTGCAGCATTGGTTATTTCTATATATAAAAATGTATTAGTGATGAAATTTCAACGAAAAAAATTTAACACAGCAATCAACTAAATAATTTTATTGATATGTATCTATGCTGAAACATATAATATAGGTTTAACGTATCGCCGTAATTAAAACTTAAATCTTAAATGGAGATGCTATTCAAGGTATTTCCGTTTTGAAACGACTTGACCCAGAATTAAATCTATACATATTTTGTAATTTACATTTACACTGAACAAAAACTATCAATTTTCGATAAACAACCCATTAATTGTTAACTCTTGAAATCGTAATTTTTATACTACTGAAAATTTTAAATCTTCAATCATCATTTTAACAAATTGAAAAATCGTCGAAATTACAATAAGTTGCCAAAATTGGCAGCACTGCTAACGACAATAGCACTACATATGCAGATTTCGTGTTACATATGGAATAAGTTGAACGAAAAAAAAATCCATCAAAAAAAACCAATATCTATTCAAATTCTTTAAATTCCCATTGGTGGTCAATGAAAAAATTCTGCAAAAAAAAAATTAATAAAATTTTAAACATTTTTATTTTTCTCATTTAACGTCGTCAGATATGCATACATACTTCTTTTATCAAACTAAACTTTTCCGTTTGTCTGTTTTTCATCTCAAAATTGTTTTGTATTGTTAGGAGTGATTTCGCTCAGGTTCTCTGATGGCCAGCATTTTCCAAAGAGTATGCTATTTTGATAAATATTTAAGAAAAAAGAGATCTTCAATGTGGATTTTGTTGTTGTCCAACGTATGATTTCGTTTAAAGCTCTGTATTGAAAAGCACTTGAAAAAATAGTGCAATATTAGGTTTAAAATTTAAATTATTCTTACTTTGCATAATTAAATTACATTGTAATTTCAGAAGAGAGGTGGGAAAATAATTTTTTTTCATTCATAATATTAATTTTTGCAAAATTTGCTTTCAAATATTTAGACAAACATAAATTACGTAAATATTTAGGTATATTTAAGATTTTAATTTGAATAATTTATTGAAATTATCATGGAAGAATTAAAGGGGATTTGGAATAATAAGTTTTTTTTTTGAAGTAAAACTAATACGCCCTTATTTTTTTTTTTGGATTTATAGATAACTTTGCCTCATACGGTATATAGTATATAGATCAGTTTTTAAAAAACTTTAAATCGATTTTCTCGCAAATAAATGTTCGAAGTCCGTGAACATCATATTTTAGACACTATATCTACACATAAATCATCAGGTAACCAATAAGGGTTTTTTTAATTCCATTTTCTTCTCCCTTTTTTAACAACAAATTCCCGAAATTGTATAGCAAAAATCGTTTTTCACTGCAAATTGCTGCAAAAAAAATTGAAAAAAGTCTTCGTCACTACTTCAGGAAACATGTCACGTTTGAAACGCATTTCGATTTTTTTATTTCACATGATCCGGTAACGAGTTATGATGTTCACCGCAAAACAGCAACGCCTGCCGAGATTCGCTGTCACTGACTTATTTATTAAAATTTTTAATTGAAAATTTTTTCAAAGATTCCTCAAATGTTATGCTATAACGTGTGTATGAAATAAATAATCCAACATTATTCATGTCTTCAAAAAAAAAAATTATGAAAATACTTTTTTAACTTTTAAAACCTTAAGAAACTTTTAGGAACCTTGCTCTGAAACGTTTTTTTTTTATGCTATTCTATTTTTTCTATAATAAAATGGAGTTCGGTTATAACGTACTCGGCGGGACCGGCCAAATTAGTTCGTTACAGACTAAGTTCGTTATAACCGTAGTATTTTTTTTTTTTTTGTTTAGTCCGAAAGGTTTAAAAAATTATTTAGTTGAATAAGTTTATTTATTTTGATGCATTTTAAAAAGTTATAAAACATAAATTAAATTATTAAAAAGATACATATTAATAGTTTGTCTTACCGAGTTTCTATCAAAATAAAATATTTTTTTAAATTCATATAATATTAAAAACTCCTTATGTATAGAAGCAGAAAGTATAAAGCCAAGGTTGGCTACTGGCAAACTTTTGCGAAAATATACATAAAAGGACCTTTTATAAAACTTCATTTGAAAATCGAAGAAATTTTAAAAACATTAAAATGAATTTTTTTTTAAATATATAAAATATAGGAAAATTTTGAAATGGAAAAAAAAAATTTGTTTGTTAAAGTCAAAATAAACTGGCGCCTAGGCGCCACACAATCAACTAGTATGATAATAATAACAATAATAATATTATTTCAAAAAATTTTCACCATCTGAGGATAGAGCCGCCCAAATATGGATGGCTCGGAATCCCTGAACCATAATCGGTCCAGGGAACTTGTTTCCATCGAGAACATTTTCAACAAAAGTAAACGTTTTCGTAACGATGACTATTCCTCTCCCAGAATTTAGACAATGTGACGATCACATTCCACGTTTCATAATCAGCAAGAAGCACAAAGAAGGAAGAAACACCTAAACCAATCGGTTCATACAATGTTTTTCAAATTGAAAAAGGTTTTTTACTCTTTCAGGTTCTCGCGATCTTCAAGACACCCTGAAATAGTTCTTCCGAGAATTTTTAACTCCATTTTTGAAAAATCATTCCACATAAGAGCGTCCAGACTTTGGAATAGGCTTCCCGTGAATCTGAAAAGTTAAGTTTAACATTGGATAAGAATTTCAATTTTGTTAAAATACTTATTATTAAGCCTTGTTATAAATTCGGAAATTTTTTCATAACCATACTCCAGATGAAGAAGGTGCGTAGGATATCTCCAATGTTTGTTGTTTATTATTTTTAAACACTTGTTCTGAATAATTTGTAGGCGTTTAAAATGGCACTTCGCAGCAGAAGACCAGATAGGACACGCATATGTTGAATAGGTCTAATAATACTTTTATTATTATTATTATTTATTAATAGATTTGTAAAATTATAATTTGTAATACTTATTAATTATTACATAGTTACAAATCTATATTTGGCGTAGCAATATTGCTGTTAGCCAGATTGGCATATAAATTAATTATTAAATATTTGATTTATTTTTTAATTTAAAATTCAAATTCATTTAGTATATGGTTTCTACATTTTATACATAATTCCAGATATTTGAAAAGAGAGACGAAATTCGTGCCATTTAATATATTAAATACTTCATTTTTACTTAGTGTGTTTTTACCAGATAATACTTTTATAAAGTAGGTTTTTGATTTTATAGTTTAAAAGGACCCATAAAGCCTTCAACGTTTTTAAGGCTTTTCGACACGATTGGTCAATGTGATTTTTAAAGAATAGCTTTTTATCAAGTATGACGCCTAGATATTTAACGTTATCTTTAAGTTCAATGTTTTCGTTACCAATGACTATTTGGCGTATAGTTAGTAGTCTTTTAAGAGATTTGTTTATTTATTTATTTTCGGTCTATGGATACAATATTATCCTTACAGACTAGCAAGAAAACGTAAAAATATATTAAGAGAACTTAACATCATTTAAAATAAGTCTAAATTGGGTATGGGGAATAGTAATATCTAAAATATTGCAATAATTATTAAATAATCTACAAGCCTTTGTAAGCGGTTCATTTAATGCATAATCTGTTTTATGCATATCAACATAAAAGAACTTATCAATTCTCCGAAACACCCTTGGAGGAACATAAATTTTAATTAATTGTAACAATTCAGAGCAATCAATTTCACCCCAAATAATACCGTGTAAAATATTTAGAGAAAATATCTTTCTTCTAACTTTCAAAGTTTTCATTGAAAGTAGAGCCCCCTTACTCTCATAAGGCACAGAAAGCGAAGGAATAGAAGATGATGCAGACTGAAAATTTAAAAATGAAAGCGCATACTTTATAAATTTAACTTGAATTTTCTCAATACGATTTATATGAATAGCTGCATTAGGACTCCAAATAAATGAAGCGTGTTCTAACTTTGATCTAACAAAAAAAAGTAAATAATGCTTTCCAAGTATAATGATCAAAGACATTATCTGAGTTTCGACGAATAAAACCAAACATTGAATATGATTTTGGTATCACATAATTTAAGTGACTACCAAATGATAGCTTAGGATCAAAAATTACACCTAAGTCTAAAATTTCACCTACAGATGATAAAACATGATGCTTCATTATATATTGAGAAGGAAGAATATGACGACATCTATGAAACGTTATATGAAAACATTTTCCAATATTAAAAGGAAGGCCATTACAATCAGACCATAAAATAAGCCTATTTAAGTCATCCTGAAGATCAGAAATATCTCTAACTGTTGAAATTGGTTGAAAACTTTAAGATCATCAGCATACAAAAGATATTTCGAATTTTTAAAACAGTGATAAATATCATTTATAAAAATATTAAAAAGTAAGGGACCCAGGATACTATCTTGCGGTATACCAGAGGTCAAAATGAAAGATCTAGAACAGATTCCATCTATTGAAACTGTAGAAAGACGGCCAGTTAAATAATAATGAAACCAACTAAGCATTTCCGAATGGGAACCAATCTTTGTAAGCTTTAGTATAAACGTATAAACTGAATCAACTTGAACACCTTTTTCAAAAGATAAGGAAAGATAATGGCTTGTGTCTTGTTGTGATTAATTTTTATTTTCCATTTGTGAAAATATTTATTCAACGCCAGGAGCCCTCTTTTCATTTTTTTAAGGAGAGCATTGGTTAGTTTGCTTGAAGTGATTAAAGCTGTATCATCCGCATAATACGCAATCTCCATGTACGATGGTACCAGGAAATCAGAAGTGTAGATAGAATAGAGTAAAGGAGATAGTACTGAGCCTTGGGGTAGCCCAGTTGAGATAGTTATTGGGGACGAGTGTACCTTATTATTAGGGACGTTAGCTTCTAATAGTTTGAATATAAGTACATTGTGCCAAACGGTATCGAATGCTTTTTCGATATCTAACAGTATCATACCTGTTGACCGTTTGTTGCATTTATTTCTAATGATTTTATTTCTTAATTTGTTTATTCGGTGTGTTGTGCTGGGTTCCCTTTTGATACCAAATTGAGCACTAGAAATAACCGAATGTTCAGTAACAAGGTCACTTAGCCGAGAATGTATAACCGTTTCAAGTAGTTTCCCTATATTACTTAATAAACTTATTGGTCTGTAACTACCAGGATTGTTTTTGGGTTTGTTTGTTTTGAATGGACTTGGAAAATAGTTAATTTTGATGCAACTGTTAAATATTATCACTAATAATTTCAAAGTTTTGGGTGTAAGTTTTTTTTATTAGAACATTAGGTATATCATCAAAGCCTGGAGATTTAGATGGCTTTAGAGATGATACCAGTCGTATCATTTCACTTAGAGATATGAGTATAGCTCCATCATGTGTTTGAGGTTCACACATAAAATTGCTTACCGTTGATGTGGCAAGGTGGTCAGATGGGTGCTGATAGTTACATGTAAGGCTATTAGCCTGGGCAAACGAATTGGCCAATAATTCAGCCTTTTCAATGTCAGTGGTTACGATGGAATTACCTATTTTAAAATCAGGAATTTTATTGACTCCTTTGCCTCTTTCCGCATTGATATTTTTGTCTATTAATTTGCTCAAACACTTAGAATATTGATTATAAAAATTGGCTTCAAAAACATTGGACGCTCTGTGACTTCTTTTCTTGAACGATCTTTTTAACCTTATATATTTGATGATATTCTCAGGTAAAATAACTTTATCGGATGGGTACATTTTTGGTTTAGAGATATCTCTAGCTTCTAAGATAATCTTATTAAATCTATTAATATCTCTATCAATTGTCGTAATAGAACTGTATGAGTTAGTAATTAAAGTAATTTTGTCATCAATAAAATTTTGAAATATATTGCAATTGGTAAACTTATAATCATAATAACTTAAATCTACCGATTTTGCAATGGAGCGTTGAATTGAGCAAATGATTAGGAGGTGGTCAGAAGGGATCTTGTAATCCAATGCTTCTACTTTCAAATTGAGTGTTGTGTTGGTTAAAACTAAATCAATTGTTGAAGATTCACGACCACTTTGATGTGGATAACAAGTGGGATCAGCCGTATGATAAATAAAAAAGTTACATATGTTGTTTGCTTGGCAGTTCCATGCTGTGTGCTTGGCATTTAAGTAACCAAAAATTATATACTCTCTCCTTGAAGAAGTTAGTTCCAAAATATCACTTGCAAAATCAGGGGAGGTACGATGATGTTATTATAATAGGTATATTTTTTATGGTAACTTCGATGGATATACTTTCAATAGATTTTGTTTTAGCCAATGGGAGTTTTTTGTGACGTATAGTTGTATGCATTACAAGAGCGACGCCACCGCCTCTTGATCCGCCAACTCTGTCATTTCTGTAGATAAAATAGTTTTTAAAATACTGTTTGTGACTTTCATTGAGAAATGTTTCAATAAGCGATGCTATTTTAACATTTTCCCGTTCCAATAAATACTTAAATTGAGTTAATTTAGCATAGTTAGAAATGCCACTAGCATTCCAGTATAACATTTTGAATACATTTGAATTATGGTAAGCCATGAGCATACTGTACCATGGACATTACAACTTTAATTTGTTGTACTTTTGTAGTACATTTACGCAAATCTTCCATTGCTGTTGAAAAAATGTCAAACAGTTGATCAACACTGAATAGTTCGTTGTTTATTTTTACTTGATTGGAATATGTAACGTTGCTACTATACCTGTTGTTATTGGGTGGCTGTAATTGAAATTTCTGTTGATGTTTGGGAAATCTCCACTGGTATACTGAAAATCGTTACGATTTTGTTTGTTGTTGCTTTTGGTAGCCTTTGCCCTTGTCTCAAAATAGAGGGAACGTAAGGGGCAATTAATGTCATTAGCAGAATGGGCAAATCGCTCATTTCCATGCTTTTTGCAGTTAAAACATGTGAAGGCCGCAGGTCCTTTTTCCGCTGGTATTGTATGGACAGTCTTTCGTATGATGTTCGCCGGCACAAATCATGCAAGCTGCACGTCGATTACAATGTTAGCCACCATGGCCATACATTAGGCAATTCCAACATTGGGTTGGATTACCATTTTTTTTGGTTTGTACTTCTTCCATGTAATGACGAAATGCGAGATAGTTCTTATATTTTTCAACGAAACTGGGTTGAATGTTTTGCGTAAGAAACTCACCTTGTACACAGCGTTGTTGCTGGAACTGAATTTAGTATTGACTTCGACTACGGAGGAAGGAATTAAATTATAGCTTTTTAATTCAGACACTACATCGACGGTATTGATTTTCGGCAAGCCGTATAGGAAAATGGTGTACGACCGATCATTGGAGTTGAAAGAATGGAACTCCTTTTGGTTTTCTTTTAAAATTTGTTTACAACAGTTTGAAATTTCAATAGTTGGTCGAAATATCTTAGTACCTATAGGGTGTTTCGGCAGCCACAACAATGGGTGGTGGCTTGCGTTGTTTTGTCACAATAGTATTATTGATGTTGCTGTCTGGAACAGTGGCCGTTGAATAATGATCTTTTTCTTTGAAGAGAGCCTCTTGGTTCTGATTGAATTTTTGGCCCCCCGGGCCATCTCTTGTTTGAAATTTATAATTGCTTTTATTTCAAATTGCTACCACGTGCCTAAGTTCAAACATAACTATGTATGTAGTAACAAAAATGTAATGCAGATGTTGGTGTTATATTTTATTTTTATTTTACTGTTCGTTTACTATGCGCTTTTAATAATTACACGACCGTTCGTGAAGAGAATTAGATTCGAACTGAAGTAAAAAGGTAGTGGAAGTAAGAAAAATAATGAAAAAGGTGAACAAGATAAACTAGAACCAACTGGAGCTGCTATCCTAACTTTTGAATTAATAAGACGCCCAGAATATATCAAACTCGGATGGGAAAGGGTAAGTTACCCTAAACCCACTTTTGCTAACATCACAAAAAAATCAACCAGCATATCAACTGAGAAAGTTATAATACAACCACAACACAACAAATAACCGAAAAATCGTCAAAAAAACAATATAACTGTTGAAGAAACTGAAAAGCAAATAACTCAAAAAGACAATTCACTCAAAACACCAAAAAACCTACTACTACAAGAAATACAACATCAAAATACGACAACAAAAATATTAACTACAGCATCGAAATTTACTGAAACAAAAATACTTGAAACACAACAAACAAAAACATCACTTAATAAACAAAACACAGTACATCCTCTCGAATATACTAATAACACAAGGGAACAATGGTTCTGTTGATTAAGAACTGAATATTGTTTTTAAGGTTATTTGGGACGCTGAATCCAAATCTGCCCTTGGTTTTTTTCTATCAGCTCGAGATATACCGTTATGTTCAAAATTAAGGCACTTCCGCTACATATATTGGAATAACTTGAAAACGGTTCACCATATTAAATTAAAAAAAAAATCCGAAACTCGCAAATAATATTCTCTTAAAGCCGTGCTTACTTTGTTTTTAAATTTTCCAAGTAGTTTTAGAGATATCGTTCAAGTTTTGAAAAAAAAATTAAAATTTTTTAAAAAAAAAACATTTTTTTTTTTCTTTAAAAATTCCTAAAAAATAAAAATGGGACAAAAATCACAGTTTTGGTCTACAAACAGTTAGTTAAATATATTTCGAATAAAATGAGCTTTATTTCATTGCAATCGGTGCACAACTTTTGATTTTGTTCACGATTTACTGAATTGATATAAATCGCGATTTCCATACAAAAATAACATTTTCTAATGTGTAAGTGTTTGTATGTAATAAGTTAGTTTTTTATGATTCTAAGAATTAAAAAAATTAAGTAATAAAAAAAGATTATTTCATTTTTATGGTTGCGGTAGCAAACTCATAACGCCTATAAATTTTATTGTCCCTTTATGACACCTAGTCAGTTCACAGTCAATTAAAGAGAAAAAAGAAAAGTCCACTTGTTTTTATTGATGTGTGGTTTACCGTTGGTAACGGATGATTTTTTAAAGGAATTCCCCTGAACACATGTGTTCATTCATAAGTGACTGTCAATAAAATTGTGGATATAATTTTTTTTGGTACTTCAGTAAAAAACTACTAAGTATTTTTATGGGTTCATTCAACCAATTTTTCTCATTCAACAAGTGTTTACGAAAGCGAAAAGTATAACGACAAAAAATATAAATCATTTTACATTGAACATTTAATCAGTCAACACAAAAAAGTTCAATTTTGTTCCCGTGTGTTATTTATTGAAAATTGTGTTACTTTGATATATACTTCAAAATTGTGCAATGGCTACGTCAAGAAACACCTGTAAAATCAATCCCAACTATTTTTGTAACATATGTGGCGAATACACGTTTATAAAAAATAGAAAAAGTGTCAGATTTTATTAAAAAAATTTATTTTGACTACTTCGGATTTACCATGGAAACCCGTGACAAGTACTGGATTCCTAATACTGTATGTAAAAACTGTGTAGAGTATTTAAGGTTATGGGCAAACAAGCAACGGACCCACTTCAAGTATAAAACACCAATGATCTGGCGGGAACCTTCGAATCATTATGATGATTGTTATTTTTGCGCTGTCAACATAACAGGCATTAATAAAACAAACCGGTCTAAATGGATTTATCCTAACGTGTTGTCTATTACCCAACCAGTCCTGTACTCTAGTGAGGATTCAGAACCACAACCATCTACATCTACACACAATTTCCACGACTTACGACAAAATGTTCCTTCACCAATTTCTGAATTTGGATCAGATGACTTGCATTTAGATATTTCTTCTAAACGCGAGCAATTTAATCAGGAGGAGCTTAGTGATTTAGTGAGAGACTTTGGACTTTCTAAAAAAGCATCTGAAATTCTTGCTTCTCGATTAAAGCAAAAAAATCTGTTAACCCAAGGAACAACAATTTCATACTACCGTAACAGAGAAAAAAACTTACTTCCATTCTTTTCCGAAGACGATGAATTTGTTTATTGTTCAGATGTTCCTGGTTTAGTAACAGCGATGGGATTAGAGGAGTATAATCCAAATGACTGGCGACTATTTATAGATTCTTCTAAACGCAGCCTAAAATGTGTACTTCTGCATAACGGTAATAAATTGGGTTCGTTGCCCATTGTACATTCAACTAAAGCTAAAGAAGAATATTCTACAATTGCCTCAGTTATAAATAAAATAAAGTACAACGAACACCGCTGGCTAATTTGTGTGGATCTAAAAATGGTGAATTTTCTTCTAGGCCAACAAGGTGGCTACACAAAATATCCGTGTTTCATTTGTTTATGGGATAGCAGAGCCAGATCTGAACACTGGAGTAAGAAAGACTGGCCTTCGAGGGAAGCTATGGTTCCAGGAAACCACAATATAGTTAATCAACCACTTGTGCCCAGGGATCGCATAATACTGCCACCTCTCCATATCAAGCTAGGACTTATGAAACAATTTGTCAAAGCTCTCAACAAGGACGGTGATTGTTTTAGATATGTATATCAGTAAAAAGTTCACCAATTTGAGTTCGGAGAAACTGAAAGCTGGCATTTTTGATGGCCCTCAAATCAAAAAATTAATCAATGATGAAAATTTTAGTAATTCCATGACAGATATTGAAAGAAATGCTTGGAATGAATTTGTTTGGATAGTGCGCAATTTCCTGGGAAACAAAAAGGGTGAGCACTATTCGGACCACGTGGATAACATGTTGTCACATTTCAAGCAGCTTGGTTGTAATATGAGCATTAAGGTGCACTACCTACACAGTCATTTTGATTGTTTCCCTGAAAATCTTGGAGACTTCAGTGAAGAACAAGGTGAACGTTTCCATCAAGATATCCGCAGTATAGAGGAGCGGTACCAGGGTCACTGGGATAAGCATATGATGGCGGACTATTGCTGGAGCATTAAAACAAATCCCTCTAAACAAGGTTATTTAAGAAAATCTTATAAAAGAAAATTTTTCGATGAGTTGTAATTACATTGTAATATTTGTGTATTAAAATTTTTTATTTTTCTTTAAAATTCTCTTTTTGTGTTAAATTAAAAAGTATAGCTGACCATAAAAATGAAATAATCTTTTTTTATTACTTAATTTTTTTAATTCTTAGAATCATAAAAAACTAACTTATTACATACAAACACTTACACATTAGAAAATGTTATTTTTGTATGGAAATCGCGATTTATATCAATTCAGTAAATCGTGAACAAAATCAAAAGTTGTGCACCGATTGCAATGAAATAAAGCTCATTTTATTCGAAATATATTTAACTAACTGTTTGTAGACCAAAACTGTGTTTTTTGTCCCATTTTTATTTTTTTAGGAATTTTTAAAGAACAAAAAAAATGTTTTTTTTTTAAAAATTTTAATTTTTTTTTCAAAACTTGAACGATATCTCTAAAACTACTTGGAAAATTTAAAAACAAAGTAAGCACGGCTTTAAGAGAATATTGTTTGCGAGTTTCGGATTTTTTTTTTAATTTAATATGGTGAACCGTTTTCAAGTTATTCCAATATATGTAGCGGAAGTGCCTTAATTTTGAACATAACGGTATATCTCGAAAAGTCGAGCTGATAGAAAAAAACCAAGTGCAGATTTGAAATCAGCGACCTCAAATTAGTAAAAATTTGCTATAAATTTCAAATCAACACAAAAAAAGTTCAATTTTGTTCCCTTGTGTAATGCAATGGATATTGACAGCGAACCTAAATTAAGTTTTGATACTAAAAAAAGAAACAATATATCAATTGAAGAATCTCCAGGAGCATCACTTACCCCATACTCGCGTGCATTTTATTATGACATTAAAAGCCAAACTACTGGCGACACTAGAAACAATGGGACAATGTAATATAAGTCTCGTTCTTGTTATACTGTATTGTTAAATAAATAATTAAATTAAATTAAAATTAATTAAATTAAATTAAATAAAAACTGAGATAAAAAAACAAACCGCAACAACTTTCTTTTTTTTTAATTTATTTTTTTTATCACTAATTATGAATTTAGGACTGAATTTATCCATTATTCAATGGAACATTCACGGTTTCCTCAACAACAAATTTGCCTTAGAAATATTAATAAATAAACACAAACCAAACATTATTATCCTGCTAGAAACCCACATTATACAAAGAACCAAGAACCTGCTGCACATGCCAAACTATAAAATATGTTTATCATATATTCTTATGCTATATCAGGAATCGCAATAACGATAAAAAAAATTCGCTTAGTCCCGGTTTACACATGAAATTTTTATACCCTATACCACTATGTGGTTTGGGTATAATGACTTTGTGCTGCTGTTTGTAACAACCAAAAATATTTGACCTACACCCATCTTTAATTATACCGATCGAATCAGAATCACTATCTGATTCGATTTAACGATGTCCGTCCGTCTGTGTATCCATGTAAAGCTTGTAATCAAACTGCAGTTCGCAAATATGAATATATGTTGATGAAATTTGGTATTTAATCTTTTATCGGCCATGGGATGAACGCTATTGAAATTGGTGAGAATCGTTCCATGTTCAGACCTAGCCCCCATACAAATGACCCCTATGAAATCAACATATATTGCCATAAGATCCCAATTATCATACAAATCTTAGTCAAATTGGGTTTGTATGTATATATTACATCCATTAATCAGTAGTCCAAAAATGATCTCTATATGACAACTCTTAGTCATAGGCGCCATATAGAGCTGCTTCCCGATCTTCACTTATATATGGGTAATTCCATGTCAAATCAACCAATGGGTGTACACTACCTTCTCCAAATTGTATGAAGAAAGACAGATTACGGAAGACAGATTATTACAGAACTAAAATAAGTGCAAAGTTTGAGGGCACTGGCACTTCTGTATCCGGAAATATGTGGTCTTGAAAATCGTAAAAAAACGTCAAAATTTACAAAGTTGTACTTACTTAATTATCATTTTCTTGAAAAGTATTATAGTTACGCAACTCATCAAGGTTGCATTTGAAAGGTTAATTAATTACCTTTAATTTGATATACAACATGATTTTTTTTTTGGAAAGGTCCAAGGTCACATCTCTTGACCTATAATTCGGGAGGCTATAGCTGTAAAAACGACAATTTTAAAAATCTGAAAAAAATATATGTTTAAGATTGGTTCCTTCCCTAAAGTTCCAAAAAATTTCAGACTGGGGGTATGCTTGGATCCAGAAATATTTATCATAGAGTAAAGGTAGATATTTAAAAAGTCGGTGCTGTTACTGTTACTGTTTATGAATGTGGTTGGTTGTGCTCGTGAGCGTCGGCGGGCTATGCACGCACGCCGCTATTTGTTTCTGGTTCTTTAGCTCTGTACTGTACTCAGTACAGACCTGTGTTAGGGTTGGTTTGACAGGTAATTATGTTAGAGCGAGACAACAGTATAAATGTTGTCGGGTGTGGTTCGTAGTGTCAAATAACTTGGATATAGAGAAATTATTGAAAAACGAGAAGTCAAAGGAAGCACCACGAAAAAAAAACCATTCTAAGCACGTTGCTTTAAAAAACCACATGTGTTGCTATAAAATCAATATTTTTAAATAAAACCAAAAGTGTTCAAAGTGATTGTTTTTTGCCTCTGTAAACAATATGTCATTTAATACAATATATTGTTGTAATCCATTTAAAAAAGTTGCTCATGTCCGGAATGCAAGAGGACTTCGAAAAGTTCAGCAATAGATGACTGGAATTAGTAATAACATTTCAATATCAAATAAAATATGTGGTATATGCAGAAGAGAACTTTATAAATTAAAAGGAAGTGTAAACAATAATATTCAATCTATGAACGAGCCAGAAAACGAGACTTCAGACTCGGAAAGTGAAGCATCAGTTTCGGGAGATGTTCGAATTTCTAAGTTAAACGAAAGTTTAACATATTTACAAGAATCTCCAATATGTTCGAGAAAAATTCCATTAAAAGGGTATACAACTAGAAAGTTAGAAAAAATAACAACATCAATTAAAACCAACATTTTCCCAAATTCAACACCTTCAACCTCTCACGTATGCCCAGAATCGGAAATAATCGAACAACTAAAAGAAAAGTTTAAATCAATAACTAAAAACAGTGAAAAAATTCAACTTTTAACTATTTTATCTAAAAGCTGGACATTGAAAAGAATGGAGGAGGAATTTCAAATAACAAATTTCATGGCACGAAAGGTAAAAAACTTGGTTGAGACAGAAGGCGTATTGAGTACACCGAATCCAAAACTTGGAAAACGATTGCCATTAGAAATTGTTGATGTGTTGAAAATCTTTTATGAAACTGATGATGTCAGCAGATGTCTACCAGGATGTAAAGACTACGTGTCAATAACAGAAAATGGTGTAAAAGTAAAAAAAAATAAAAGACTTTTACTCGGAACTCTTCGAGAAGTTTATGCTTTATTTAAAGAAAAACATGAAGGGATAACTATTGGAATTTCTAAATTTTGTGAACTTCGGCCAAAAAATGTGGTTCTAGCAGATGCGTCAGGAAGCCATAATGTATGTGTTTGTAAAATACATCAAAATACAAAACTAATGCTCCACGCAATAAACCTGAAAAAATTGACAGAAAATGTGCAGGATGTTGTGCTGGAAACTTATAAAGATTGTTTAAAAAGACTTATATGCAATCCCCCATCACCAAATTGCTACCTTGGCAGATGTAGCATGTGTCCAGATATACAAAATTTTAAAGAGAAATTTGGTGAATTATTATTAGAAAATGAAATTGATGAAATCATATATAAACAGTGGATAAGTGTAGATAGAGACTCTTTGGAAACTATTATTAAAGAAACTGATTCTTTTCTGGATTCTTTATGCGAAAAACTGCAAACTCTTCTACCCCATTCATTCGTATCTAAAGAGCAGGGTGCATTTATGGCTCACAAAAAGTCTGCGTTGGAAGAAAATGAGTATTTAGTAATTTGCGACTTCTCCGAAAATGCAACTTTTGTGGTTCAGGATTCTGTGCAAGGCTTTTTATGGAATAATAGCCAGGCCACACTATACCCAATAGCAATTTATTACAAATCAAATGGAAAATTAGAAACTACAAATTTTATAATAATATCAGACTGTCTAATACATAATACCATAGCAGTTCATTTATTTCATCGCCACCTAAATGAGTTTTTAAAAAACAAGTTTTTGAAAATACCAAAGAAAATTTTTTATTTTTCGGACGGTTCTTCCGCTCAATTTAAAAATAAAAAAAACTTTGCCAATTTATGCCATCATAGCGAAGATTTTAATTGTTCCGCTGAGTGGCATTTCTTTGCTACCAGTCACGGCAAAGGACCTAGTGATGGTCTTGGGGGAACGGTAAAGCGTGAAGCACGAAGAGCCAGCTTGCAACGTCCATTCGAAGATCAGATAACTACTCCTCTCCACTTGTATAATTGGTGTCAGCAAACTCTTCAGAACTGCAACTTTGCATATTTAACGGAAAAAGATTATGAAGAAGAAGAGAAATTGCTAACTTTGCTGGATTTATAGGATTACGTACAATTCCGGGAACTCAAAAGCAGCACAGCTTCATACCAATTTCAAAAACACAATTACAAGCTAAAATTTATTCCGCTGATAGCAAATTTGTAATTGAAAACATTTATAATAAAACTAAACAACAACAACAGCATTCATCATAATAATGTCAACAACAACAGCAGCATTCATCATAATAATGTCAACAACAACAACAACAACAACAACAACAACAGCATTCATCATAATAATGTAAACAACGCCAACAACAACAACAACAACAGCATTCATCATAATAATGTCAACAACGCCAACAACAACAGCATTCATAATAATAATAATTCACTTGTTAAATATCTACCTTTACTCTATGATAAATATTTCTGGATCCAAGCATACCCCCAGTCTGAAATTTTTTGGAACTTTAGGGAAGGAACCAATCTTAAACATATATTTTTTTCAGATTTTTAAAATTGTCGTTTTTACAGCTATAGCCTCCCGAATTATAGGTCAAGAGATGTGACCTTTGACCTTTCCAAAAAAAAAATCATGTTGTATATCAAATTAAAGGTAATTAATTAACCTTTCAAATACGACCTTGATAAGTTGCGTCACTATAACATTAATCAAGAAAATGATAATTAAGTAAGTACAACTTTGTACATTTTTATAGTTTTTCCCGATATTCAAGACCTCATATTTCCGGATCCAGATGCGTCAGTGAACTTAAATTTAGGATTTTTCTTATTTCTCGGATACACTTTAATCCTGCCAAAATTCAGCCAATTTGGAAACAGTGATGTAAAAAACAGCCATATTTTAAGTTAAGTTCAGATGGTTTAACCCATATCAAAAAACAAAAATATTGCACTGATCCTTCTCAAATTTTGTTTGTATATATTTTTGCAAAATACAAGAGACCTTACCAAACATGGTCAGGATCGGTCCATTTTTGGGCCTAGTCCCCATATAGATATAGCATCCGATATGAAATTTTTCATATCTGCAGCCAAAAAAATTAAGAAACATCCCACTCAAATTTGGTTTATGCTTATTTTATATATCCAATTAGTTGCGTCTGAGAGATAGGATCTCTAAACGCATGGTATAGGGTATCATACAGTCGGTCTAGACCGACTATACTTTTCTTACTTGTTCTTTCTGAAATTTTTGTATTGAAATTCAAGATTTGTTCATGTTTACTTTATCAATTTATCTATTTATTTTATCATTTTATTTAATTAAAATTAACTTTATTTCAAATTATTGTCTTTCTTAACACAAACGAACATAAAAATAAAAGAAAACGTAAAATAACTTCAATTTGAAAATTACGAAGCAAGAAACAAAAGAGAATTTCAGAGTACATGAAAGTATGTACCCCTGCCATTCTCCTCTCCCGTCTCACCTATAAAAAAAAAAAACTTTCATGTGTAAACACTAGTGTGGCCCTTTATTATATGGAGGGGACAAAAGTGTTCAAACTCTCGGTCTCACCCCCTAGAAATATGCGAATAGCAAAAAAACTGAGAAATACAAAGTTTTGGGGCAATCAAAAAAACATTTAGTCGTGCCTCAACGCGATTGAAAATTTCAAGTGTGTTTATATGGGGAAAATATGACGTTTTTCAGATTTTATGAAATTTTCGTTCGATAGTTTAATTTTTCCGCCAAGTTGTTGTATAATTCGGGATCAGTATTAAATTATCCTTTCAAAAAGCTATAAAACTTCAAAAACTAATAAAACCTCGCCAAGAAATAGCAAATGCCCCAGACCACTTTTGTGCCAAAAAAAACTAGGTCAAGACATTTGATAGCATTTTTTTCAACTTTGAGAAATTGATTAAAGCCATAATTTTTTTTTGTCTCTATACTTATATGTAATCAGATATGAAGTATTGTTTTATTACAGCGTTGTTAACCGATTGCGCATTGAGACCGAAAATGGTAAATTTTTTTGAAAAAATTTTGAAAACTCCTTTTTCAAGTTTTAAAAAATTTTATGAACCAAAATTTTAAAAAATGGATCTGGCACTTTAAGGTTTTGTTAAATACATGTTACAGATTAAATGTGTGTATTTTTAAGTAAATCCCTAGGCCAGAATTTTTTTGACAAGGATTTTATTTTTGCGGATTTGTAGAAAAATGGGATTTTTGTAGATTATTCTGTAAATGTACTCTTTCTAAATATTTTGTATCAATAATTCATTAATTTTCTACTTTTAAATGCTATATTTTATCTTAATAGCATAGCGTTTCGGAAAAAATAGATATGACCCCAATAACCCTTGTCGCGTAACACGACTTTTGTAGTATGCTGTATAATACCCACACAGTATACAGTACAATATTTGCAAATGCGGAAGAAACAAATATTTATTTTTATTTATTTTTATTTATTTATTTTATTTAATTCAACTGGTAATACAAAAAGCCTTATCGGCCAAAAAATAAAGTATTACAAAGCAAATATATAATTCACTATGTCAACTACATAACATATTTTTAATAACCTTATATGTAACTTAAACTAATTATGTATGACATATTTAAATTCAATTAAATCTAGACGTATGGCTCCAAACCCAAAAACATCACAAAATCCCTTAATAAATAGAAAAAACTAAAAAACTAAGTCCCAGCCAGAGAGCGATTAAAATGATTCAACAGCATTTTCTTGTAAATATTTTTTGAACTAGAAAAATATCTTAGTGCAAGAGGCAGTTCGTTCCAAGATCTCGCAACCCTAATTAAAAATGAATGTGTGAAAACTTCATAATGAATGAGAGGTATTAAAATTTGAGGATTTCGAGACGAATGCAAAAAGCTAAAGTTATTACATAAAGCAATAGGAACACCACATTTAAGTGTTTTAAAAAAGCAAAGTAAAGTGCGTAGCATTACATAATTTTCAAAGGTACATCCTAAAAATTCTATAGCACAACTAGTTACATGGTCCCGAATTCTAAGATTATAAACAAATCGCAATATTCTGTTAAAAATACGTTCAAGTTTGCCCAGAATAAAGTTTGATGAACCAGAAAAAACCTCTATGCCATAATTTAAACTTGACATAAGAATAGCATAAGCCACACGGCGTTTGATGTGTTTTGGCATATAACAATTAAGGGAATACAGTCTTCTTAAAACTAAAAACGTCTTGCTAGAAAGATGGTTAACATGTTCAAACGAAAGATACTGATCTATATAAACTCCGAGACATTTTAAATTGTCCACAAATTGAATAGCTTCACCATTGATAGTAAGTAGTGGATGTTGGTAGATATGATTACCAATAACAAACTGAATGGCTTTTGTTTTAGAAGGATTTATCGTTAAATTATTGGCTGACATCCAGCTTGAGATTGATATCAAATGACTGTCAACAGAAGATTCAAAATTGTGTCCAAGGTTAGCCTCATTGAATACCAATTGTACATCGTCAGCGAAAACAAACGATTGGCAAAAGTTGTTACACATAATTTCAATGCATTCATTAAAGTATATTATGAAAAGCAAGGGGCCCAAGACAGAGCCCTGGGGCACCCCAGAAGTAGCCGCACCTATGCTAGACACAGTATCATTTAACGAAATATATTGAAAACGCTCATTAAGATATGAAAAAATTAGTTTACAAGCTGTTCTGGAAAAGTTAAATCTCTCCCTTAATTTACACAGTAAACTGTAGTGATCAATACAATCAAACGCTTTACTAAGATCCAACGAAACCATTATACATTGTTTGCGCTCGTTCAAGTGCTTTCTAATAGAGTATGTTAGAGAAAGTAGCAATGAGGTAGAATTATAATTGTTACGAAAAGCATACTGATTCGAATGCAACAAATTATTTTCATTTGTATAACATAAAATCTGACCTTTAATTAGATTTTCAACTATTTTAGATATTGAAGGTAATATGCTTATTGGCCTTAGATTGTCAAAATTAAAACTTCCTGCTTTGGGTATAGGTACCACGCGTGCTAACTTCCACGATGAAGGGAAAGAAGATACAGTAAGAATGGTGTTCACAATATGAAGGAGAATATTTGAAATAAGAGGATATATAAGTTTAATAAATTTTATAGGAATTAAATCATGTCCAGTAGCATTTGATTTTATCTGTTTAATAGCTAGAACCAAGTCATATTCAGTGATAATATGAAAAGAAAAGCATTCAAATTCATCAACAATATCATTGCAGTTAAAATCATCTATACGACTGGGGCTATAATTACCCAAAAAACTATTACTCAAAGATTCAACATCAACCGCATTTAATGGATTATCGTCTGTTCCTACACAACCAAGATTTTTAAGTTTTCTCCAAATTTGTTTACTATCTGTTGTATTAAATAATCGTAAACCATATTTTCTACGTTCCTTCCTAATAGTAGACTTAGCTTTGTTTCTATATTTGCAATATGTTCGCCAATTGTAATCAGTATTATTACAACGATAAGCTTCGAACGCTAAGTCTCTTAGTGATCCAGCTAGCACAACGTTATTAGACTTCATAAAATCTAAGTCCTTTCTTTCGCAATATACTCTGGACATAGGAACTTTACTATGAAGATTATTTATCAAAAGCTAAAAATAACTTAACTGCACATCAATATCATTAGTGCTGAAAATCTGAGTTATATCAAACTCGCCAACAAGTGCATACAATTGATTATAATCAATTCTACTATAATCTTTAAATTCAACCACTCTATTACTGTTAGTTCTTATAAACTTATACGAAAGATAAATAAAACTATGGTACGAGTTTGTAAAAGGACACAGAAATTGGCCAGTATTCTCTACAAAAGAACTATTACTCACAAGAAAAAAATCAATTAGTGAGGTTCTACCTCGAGCTAAATCTATCCGATTCTATGACACATAGATCGAAATTCATTAGATATTAATTCATTAAAAAGATTACGATTGAAATCACCCATAACAATAATGTTAGTGTACTCTTCAAATAACTCACTATGTAAATCCTCAAAGGATTCAATATTGCCATTTGGTAAGTAAACAACACCAACTAATGTTGGCACACCATTTATGTCCATTACCTCAACAAATAACGATTCACAAATTCCATAATTGGAGCTTTTAAAAACAGTTTTATATTTAAGTAATTTGGATATATATAAGCATACACCACCACCTTTCCGCAAGGTACCACTATTTGCCGTATTATTTACTACATCACCCTGTCCTAAAACAATATTTGCATTAACATCTTCTCTACGTGTACGACGATTTGAATTAACATTGGCATCTGATCTTAGTATATGACGATCATTTCTGACAATGTCATATCCAGAAATGGCTAAAGTTTGAGAGAGAGTTTCACGAACTAACCAAGTTTCCGAAATACCAATAATATCAATTCCTGAACCATGAATAAGGTGCTTAAGTTCTTCCAACTTAGTAGATCTTGTAGAAGGATTTATACTTTGAACATTTATGTGTCCAAGATTAAGATATCCATTATTGGAACGAAAAGCTGATAGAAGTATAGAATTGTCTCTAGCAATAGGACCTAAATTATCACTATGGTACATCAAAGTAAAAAAGAATATGTGTTGTTTGGGTGGAGCAAATATTTAATACAAAAGAAGCCATATTTAACCTATAATTAATAAATACAAATAACATTATATAATTAAAAAAAAAAATGTTTTAATAACAAACAATTCTAATTGAAAAAAAAAAACAAAATCAAAAACAAAAAATAATGCTGATAATTGAATAAACAAATTTTAAAGTTTAGATCGCTTACAATAAACTTATTTTTTTCCTATCATAGATTTGTTTTTTTAATATTTCAAAAGCAAATTATGAACAAAATAAAAACAAAACCAATTGGAAAAGTGCTAATATACTTTATAATACTCATCTCAGACAGGTTCGTCAAAAAATTCAATGCATTGCTCAAGATCAAAAGTTTTTTCTGCACCTCCCCCAAGCGGTTTGATTATACATTTAGGAATTGCTCTATTTAACATTTTAAAATACGAAATTTTTTCCTCCTTAACTAACGATCTACATAATTTTAGAAGTTTGGCAGCCATATGAGTAAGATTATCGTTTAAATAAACACGATTTTTAATTTTATAGTTTTCATTTGTTGTTTTTCCATGACTTTCCTCTTCAACAGCATTAGTCACTACGCCTTTTTTGATTTTATCCTCCGGATCATATATATCAGATAGAAGAAGATTTTTATCATTGAAGTATGCTTTCATCAACTGATCACGTAAAGAAATATCATTAAATTTCAAAAGCACTGCTGTGTTTCTTCGTATATACATAATACGTAACATATCATTAATGCCAATATTGAGTTTAAAGTGAGCAAATAACGCAAGAACAAGCTTATTAAGATCTTTAAGCTTATTAGGTAAACCAGAAATTATTACATCACTGCGATTTAATTGATACTGGAGTGAATTATTTGTCAGTTCCAGTTCACTTAGCTTCTTTTTTACTTTACTTTCCTGTTTATTACCAAATTTTTATATTCTAATACTTCATCCTTAAAGGTTTTAAAACTAGAAGATAGTTCTATCCGTATCTCTTTTATAACAGATTCAAATTTCATGTTCAGGTCAGTTTGTTCCCGTTTGATGTCTGAAGCCAAGCTACTCAAAGATTTTTTGAAATCTGCAAATTCTTTACGAATATCTTTTTTAAACGATGAGTCGGACTCCATGCAGTCTTGACAAGTGAATTTTAAATTACGATTTTTGTCAAGAAGTTGGTATACTTCTTTGGAGAAACTACGTTTTCCAGAAACATTCTTTTCACAGCATCCACATAAAGAAGGCATTTTTTATATTTAAATATATTGAATGTATTAAAGTCCACGTTGTTTGTAAAGACAATGTATTTTCCAAAGCTTAATATATTCAGTATGTAATTGTAAAACAAAAAAGAAAAATTAACGGTTCTCGATTGTTCTAGTACATATAAGCAACAATTCAGTGCAAAAGAGATCGCTATACGTTTATACACAATGGGAGTACAATAAAAATCACGTTTTTATAAATTTATTGAATCTCTTAACATATGTCTTTTTTATGTACAATAGGCAAATTCACTTTAATTTAACTGTTTTTGAAATAAATTACTTATTTTTCATTTTTAATATTATTCCACAATAGATTTATGCCCAGTTTTTGAGATGTCAGTTAAACCTAGTTTAGTTAAACCGAGAATTAATTTTTTCAGACACATCCAAATTCATAAAGGAATTGATGAATAAATTCTGGGTTTAACAAAACTAGGTTTAACTGATATCTCAAAAAACTGGGTCTTAGTGATTAAAAACACTTTAAAATTAATTTCCAATCAGCAGCAAAATTTTACACGTCTATTCCGACATAGTGTTGCCAATCAATTTTTGATATCAATATTGTTGATCACTGCATCTACGAAACATTGTATGAATGTGTATCTTTTTGTTGTAGGTTGTTGTTACGCTGCACAGTGGCGCCCGTAGAGCAAACGAGGTTGCAAAAATCAAAATTTTCATGTGCGCCGACGAAGTTTTGAATAAACCCATGTTATAGGAAACTTTTCAACGATTTCAAATATGCTACTCTTAATAATATCACATTTTTAGTTTAGAAGATATAACCGTTCAAAGTTGACCGATTTTCGGTTTTCAAAAAAAACACACAATTTTTAGTCAATTTGTTGCGATTTCGCCTTATTTTTTATTTGTATTGATTGATGTATTTATTAAATGTATAATGATAAAAAAAATTAACTGTTTGCTTTGTGTTTCTCCTGGTAAATCACTATTTAAAAACTATCCGTTTTTTCACTATTTTTCAACTTTGACGGAAAATAAAAAAAATCTATATTTTTCTATATTTGCCATATTTTCAAAACATGTTCTTTGATTATTTCTTTACATAATTCAAAAGGTTTTATCTGCCCGTACGTGCCCGTTTGGCTTCTAGAGGTAAAAAAGGTTAAAAAGACATGGTTGCAGAAATTGTATGGCGTGCATCCCTTACATGTTTTGACTGACAGTAGTTTGATCTAATAGTTTGAAAATTGCATTTTAAGTCGGTTGTCTACCTGTGAGCCTCTGCCAAAGTCTAGGCGTTGAACAATTTAAAATTATTTGAACAGTTTAGAAGGTTTCTGAGAAACTGACATTGATCAGCAAATGGGGCTGCGATGGATCATCCGGACAAAGCGTTTATAAGCAAAGAATATCTTCCGATGACGCTACAATATCGGACGGAAATATGTTTATGGCATCTGTTGTTCCTTTGCGGCTAAAATCTGATGTTTCCCTACACTGGAAAAATCCACGTCCGTCATCAGTGCATTATTGCCGACCAATAAGTTTCAGTTTGCAAGGGTATCGGCCGAACTCATAAGGACCACGGTGAAGGACATTGAAGAACAAATAAGCAAGATTAAGCCTACAAAGCTGCAAATTGGAGAAGGAAAATATATTGAATGCAATTACGAGTTCCACCTGACCATGGTTGACGGAAAAGTCGTAAACGAACTGACAGGAACAACCTCAACATTGTCATGCTCGATTTTCAAAAAGAGTCAGAAGAACTTTGGTAATTTAAACGATTCTACAAACGAGGAGAATTACGACTATGGAATGTCACCATTGCACGCAAGGATAAGGTGTATGGAGTTCTTGCTAAAACTGGCGTATACCCTACCACAAGAGGAGGAAAACTTCGATGAAAATACATCAATAAAAGATAAGGAAAATATCAGAAAGAAGCAAATACAGGATGCTTTTTTTAAACAAGTTGGACTAAAAGTAGACTGTCCCAAGCACGGATACGGTAACTCAAACGATGGAAACACTTCTAGGAGATTTTTTGAAAATGATGAGGCAGTAACTAGAATCACTGGAATTGACAATCAAATCGTGAAAAGATTGGGAACGATCTTGAATGTTTTAAACTGCAAAGAAAATGTCAATTCTACAAAATATGGAGAATATGCATCGAAAACTGTATTTCTTTTAGCAGAAATGTATCCACAGAAGAAGTTGACCCCGACCGTCCATAAAATATTGGCGCATGGCAAAGATATAATTGAGTACCAGTCTTTGCCAATTGGAGAGCTTTCTGAAGAAGCACAGGATTCTCTTAACAAATTTTATAAAAAATATAGATTGCAGAACACATTCAAAGCATCAAGGGTAAGGCGAAATGAGGACCTCTTCAACATGTCGGCAGCATCTTCCGATCCACTTATTTCTTCCCTGCGGCATGTGAAGTCACGAATAGAATTAGAAAATAATTATAGATTAGAAATGATTAGTCTTTTAGATATACCTTCTCTTACGAATTGTGATGAATATTTTACAGAAAATTGAAAAAATAAATTTAAAAAAGAAGTAATTTTTTTTTAATTTGTTGGGTAATAATTTAAAACATAAAACCCTAAAATTGATTTTTCTACAAAATAAGTAGGCCCCTACAAAGCGTAGCACCCTTTCCAAACGCTCATTTCATAGGCTGAACAGTTATCTATCATATGCTGTTTAAACTGTTCAATTATGTTATTCGGTTCAAAAGATATGATTTTTGCAACGAAAAAACTCAAATGGCGCCACTGTGCGCTGGCACACTTATGTTTATGCTGACCTAAGTGCAGGTATCAAATTGTTGTTAATATAGGTTGAAATATTTATCTTAAATATATTTACGCTGATCCCTGACTCACTGACTGACTGACTGATTCTGTAACGCTGAAATAATACACACACATAGCACTCCATACAAAGCTATGCGAAATACACAAACAAAATTTAATCTTTCTCATTTGATACAAACCCACACACAATTTTCTCTCTTCTTTGTTACTGACCAGTGCTGCTAATAAAAGCTTCTGAAAATCGACAATTTTTGAAACTAAATCGCCAAAATGTAATTTTTAAAACAAGAAATTGCCAAGAAAATTTTACCGCTTATAAAGTTCGAAAAAATATTACAAAAGGAAACAATAAAATTTATTTATATCATTCATATTACGAATATTATTACAGCATTGGTTATTTCTGTATATAAAAATGTATTAGTGATAAAATTTCAACGAAAAAAAATTAACACAGCAATCAACTAAATAATTTTATTGATATGTATCTATAGCTGAAACATATAATATAGGTTTAAAGTATCGCCGTAATTAAAACTTAAATCAAGGTATTTCCGTTTTGAAACGACTTGACCCAGAATTAAATCTATACATATTTTGTAATTTACATTTACACTGAACAACCCATTAATTGTTAACCCTTGAAATCGTAATTTTTATACTACTGAAAATTTTAAATCTTCAATCATCATTTTAACAAATTTAACAAATCATTTTAACAAATTGAAAAATCGTCGAAATTACAATAAGTTGCCAAAATTGGCAGCACTGCTAACGACAATAGCACTACATATGCAGATTTCGTGTTACATATGGAATAATTTGAACGCAAAATATGCATAAAAAAAAATAATATCTATTCAAATTCTTCTTTAAATTCCCTTTGTTGGTCAATAAAAAAATTCTGAAAAAAAGTAATGAATGAAATTTTAAGAAATTTTTAGGAACCTTGCTCTAAAAGGTTTTTTTATTTCCTATTTTATTTTATTTACAGTAAAATGGAGTTCGGTTATAACGAACTCGGCGGGACCGGCCAAATTAGTTAGACTAAGTTCGTTATAACCGTAGTATTTTTTTGCTTTGTCCGAAAGGATTAATAACTTTTTTTAGTTGAATAAGTTTATTTATTGTGATGCATTTTAAAAAGTTATAAAGTTAAAAGTTATAAAACAGAAATTAAATTATTAAAAAGATACATATTAATAGTTTGCCTTAATAAGACTAAAAACACCTTATATATAGAAGCAGAAAGTACAAAGCAGAGGTTGGCTACTGGCAAACTTTTACGAAAATATACATAAGAGGACCTTTTACAAAACTTCATTTGAAAATCGAAGTTTTGGTTTTGTATTAAAATTAAATTAAAATAAAATTAAATTAAATTAAAATTAATTTTTTTAAAACATATATAATATAGGAAAATTCTGAAATGGAAAAAAAAATTGTTTGTTAAAGTCAAAAGTTTTATATAACCACTGTTCGCTATAAGAGAAGGAATTTGTATGAAAAATGTGATTAAAACTCTTGGGACCGAAGAAATTCTTCGCTATAAACAAAAATTTATTACAACCAGGGTTCGTTATAAGCGCACTCCATTGTATTAAATTTTAATAATTTTGGGAATCTCCAATCTCCTCACTTTACCTGGCCTTCCCACGTTCAAGTCAAATTGATCACACATACAATAGTCAAAAAATTGTTAAGCAACTGTCCCATTGAAAAATTTAAAGAGAGAATTGAAACGTATGATTGTTTAGTAAAAAAGTGTAAAAAATTATGAGTGCATTATCACCTGAAAGCCAAAAATTTAACGTGTGAAGGCCGGGTAATATCTTAAATATATTTACGCAGATCCCTGACTCACTGACTGACTGAGAGACTGACTGATTCTGTAACGCTGACCAAAATGATACGGTTTTAATTCCTAGGATTGATTTCGCCCCAACGGACACCACATTACCTTTCATATTAAAACGCCGCCAGTTTCCAGTAATTCCTGCATAGCAATTACCATAAACAAGGCTCAAGGCCAGTCATTTGGCATTAATTTGGAGACCGCGGTATTTTCACACGGCCAACTGTATGTGGCTTTGTCACGATCAAAAGCTGCAAGCCAAGTTAAGATATGTATTCAATCGAACCTACAGCAAGGAAAACTATTACATGACCAACGATATTTCACACGAAATATAGTTTTTTAAGAGATTCTAAATTGAAAAACTTTTTTGCCAAATATTTCTTATCTGTTTTGAAACACAATCTTTTTTCATATGTACGTATATAACAATATAATTTTCAATTTACTACTATATTAAAAGAAATTTAATTTATTATAAATTTTTCGTGTATTTAAATTTAAACTGTTACTCATAATTTTTAAACAGGCGCCTAGGCGCCACACAATCAACTAGTATAAGTATAAAGAAGAACATTTTTATAAAATCAATCAATAATAATTTTAGCATAAAGAGACACAGCTCCTAGGTTGAGCTGAAGAACCAATAAATAAAATTATAATAAAATACTAATATATAACTAAAAATATATTGTGTATATATATATATTGTTTGAGTGTTTTTTCCTATATGGCGATCCTGCCAGTGCCCATTGTGGAGCATTGTAGAAAAAATATATATAAGGATTATGGTCTCAAATTGAGCAATTCTGGAAATAATAATACAAAAAAAAATCACATAATAATATTGTCCTGGTGGATCAGCCATAACGATCCATCAGCTGCGCTGAAGGAAGACACTGTCTGGCCTAAAGACAGTGGAGCTTAAAAATCAATGGCGGAAGGGCCAAAACTTATCTCCATAGAAGAGTACAGAAGAAGGACGGGCCAGCAGAAAACGAAGGAAGAACACATCAATATACCCCTGGTATATATCAATAGACCCCTGGTATATATCAATATACCCCTAATAAAACAACGAACAGGTAGTTCATCCTAGTTTTAGTAAAAAAAAAAAAGTGGAGCATCCCGCTATGCACCCGTAGGCCAGAAAGCGTTAACCGCTCTTGGCAAATACATAAATAAAAAAATAAAAAATTGAAATAGAAAAGAAAAAAAAAACAGTAATTTGTAAGAAAAAATCCACAAAGGAATGTACATAGTTCAATTAATCTGATTTGTTCTGATTTGTTTTTTTTTGGAACAAATTCAGGTTAGCAAAAGTTAGGTCGATTCTGAGAGTGAGGGGTGAAAATAGAGGCTAAATTAGAACCCGTATCGCGGCGTTTGTTTATGTTAGTTCGAAATTTTTTTTAATCGACCTTCGAACTTTGCAGTCAAATGCCGATTTTCAGCATACTGTTTATATGGTTTTTTGGCTATAACTCGTCGACTAATTGATATTTTTTCAATCTGTAAAAGCCAAATTATTGCTAGAGACCTGTGCAACAATTAAAATTTTTTAAAAAAATTGATTTAGAAAATTTTTGTGGTGCTTATGAAGCAAAATGTTGGAAAAATTATTTTTTTTCATGCTTTTTGAAAATATTTTCCACAAAATTAAGTATTTTTTGCTTTCTGTTTAATCTATAATATGCTTCTCAGTTTCTTCAATAAATTTCATTTGAAAAGAAAACAATCATAATACAAAACTTGTTTTCCAGCTCAATATTAATTTACTTCTCATTTTTTATGTACCAATTTTGTTCAGTGTTAGTTTTGAAGAAACATTGAAAAAGAAATTATAAAAATATGGAAAAAAATATATATTTGAAATGTTAGTTATGAAAAGTTTTAAGTAAAAAAATTAAATAAATTAAATTAATGATTTGGCCAGTTGCCGTTTAGCAGGCGGCTGTGGATCAACATCACTGCTCTCTCTAATATCTTGGTCATCGTCATCATCATCAGAAAGGTCGATAATTTCGTCCAACAGATATTCTGGAATTTCATCTTTGTCTTCCCCTTCTTCCTCTTTTTCCTCGTCTTCCTCTTCTTCAAAGGTGTTTTTATACCACCAATAAATTTCAGCGAGTATTGCATCTGGAGATTTCTTTCCTCTGTACCTGAAACGAAAATGTTTTCAATCGGTAACATATTTAAATTGTGCACTCTGACAAAAATATTAGAAAAATCTAGGAATTCAAAATATGCACACTCTATAGTTACCTTATTTCAAATGGAAGCGCAGTTTGGTGATAACGTTCGCCTTGCTCATCAGATTCAGTTGGCAACTGTTGAGCGAGTTGATCAAGATGCTGATGCAAGATATGAATTTTGTACGACATATTAACCCCAATTTCATCGAAAGCTGCCAACATGTTTGCAACAGATTGCCTGTAGTTGTCTTTGCGTTATTTACCCAAAAGTCCTTTAATGACTGCTTTCAATGCGAGCCATGCATTTAATTCTCGGTCTGTCAGAACTTGGTCAAAATCTTGACGACTCATTAGTTTCCGTATGTCGGGACCATTAACAACCCCGTGCTGAATTTTGGCGTTACTTAGTCTTGGGAAAATGTCTTTTAAGCGGTTGAATACTGCTGGTCTTTTTGCGATACATTTAAAAAAATTTTTTAGCAATGCCAAGTTTAATGTGGAGCAACGGCAACAAAATTTTCATTTCAGGAATAAGACTTTCGTGTAGCCTATTGTCTTTACGTCATTTCCGTCCAATGCGACTATTCCAGTTATGCTGTTTGTACTGGTTTCTTCCTTTAATACCTTCTCCGTATCGTGAATCCCAATCGAACAAAAAACACGGATATTTTGGACGGCCAGATGCTGTTAAGCCTGTAATCAATGAAACTATTTTGAGGTCGCAGCAAATGCGCCACTGGTGCTCGTTATATTTGACTACTTCCAGAATGTGTTTCAAATTATCGAAATTTTCACTAGTGTCAGTGCTATACGCAATCGGAACAGAAGGCATTCTATTTGTCTTGTGCAAAAGCACAACCTTTAAGCTGATTAGTGAACTATCGATGAATAAACGCCAATCATCTTTTTTATAGGTCAACCCTATCGTCTCCATTAACTTTTCAATATCGTTGCAATAAGCGAAATTTTTTGCATCATTCACATTGAAGAACTTTTCTAACTCTTTTTGGCGTTTTCGATATGCTGTTACTTTGGTACCTTTCGCCAGCAAATTATTTCCTTTCAAAAACGAAGCCAGTAGTTCTGATTTTTTCTGAGTCAAACACAAATTTGCAACAATTCCATCCAATTGGTTTTGTGTGACTAGGATTGGGTCCTTTGATGTTTCATAGGATGTACCTTCACCAGGGTCGTATTCTGAGAAGAAATCCATGGAAGTAGCAGCGGCGGTTTTAGTACTGATATCTGTTTGAAGATCAATACTTCGGTATGTTGGTACTGGAACGAATTCTGAGTGCGGTTATGGTAATTGGACACTTGGCACTGCTACATAAGTTTTATTCTTTGCTTTCCTTCTATTCAAAGTTTTATGGTAGTTGATACATCCATAGCAATTTTCTTCTTGATGCGGGCTGTTGTCTAACCACATCATTGGTATACCAAAAGGCATAGCCTTCTTCTTTTCACTTTTCTATTGCATAAGAGTTGAATAGCAATTAAAGCAAACTTTTTTAAGGGCATAGTTTACGTCAGTGATAAACTCTTGCGAGAAATATTGTTTATAGGCTTCCAAAAAAAAATCACTCGCATTGCCACATTTTTCATCGCTTGCTATGAAACGTCCACAAACATTACAAAAATGGTCTATTTTACATTTTGGTTCCGAAATTTTTAATACAATATATATTATACAATGTTTTTTTTTTTGTTATTTTTATTAAACCGATGCACTTAACTTAAATCACTCACAAAATGAAATAAGTTGCAAAAAAATTAATAGCGAATTTTATCACACCCGAGCCAAAATTAAAAGACATCAGCTTCGGCTGAGTTTCGAGTCTTAACTGAATCTTCATTTTTGAAATTAGTTCGCTTGTACGAAATAAAAAATAAATCGCTACCTGTGCGGTGGTTGAAAACAAAAAAGTTGTTTTACTAATTCCTAATTCTTGGAACTTCCCTTTTTAATTATTTCTACCTAAGTCGCTATTTATTTAATGGTTTTGGGATTTTTAACGCAAATTATCGACTAAGACCATTTTCTTTTCAAATGAAATTTATTGAAGAAACTGAGAAGCATATTATAGATCAAACAGAAAGCAAAAAAGACTTAGTTTTGTGGAAAATATTTTAAAAAAGCATGAAAAAAATAATTTTTCCAACATTTTGCTTCATAAGCACCACTAAAATTTTCTAAATCAATTTTTTTAAAAATTTTAATTGTTGCACAGGTCTCTAGCAATAATTTGGCTTTTACAGATTGAAAAAATATCAATTAGTCGACGAGTTATAGCCAAAAAACCATATAAACAATATGAGGAAAATCGGCATTTGACTGCAAAGTTCGAAGGTCGATTAAAAAAAATTTCGAACTAACATAAACAAACGCCGCGATACGGGTTCTAATTTAGCCTCTATTTTCACCCCTCACTCTCAGAATCGACCTAACTTTTGCTAACCTGAATTTGTTCCACAGTGTTATATGAATAAAAACAAAAAACAAGTAAGAGTGTTAAATTCGGCTGTGCCGAATCTTTGATACCCTCCACCTCGGTTTGAGTATTGATAATAAATGTAAACAAAGTATTGGAAAAATATGCATGCGTTTCCTATATGACATAACTTCTCGTTTAATTTAGTTTCTGCTAATGAAATAGCTCGCCCTAACCTCCATTGCAAAGGTAATGGTTGTGTAGGGTGGCTAAATGCATTAAATCGTGCTAATTGGAGATGGCTGTATAGTTTCTTTTAACTGGCGAAATATTTTTTCATTGCGGCCATATAGGTCGGATGGAGTAACAAAATAATAACCAAAAAAAGCTCTCTCAACTTTTTTATTAGAATATTGCCATATTTGGAAAAAATAGAGAATAAATTTATAATAATAAATAATCAAATTAGGGATGCCAAACGCAAAAAAGCAAGTGTCCCAAACATTTAAAATAAAATAATTTGTTATCTTTATTTTCTGAAAAACTTCAAATATTCATCCAAAAAAAAAATGTGAAAAATAATATATGTATAAATAACATTCTCATCAAATTGCGTTTATTTATGTAACAATTTTTATGTTCGCAATTCTTAAATATCATTTGAGGTTTTCTAAAATTCATTGAATTTAAATTAATGTTTTCTGTAGTGCGAATTCAACGATCCGACAGAATTTCAACGATCCGACAATCGCAAAATATATCGACAGCTATTGTTGTTTGCACTGAGGATTAAGTGATTCACTAAGTACACACATCTTAACGACAGTCGACAAATCTATTTTTCTATTTATTTATATTGTAAACGAGTGGCATCTCTGTTAAAATAAGCGAAAAACACAAAGAAGAATAGAAAAAAAACAAATTACTTCGTGTTTGACAGGATGATTTTATGTTTATGTTTAATATCTCTATTTTTTTTTTTTACTAATATTTCTGCTTATTTATTTGAAAATGAAATAATGAATTGAATATGCTATTTAATTTTTTTATTTATATAAAAAAGTTTTTTAATAGAAGCAAAATATTTTCACTATTTTATGATTTTTATTTATGTATGACGACTTTTCAACCTAAAAATTTAAGTTTTTATCGATTGAATAAACAACACAAAAATAGTTGTCGTTTAGATAACAACAACAGCTGATTTTAACAATAGCGAATATCGTTTAAAAATTTTACTGATAATTTTGCTTTTCTTTTTTAACGATTCGACAATCGTTAAAAGAAGTTACTGAAAAGCTATTAATTTCTCCTGAATGCCAATATTTTTTTTAATGTAAACATTTTTTAAATGTAAATATATTTGGTGTTTTTTTTGGAATTTCAATTTGTGTTTAACGAATAAAATTTATATGTATATTAAAGATGCAATTGATGTCTTCGAAATTTAAAATTATTATTTCCGACGTTTTGATATGATTTTCTGAAATTCAGTTAAAAAATTTTTAGGAATTACTTTTGACAAAAAAATTAACATTCAAGACCCACATACACAATATAAAGGCCAAGGCTTACTCAAAACTAAACATCATTAAAATGCTTAAATGCTCTCAATTTGGTTCTGACTCAAAAACTTTCCTCAAAATTTTATCTTCTGTTGTACTTCCAACTATAGATTATGCATCGATTATATATTCGTCTGCTAACAAAACAAGCCTGAGGATTTTGGAACCAATCTTAAATACTGGAATAAAACTTTCGATCGGGGCTTTTAAATCCAGCCCAGTTAGTAGTATGCAAATTCTATCCTCATGCCCACCTCTAGATATAAGAAGACTTAAATACCTACTTAACTATACATTAAAAATCTTCTCTCTACAAAACCACCCTTTATACCCATATATTACTAATATGACAAAAATTAACCTGCTTCAATCAAAAAACCCAAAAAATTACCCTTTCTATGTAAAAGCGGTTCAAGAATTTAGTAAAATTATTTTAAAATATAATATCAAGACGGATATTATAGAGAATAGAATATTACCTCATACTGCACCTTGGTGCTACTCTGATATAAATATAGATTTTTCGCTTGCATACTGCAATAAACGAGATATGACTCCTACAGATATACAACAGAAATACTATGACTTAATTAATACAAAATATTCAAATCATCTCTACCTTTTCACTGATGGTTCTGTAAAGAACGAGAAATCCGGTTTCGCATTTTTTGGTGAGAATCTTGTCATAACTAAACGCATTCACAACTACTCCTCTATATACACAAGTGAATTACTGGCAATCAAAACCTGCGTTGAAATCCTTGGAAATTTTGAACAAAGACTCTCATTATATCCGATAGTAAAAGTGCATTACAAGGATTACAGGAGCCATTTAGTAATAACATAACTATAAATCAGATAAAACAATCTATTTGAAATCTGTGTAACAATAAAATAAGCTTTTTGTGGATTCCAAGCCATTTAAATATATATGGAAATGAAAGAGCAGATGCTCCTGCTAAAAATTCTTTAGAAGAAATAATTTTTGTAGATTGCAAATATCAATTCTCAGACTATAAACAGTGGATTTGTAAATATATATCAGATCTATGGAACGATTCGTAGCAAAATAATAATCAAACTAAATTATATAAGATTCAGAAAAATATCATATACCAATTTTAAACCCCCGTATTAACTAAAAAAGATTTTATTAAACTAAACCAGCTACGTCCAAGCCATATGCTTATTGATCAAGCTTTTACAAAAGAGCTTTTGTGCTTTCACACCGACTATAGCTACGCGTCATCATCATGATTCTATCAGCCAATCAGATCGCGGCAAACAATGCTTGCTTTCTCACTTAGCTAAGAAAACAATGAATAGTTGATATTGTAACTTCATGCAAGTAAGACTACGCTACGCATTAATCAGAATGAACACTCAAAAAAATATATTTTATAAATCATGGGAACAAAATTTTCTATTTGCTGAAAATTTAAACGGCGAACCGATACATGGTTTGCGTAATCATAAATTGAATATTGAAAAGCATGATAATATATGCCAGAAAAAATTTTTAAATAATAATTCTGATAGACCGAAATTAGTAAATGATCTAAAATTGAAATTTCAACAGAAAAATATCCCAATATGTCAGCTCCAATATGATACAAATTTAAAAGAAAAATTTTTTGTTGTTGTTGCGCTAGGCTTAGCAAAACGATGCAGACATTTTGGGGATGGGATTTTTTTTTCAAAGATCTCTCAAAAGAAGTGCCTCAATGTTTTGGCGATAAAGCGAAGGAAATATCTAAAATTTATGACCCTGTTCCTTTGTCCCAGCAGACTGTTGCACGCCGAACCGAAAAAATTGGGTCCTATATTTACAATTTGACAAAACAAAGGTTGCTTACCTGTAAATATTTTTCGATTAGTTTGGATGAGAGCACAGACATAAGTAATATATGTCAACTAATCATATGTGCAAAATCAGTAAACGAGCATCTCCAAATATTTGAAGAAATTCTTTCAGTGGTAACCTTTCATGGTCATGTCAGAGGGGAGACGTTGTATGATGCAGTTAAAAGCAACGTCCTGAATTTATTTGACCAAAATAAATTAAGCGCGATTTGCACCGACGGAGCTAAGGTTATGGTTGGTAAAAATAAAGGTTTGGTGGGATTCCTTAATAGAATGGCATAAACGTTCTTCTTTCCATTGCATAATTCATCAACAATCGCTTTTTTCGAAAGAATTGGGTATGAATTATGCAATGGAAATTGCGGTCAAAATAATAAATAGGAACAAGTAAGAGTGTTAAATTCGGCTGTGCCGAATCTTTGATACCCTCCACCTCGGTTTGAGTATTGATAATAAATGTAAACAAAATATTGGAAAAAGTAAACAATTTGTTAAACATAATACCAAATTAATTCAGCAAATTCTTTGGGTTGGTTTTCGTCTTTTCTATTATTTCGGATTTATTTCGGTGTTTGCTGAACCAATTTGTTTAATTTCTTTAACTTCTAAGTATAACAAATGTTCTGCTTAGCAAGAATTTACCGTTATTTGTCAGCAGAGAATGCAGAAATCACTCACAAAAAACTCATAAAACCGATCATTTATGAGCTCAAAAACATACGCACAGAAAAAACTCGTAAAAGATTCAGAAAATCGTTAATTTATGAGCTTAGAAATACACGCGCAGAAAACACTAGTAAAAGACTCATAAAATCAATAAGTTATGAGCTTTCAAATATACGTGCAGAAATACCTCGTAAAAAACTCATAAAGTCGATCATTTATGAGCTGATCATTTATGAGCTGTGCGCAGGAAACACTCATAAAATAGATCATATATGAGCTCATATATAAGAGCGCTCTGACAATGGTATGCTGGGATGTAATTCAATCATGTAACTGAAAATGCAAATGTCAAGAAATACATACAAAATACTCACCACGACAGACATAGAAAAAACAACAGCTGTTTTTTTCATTTTATACTGAAAAACTTTAATTGCTTCTTTAAAAATATTGCTTCTACCACAGTTGCTCACGGTGGTGTGTGTATTTATCTTAATAATATATTTTGCGAATAAATATTGCATCTCAGTACCAAGCCGTGGCTATAAAAATTAAGTTCCCAATTCAATTTATTATTTACTCAATATATCTTCCTGGATCTGAAAATATTTCCAAATATGATATAACTAATTTAACTTCACAATTCGATCTTCCTTATCTCTTTTCAGGAGATCTTAACTCGCATAACTATATTTGGGGATCCAGTAAAATGGATTCAAGAGGAAAAGTAATTGAAGAATTTATAAACGACAATAACCTTAATATTTTAAATAATATAAATTGTGCCACTCATTTCAGTTTTGCATATAAATCTTTTAGTAACATAGACTTAAGCCTAATCTGCCCCAACATTCAACACTATTTTGATTGGAGTATTAGTGACGATTTACATAGTAGCGACCATTTCCCAATTATGATTAATATAAACGCTTTCTCACCGAACTACGAACGAAGACCCTGCTGGAACATGAAACGAGCAAAATGGGAAAAATTCAATTGTAATTTCACAAAACCCTTAACTACCTTTACAGATATAAATGAAACTGAAAATTAAATTTCGAAAACCATTTTAAATTCAGCCCATGAAATAATACCAATAAAACGTCAATTTGCAATAGAAAAGAAGTCTCTTGGTGGAATGAAAATATTAAATTTCTTATAAAGGAAAGAAGGAGATTACTAAAACAGTTTAAGAGAAATTTAAGTCCTGAAAATTTGGCAAAATTCCTCAAAGCTAAATCTAGGGCTCATAAAGCTATTAGATATAGAAGGAAAAAGTTGTGAATAGATTTCTGTGACACAATAAATTTACGAACTCCATCCTCAGAGGTATATAAAAAATCAAATCATTAAATGGACCCTCGAACTTCCACCATAACAATACGATATTAACAGATAGTAATGATATTGCTAATTTATTAGCATTTAGTTTTGCACAAAATTCTGCCTATTCTAACTATTCAACCAAATTTTGTTTATATGCCACCTCTACCAACTTTTCTATTGATTCATCAAACAATAACGAGTCATGTCACGGTACATCACTGGACCACATAATATTAGATATGAAATGTTAAAAAACTTAGATGCAAAGGCAACAAAATACGTTTTAGCTTTCTATAACAATATTTGGACAAAACAAGTTTTTCCAAAAAAATGGAAAAATGCTTTAGTCATCCCAATCTTAAAACCAGGAAAAGATGGTACTAATAAAAATAATTACAAACCAATATCGCCCACTAACTGTCCTTGTAAACTTTTAGAAAGAATGATAAATAAAAGATTAAATATCAATCAATCCGGTTTCAGGAAAAATAGAGGAACAATAGAAAATTTAGCAATACTTCATTCTGATATTATGGAAAGTTTCTCGTCAAAAAATTACTTAATAGCAGTGTTTTTCGACATTCGGAAAGCATATGATTTTGTCTGGAAACAGCTTATTTTCAAAAAACTAAATTTGGCTGGAATACGTGGAAATATGGCTGCCTTTATATTTAATTTTTACATGAGAGACAATTTTGTTGTATGGTTGGAAACACAACCTCAAATTACTATTCCTTTGAAAACGGCGTCCCTCAGGGTTCAGTATTAAGGGCAATATACACTAATCAAATTCCCATCCAGTATTGGTGAAAAATTGTTAGTATGTGTGACACCGACGATGCTGGATGGAAAATCAAAAATTTTAGATTTTTGGCATACTGGATGAGAGATTTTGATGAATATATTGTATTTTCTCATGCTGTACACGTCGTACAGAAAATGTATATGCTTACGTCAAGCACACGTACACGATGCTTGATGTCAAGCGGTTGACAAGTGTATAGTGGCCTTTAAGTGTCACCCTATTCCTTTTAGCCATAGATGATATTTTGAACAACTGTCAAAATAACGTAAAGGCACTGCTTTATGCTGACGATCTTGTCATATAATGCGCTGGTATAAAAGTTTCAGCCATAGCTAATAAAATCCAAAAAACAATTCTAAAACTAGAAAGTTGGAGTGACAACAGCGGCTTTCAATTTCGTAATGAAAAAACTGTAGCAATAAAATTTTCGAGACGCTTAAAAACTCCCAACAATCCGATATTAAAACTTTCTGGAAAAAATATAAATTTTGTAAAAGAACAAAAATTTTTAGGAGTTACTTTTGACAAAAAATTAACATTCAAGACCCACATACACAATATAAAGGCCAAGGCTTACTCAAAACTAAACATCATTAAAATGCTTAGATGGTCTCAATTTGGTTCTGACTCAAAAACTTTCCTCAAAATTTTATCTTCTGTTGTACTTCCAACTATAGATTATGCATCGATTATATATTCGTCTGCTAACAAAACAAACCTGAGGATTTTGGAACCAATCTTAAATACTGGAATAAAACTTTCGATCGGGGCTTTTAAAACCAGCCCAGCTAGTAGTATGCAAATTCTATCCTCATGCCCACCTCTAGATATAAGAAGACTTAAATACCTACTTAACTATACATTAATTAATACCTACTTAACATACATACAACAGAAATACTATGACTTAATTAATACAAAATATTCAAATCATCTCTACCTTTTCACTGATGGTTCTGTAAAGAACGAGAAATCCGGTTTCGCATTTTTTGGTGAGAATTTTGAACAAAGACTCTCATTATATCCGATAGTAAAAGTGCATTACAAGGATTATAGGAGCCATTTAGTAATAACATAACTATAAATCAGATAAAACAATCTATTTGAAATCTGTGTAACAATAAAATAAGCTTTTTGTGGATTCCAAGCCATTTAAATATATATGGAAATGAAAGAGCAGATGCTCCTGCTACAAATTCTTTAGAAGAAATAATTTTTGTAGATTGCAAATATCAATTCTCAGACTATAAACAGTGGATTTGTAAATATATATCAGATCTATGGAACGATTCGTAGCAAAAAAATAATCAAACTAAATTATATAAGATTCAGAAAAATATCATATACCAATTTTAAACCCCCGTATTAACTAAAAAAGATTTTATTAAACTAAACCAGCTACGTCCAAGCCATATGCTTATTGATCAAGCTTTTACAAAAGAGCTTTTGTGCTTTCACACCGACTATATGTAGCTACGCGTCATCATCATGATTCTATCAGCCAATCAGATCGCGGCAAACAATGCTTGCTTTTTCACTTAGCTAAGAAAACAATGAATAGTTGATATTGTAACTTCATGCAAGTAAGACTACTCTACGCATTAATCAGAATGAACACTCAAAAAAATATATTTTATAAATCATGGGAACAAAATTTTCTATTTGCTGAAAATTTAAACGGCGAACCGATACATGGTTTGCGTAATCATAAATTGAATATTGAAAAGCATGATAGATAATATATGCCAGAAAAAATTTTTAAATAATAATTCTGATAGACCGAAATTAGTAAATGATCTAAAATTGAAATTTCAACAGAAAAATATCCCAATATGTCAGCTCCAATATGATACAAATTTAAAAGAAAAAATTTTTGTTGTTGTTGCGCTAGGCTTAGCAAAACGATGCAGACCTTTTGGGGATGGGATTTTTTTTCAAAGATCTCTCAAGAGAAGTGCTTCAATGTTTTGGCGATAAAGCGAAGGAAATATCTAAAATTTATGACTCTGTTCCTTTGTCCCAGCAGACTGTTGCACGCCGAACCGAAAAAATTGGGTCCTATATTTACAATTTGACAAAACAAAGGTTGCTTAACTGTAAATATTTTTCGATTAGTTTGGATGAGAGCACAGACATAAGTAATATGTGTCAACTAATCATATGTGCAAAATCAGTAAACGAGCATCTCCAAATATTTGAAGAAATTCTTTCAGTGGTAACCTTTCATGGTCATGTCAGAGGGGAGACGTTGTATGATGCAGTTAAAAGCTACGTCCTGAATTTATTTGACCAAAATAAATTAAGCGCGATTTGCACCGACGGAGTTAAGGTTATGGTTGGTAAAAATAAAGGTTTGGTGGGATTCCTTAATAGAAATGGCATAAACGTTCTTCTTTCCATTGCATAATTCATCAACAATCGCTTTTTTCGAGAGAATTGGGTATGAATTATGCAATGGAAATTGCGGTCAAAATAATAAATAGGAACAAGAGTGTTAAATTCGGCTGTGCCGAATCTTTGATACCCTCCACCTCGGTTTGAGTATTGATAATAAATGTAAACAAAATATTGGAAAAAGTAAACAATTTATTAAACTTAATACCAAATTATTTCAGCAAATTCTTTGGGTTGGTTTTCGTCTTTTCTATTATTTCGGATTTATTTCGGTGTTTGCTTTTTGGTCATCGTGGTTGCTGATCGGCATGCATTTAGGTTATAAATTAAATTCCTTGATGAATTTTTGTTTACCGTCTTTATTGGTAATTCAAAATTAAAAGCAAAGATTTTCTTAAAACTACCCTAATTTATAATAACAGGTTTGCTGATCACGCCATTCAGGTATTTTGTTGTCATTCTGCCGCTCGTGCAATGCTGTTCAGTGTTGTTGGTGTGAATTTACTACCTTGCAGAATTTCTGTGTTGACCATTGGCGCGTGCAATGGTATGATTGTAAAATGAGCTGCTTTATTCGTTGGCATGTGCAATGCCGTTCAATATTGTTGGTGGGAAAATACTACCTTGCAGAATTACTGTATTTTTGTAATCGCGCCGGATGGCGCGTGCAACGGTATTGTGAAATAACTGTTTGTTGGTTTTACATGTATTTTGTGTTAACTCCTCCCTCCTTAAATGCAATCGTCCCGATTGCTTAAAATGTGTGGATGTCAAAAATGGTGGAATTCTTTTTCCTAATTTTTTCCTCTGTAGATTTTACAACAATTGGATGTTCTGGTTGGGCTTCTTTCGTTTCTATTATTTCATCTTCTTTTTATACCCTATACCACTATGTGGTTTGGGTATAATGACTTTGTGCTGCTGTTTGTAACAACCAAAAATATTTGACCTACACCCATCTTTAATTATACCGATCGAATCAGAATCACTATCTGATACGATTTAACGATGTCCGTCCGTCCGTCCGTCCGTCTGTGTGTCCATGTAAAGCTTGTAATCAAACTGCAGGTCGCAAATATGAATATTTTTTGACGAAATTTGGTATTTGATCTTTTATCGGCCATGGGATGAACGCTATTGAAATTGGTGAGAATCGGTCCGTGTTCAGACCTAGCCCCCATACAAATGACCCCTATGAAATCAACATATATTGCCATAAGATCCAAATTATCATACAAATCTTAGTCAAATTGGGTTTGTATGTATATATTACATCCATTAATCAGTAGTCCAAAAATGATCCCTATTGGACAACTCTTAGTCATAGGCCCCATATAGAGCTACTTCCCGATCTTCACTTAAATCTATCAAAAAACAAATATATACAAGAGACTTTACCAAACATGGTCAGGATCGGTCCATTTTTGGGCCTAGTCCCCATATAGATATAGCATCCGATATGAACTTTTTCATATCTGCAGCTGAAAAAATTAATAAAAATTCCACTCAAATTTGGTTTATGCTTATTTTCTATATCCAGTTAGTTGGGCCTGAGAGATAGGGTCTCTAAACGCATGGTATAGGGTATCGTATAGTCGGTCTAGACCGACTATAATTTTCTTACTTGTTTTGTTTTCTTCTTCTTAGAAATCCAAGCGATAATAACACAAACGGATACAATGATGATGAGGCTTGATGTTAGTAGAAAGTTATTTTTGTTTTCCAGTGTTTCCAATCTTTTGATGTTTCCCATATTCAATTTCTGGAGTCTTTGCAGTGAGATGATTTCTTCGGTTTTGCTATTCCATGCTCTTGGTTGTAATGAAGTTGGAAGAGGTTTGTTGCCACTTATTTCTTTTGAATAGTATTCTCGACCCTCAATGTTGACTGTTGTATTGAAATATTTGACCAAATAAGTTCCATTTAATGCTATTTCTTCTTTGTTCACTTTAATTTTCCCAATGTATTGATTCAGCAGTAGTAAGTCGCTTCCGATTTCTTCTATTGCTGGGACGTGCTCGTTGTTAACCTGTGTGCAGCTACCTATTTTTTTCTAAATAAACTAGTTATACAAAATTTATCACTTAATTCTACAAGCTTGGCTCTATTACATATTGTTAAATTAATGTAGCTTTTGCAGCTTTCTTTGATGGCGAATAATTTATTATTACAATCTAAAATTTTGCCATATTCAATTTTATCAGCAATAATTCCAATTTTTACTGGCTTTGCTAAGAAAATTTTACAGATATCATTTTGGGCAATGGGAATACTTAAAATATATAAAATTTCTTTGTTATTTGTCACAATCTTTACGCTTCCAAATGATAACAATTCATCTACATTAAAAATGGGAATACTATAATTTCTTAAAAAATAATTTAAATTTTCAATTTCGGTTTTTGACAAGATAAATGAGTTTACAATATTTACTTTAGCCCATTGTATTGCATATTCAATATTTTGTAATTCTTTTTCAATTAATGTTAATTTGTGTTCTAATGTATTTGCCAGTTCATTATTCCAATCTTCCCGCTTTACTTTTAATATTTGATTTGTAATGTTTGAAATATCTTGTAATCTGCTAGTTGTAAGTTCGTTTATAATCATTTGTCTGTTGTTATTTTCTAATACATTTTTAATTTTCTGATTTAAAATTTCAAAATCATGGCTGTCTGGAGTCCCAGCAACCCATTTCCATGCGCTACCAATAAAATCGATAGATCTTCTCCTTACGTGTGGACTTAACCGATTAAGGAGTCCATTAATATCGGAGACTTGTTGTTTTAAAAACGGACGTATCGGATGACTATATGTAATATTAGTGTTCAATGTAGATTCAATGTCCTGTGATAAAATTCTATATTGTTCTAAGTCGATAGAATGTATAACTTTAAAGGTGCCGTTCTGTTTTTTTGCGATCCCATTCTGAATGGTTATTAATCTCGCATTAGAGTAGTCAAGTATATTAAAATCCGCAAGGACGGTACCAATTAGTAATCTGTAAAAAGAAGATAAATAGGATGTAAATAAAAAAAATTGTCAATTTCTAATGTGACTCTTGTGAATAATGCGGCCACTTTCCGTAACTATAGTTGTATTACGGTTTTCTTTCACTATCTCTTCCTTAAACCGATTAGAAAGTTTTGTCCCTAATCTTTTATTTGTCCTAACGTAGACTAGCTGACCAGGTACGTATTCTTTAATTGGTTTTTTATTTTTATTATGGTAAGTCAAGTCATTTTCCTGTTTGCGCTTTAGTCGGTCAACGTTGGATAATCTAGTTATCTCCATATCTTGGGGTGAAAAGTCAATCGTTCGACCAAAATAAAGATCTACAGGTTTCTTTTTTGTCGTTGAATGAATGGTATGGTTATATTCAAAAGTTCTTCGAAATTTCTAGATGTCCCATCACTTTTAAGACATCTCATTATCTCTGCTAAGGTTGAATGGAAGCGTTCTATCTGTCCGTTCGCTTCGCTTCGAAAGATGGAGTGGTGAAAACGTTTATTTTCAAATCGTCTTTCATCATGAATAGGATTGAAGCTGAATTCAGAGAAGGTTCGTTGTCCATGACAATATTTTTCGGTACCCCATAAGAAAATAGCATTTCCCTAAGAGGTCTCCTAACATCTTCTGTCGATCGTCCCTTTAGTAATTTTGTCTGGACATACTTTGAAAATTTGTCAATCGATGTTAGTACCAATTTTTTGTCTGTGGAAAAAATGTCAAGGTGGACTGTGTGGCCAGGATGAGTTGGTATAGGTGTTTCTATTAACTCAGGCGTATTTGGGTGTCTCTCATACTTATTTTTCTTACAAGTCGAACATAGTTTTATGACCCTTTTAATTTTATTTGCCATTCCTGGAAAATAATATTTTTCCATAATTTGCAATCTGTTTTCTTTCTCATTGCGATGAGCTCTGTTATGTGTTTCCACAATTATATTTTCTTGATCGTGTTCTGACGTTATGTCATCAACTACCAATTGTGTAAATCGACATTTATAACTTGAAAAGTGGTCTGGATAAATTGTTTGAATTTTCCCCATTATTGGTTCAGGAGTTTTTATACCATTAATAACGGACGGATTTAGATACTTTTTTTAGAATTTCTGTAAGTTTTTGTTCATCATAGTTAGGTTCGCTTATAAGGTGTCGATGATAGCCTGGGAATATGATTTTAAATTGGTAAGTGGGTGTTTCACCTATGGAAAGAAAAACTTGGTCCTTAAATACGTTTATTGGGGTTTACATGCTCGGAATAAGATCTTGTGGAGAGCTGTCACTGCTGTGCACCGTGCCTGATAAAGAATTTATTCCAGTCGCTGGAGGTCTAGAAAGCGCGTCTGCTACTACATTACTTCTACCAGGTTTATATTTCATTTCATAATTGTATTCTTCTAAAATAGCTTTCCATCTTTTCATTTTACTACTATTATTTTTTGTGCTAAGTGCATATGTCAGCGGTTAATGATCTGTAAAGATGATAACTTTAGCTGACCCATACAAGTAATTCCTAAGGTTTCCTAATGCCCATATTATAGCAAGCATTTCCTTTTCATTGGCTGCGTAATTTTCTTCTGCTTCTGACAGAGTTCTAGATATGAATGCTATTGGCTGATCATCCTGACTTAAGACGGCTCCTAGTGCTACATTAGAAGCGTCAGTTGTCAATTGAAATTCTTTTTTTAAAATCAGGATATGCGAGAATTACTTCTCTAGAAACTAAGGCATTTTTTAATGAATCGATGGCATTTTTGGCTTCATTATCCATTTGAATTTTCCTACGGTTTGATTCAGATTTGGAAATCGTACCTGCATCTCCTCGCAATAATTTAGTTAAAGGTTTTGCTAAGTCTGCGTAACCTTTTATAAACCTTCTATAATATCCTGAAAGGCCTAGAAAGGACCGGAGCTCTCTAAGTGTGGTAGGATAAGCAAAATTTACTATTGCTTCGACCTTTTTGGGGTTTGCTTTTACTCCATTGTAAGAAACAATGAATCCCAAGAATTCTACCTCCTCTTTAAAGAATTCACACTTGTCCAACTGGACTTTCATATTAGCAGCATTAAGTGTTTCAAAAATGTCATTCAAGTGTTTAAAATGTGATTTTTCGTCGTTACTAATGATAATTATATCGTCAATATAAACGTAGCATGTTTTGCCAATTTGTTCCCTGAGGATATCGTCCAGCGTCCTCTGAAATATGGACGGTGCGTTTTTCAACCCAAATGGGAGTCTTGTAAATTCATATTTACCATTATTAACTGAAAAAGCCGTTTTCTCTATATCCTCTTCTCTAAGAGGTATTTGATGAAATCCACTCTTTAAGTCTATTACAGTAAAATATTTATTACCTCCTAAATGTGAGAGAACTTCATTTATCTCGGGAATGGGATATCTATCTGGTATTGTAATCGAATTTAATTTTCTGAAATCTATGACCAGTCTATATTTTTGTCTACCTGAAGCATCTTGTTTCTTTGATACAATCCATATAGGCGAGTTATAAGGCGAACGTGATGGTTTTATTATCCCATCTTTTAATAATTTATTAATTTCCTCTTCAACTAACTCCCTTCATGGCCATTGGGTAAGGGTAATTTCTGGTATAAGTTGGTATGTCCGTGGAAGTACGTATATCACCAACAACTCTTGTTGTATAGGTGAGTCTTTCGTCAGGATCTGTAAATAGGGTCTTATGGTGACTTACAATGTTTTCGAGAGACCTTTTTGATTTTCAGAAAGGTGTTCCATCCTAATTTCTATATTGTTGACATCTTGGGAAATTTATTGGAATATTGGAATATTTATTCCCCCCTTTTACCGTAAAATAATTCTTTGAAGTATAAATCACGGCTGATAATTCTTTTAAACTATCGTTGCCTAATATCCCATCGAAGGTTCTTAATCCTGGTAAGATAAAAAACTTTATGGGGACATCATTGATGCCAAACATATTTAAAAGAACATGATGCGTAATTTCTACATTTCCTGCAATAGATTTTGCACTAAATTTTTCCTGATTAGGTCTATGGTTTGTGACTAAATTAGGTTTTATATAATTCTTATTACTACCGGTATCTAAAAGGAATTTGAGAGTTTGTCCGTTCCTCGTTCTAACTTGAAAGTATGGTAACGAGGAACTATTTAACCAAAAAAATTAAGATCGTTTAGTAAATCTTCTTGTGCATAATCTGTTGTTATGAAATTATTTTTCTCGGTTTCGAGATCTTCAGGTGAATGCTCGAACATCTCAAGTCCGCTGTTGGTAAATTCCTTATAATATTTGTCCATTTCTGTTATCCCCCCAACTGCGCCTTCTTCTTGGGCATATTCACAATCAAGTGGAACCTGATCTAATTGCCGCTGAGTTGCCTCATTGTTGGTTACCACATGAAAATTCCTTTGGAGTTTGTTGATTGGACCTTGAAATGAGCCCCCAGCTGGTATCTTAGAAACTTGGTTAACTGGTGGTCTGTTCATATAATTAATGTGCCTTGATTGGATAGATCTATCCACGTCCATAGGTTCTACTCTAGGAGTTGGTTTTTGATAATTCGGTGTTGAATATTGGGGTTTACTATATTGGTTCGAAAAACCGATTTGGTTTCCTTGATTAAATTGTGGTCTTGGGCTAAAATTTTGATAACCGGTTGGCCTAAAAATTGTGTTACGAGTATAATTTGGGTTATAGTTTGGTTTAGGACCATTACGGGGTGGCAATGGTGGTCTGTTATTTGTCATACCACCAACGTAAGCGAGCTCAGGAAAGAACTTCTGTCGATTTCCAAAAAATGAATTGGTTACTCCAATTCTATCTTTCTGGATATTACCTCTAGATATTTGTCCGTGAGCGTAATTCGTACGAAATGTCATATTATCCAATTTTAAACAAATATGTAATGCTTCGGGCAAAGAAGTTGGTTCACGCACGCTAAGGAAACGTGGAAGATCACCATTTAAACCTCTAACAAATGTATCCAGGGCTTTATCCCTGTAAGTATTTGTCATTGAGCGAAGGCTTCCTTCGTCTAGATTTAAACATGATACTTTATCAAGTATCAGCGAAAGATGTTGATAGACAGCTTGATAAAATTCGGTTATACTCCTATTGCTCTGACACAAAACTGTCATTTGATATTCTAAAGTGCCGATATTTCTCTTAACGGAATAGTGCATCATTAGACATTTCTTCATTCGAGGCCAATCTAAGGGTGTTCTGTACGATTCTAGTGCAGTATCTGCATCGCCAGTAATTTTCGTCCTTATAGTATGTAAAATTGCATAATATCGTCCTGTTCCCTTAAGGCTGGAGTAAAGGTCTAACACTCTGTCGACGGATTTTCGCCAGGAGTTGAACTCACCTGGTTTTCCAGAAAATTCCCTAAGTGATTTTAATATGTCTGGGACTTTCTCCTAATTCTGTCGTAACTGCACCTATGGGTTGGTCAAAACCCTCGTCTGAGAGATAATCTGAAGGCGTTTTCAAAGCTTCGTTAATTATTTCAATAATCTGGTTCCTCTGAATTTCGTTTAGTCCAGTTACGTTTTTGGCTGTTGTCCCACTTGTAGACACTGACAGTGTCCTACTCAGTCTGTCCGAGAGTTGTTCAATTGTTTCGTCAGGCATTTTATTTCAAGGAGAAAATTGGATTGTTAAATTTAAAAATCAGGTCTTATTATTTTTTTTTAAATGCAATGAACAATTTTTACGCAAATTTTTGAAGGTTAAAATTTAATTATTATTATCAAAAATAGAATGAAAAAAACTCTTTTTAGAGGATTTAATTTGGTCACTATTTTTCTTTTCTTTTATTTTTTAAATGATATTTTATATAAAATTATTCTTACATTAATAACAGCATCTTGTACTTTGATGATTACTGGAGCTTACTCTGGTAGTGTTCAGTTTCCTCGTACTTCGATGATTACACGAACTTAATTAGTTGATGTATTTTCAGCTATTATTTTAATTAGTTTTTTTTTCTAGTCTTTAAAAAAAATTTTTTGTTTTAATTTGGTGTCTTTTGAAAAAAATATATTTTGTTTAATATTATAAGTTATTTTTATTGTTCACTAAATTATTTTAGTGCTTAGTTAATAGTATTTTTTTTTTATTTTACTTTTAATTTGGAGTTCACTTTTTTATTATTTTTACTTAGTTATTACTAATTTTCTAATTTTTTTATAATAGTTTTTTTCACCTTTTCTATAGTTTAGCTTACGCAATATTTTTGTTTTTATTTATCAAATGTTTGTTTTTTTTTTAAATTGTTTTTTACTTTATTTTTGAAGTTATCTTTTTAAGCTCTTAAAAAATTTTTATCTATTTTTATTTTTCTATTTGCTACAGTCACTGTTTTCAATTAAGTTTTTATATATTTTTTCTTATTCTTTTTACTTATTTTGTTTTAAGTATTTATTTAATTTTCACTTTCCAAATTTTCTTTAATTAAAAATTTTACTGTCAGTATTATTTTTAAATTTTTTATTCGAAAATATTTATTTCGCTGTTAGAATTTTAGTTACTATTTTCTTATATTTTTACTGTTCACTTAGAAAATTTTATTTTTGATATTATTTCTTATTTTTCAAAACTTATAATTATTTTATTATTCACTACGCGAATTTAACAATGCGTGCTTACCGAGCTGCGACTTCACGTACGCTCCCTTTTGTCCTTTTGAACTACTAGGGCACTTGGTAAGGCTTGACTTTTTTTTCGAATGTACCGGAGGACCTTTATCCTGCAGGTCCCTGCTCGGGCGCCAATTAAATTCCTTGATGAATTTTTTTTAAAAAAATTTATTGTTGTGCGCTGATGGCGACACAACAACCGTCTTTATTGGTAATTCAAAATTAAAAGCAAAGATTTTCTTAAAACTACCCTAATTTATAATAACAGGTTTGCTGATCACGCCATTCAGGTATTTTGTTGTCATTATGCCGCTCGTGCAATGCTGTTCAGTGTTGTTGGTGTGAATTTACTACCTTGCAAAATTTCTGTGTTGACCATTGGCGCGTGCAATGGTATTATTGTAAAATGAGCTGCTTTATTCGTTGGCATGTGCAATGCCGTTCAATATTGTTGGTGGGAAAATACTACCTTGCAGAATTACTGTATTTTGGTAATCGCGCCAGATGGCGCGTGCAACGGTATTGTTGTGAAATAACTGTTTGTTGGTTTTACAGAAGACGCAACGTCAGCTTGAGAACTAATTTTGGTATTTTTTAATGTGTGTTGTTGTTGTCGGCGAAATATTTATTTTAAATGTATTTTAAATGTATTTCCGCATGCGTTTCCGGTTATATGACATAACTTCTCGTTTAATTTAGTTTTTGCTAATTAAATAGCTCGCCCTAAACTCCATTGCAAAGGTAATGGTTGTGTAGGGTGGCTATATGCATTAAATCGTGCTAATTGGAGATGGCTGTATAGTTTCTTTTAACTGGCCAAATATTTCTTCATTGCGGCCATATAGGTCGGATGGAGTAACAAAATAATAACCAAAAAAAAAAGCTCTCAACTTTTTTATTAAAATATTGCCATATTTGGAAAACACAGAGAATAAATTTATAATAATAAATAATTAAATTAGCGATGCCAAACACAAAAAACCAAATGTCCTAAACATTTTAAATAAAATAATTTGTTATCTTTATTTTCTGAAAAACTTCAAATTTTCATTCAAAAAAAATTATGAAAATTTGTATATAAATAACATTCTCATCAAATTGCGTTTATTTATGTAACAATTTTTATGTCCGCAATTCTGAAGTGTCATTTGAGGTTTACTAAAATTCATTGAATTTTAATTAATGTTTTCTGTAGTGCGATTCTGTAAATTTCAACGATCCGACAATCGCAAAATATATCGACAGCTATTGTTGTTTGCACTAAGGATTAAGTGATTCACTAAGACCCAGTTTTTGAGATATCAGTTAAACCTAGTTTTGTTAAACCCAGAATTTATTCATCAATTCCTTTATGAATTTGGATGTGTCTGAAAAAATTAATTCTCGGTTTAACTAAACTAAGTTTAACTGGCATCTCAAAAACTGGGCCTAAGTACATACATCTTAACGACAGTCGACCAATCTATTTTTATACCCTATACCACTATGTGGTTTGGGTATAATGACTTTGTGCTGCTGTTTGTAACAACCAAAAATATTTGACCTACACCCATCTTTAATTATACCGATCGAATCAGAATCACTATCTGATTCGATTTAACGATGTCCGTCCGTCCGTTTGTGTGTCCATGTAAAGCTTGTAATCAAACTGCAGGTCGCAAATATGCATATATTTTGATGAAATTTGGTATTTAATCTTCTATCCGCCATGGGATGAACGCTATTGAAATTGGTGAGAATCGGTCCATGTTCAGACCTAGCCCCCATACAAATGACCCCTATGAAATCAACATATATTGCCATAAGATCCAAATTATCATACAAATCGTAGTCAAATTGGGTTTATATGTACACATTACATCCATTAATCAGTAGTCCATAAATGATCCCTATTGGACAACTCTTAGTCATAGGCCCCATATAGAGCTGCTTCCCGATCTTCATTTAAATGTATCAAAAAACAAAAATATTGCACTGATTCTTCTCAAATTTTGTTTGTATATATTTTTGCAAAATACAAGAGACTTTACCAAACATGGTCACGATCGGTCCATTTTTGGGCCTAGTCCCCATATAGATATAACATCCGATATGAACTTTTTCATATCTGCAGCCGAAAAAATTTAATAAAAATCTCACTCAAATTTGGTTTATGCTTATTTTCTATATCCAGTTAGTTGGGCCTGAGAGATAGGGTCTCTAAACGTATGGTATAGGGTATCGTATAGTCGGTCTAGACCGCCTATAATTTTCTTACTTGTTCTATTTATTTAAATTGTAAATGAGTGACATCTCTGTCAAAATAAGCGAAAAACACAAAGAAGAATAGAAAAAACAAATTACTTCGTGTTTGACAGGATGATTTTATGTTTATGTTTAATATATTTATTTTTTTACTAATATTTCTGTTTATTTATTTGAAAATGAAATAATGAATTGAATATGCTATTTAATTTTTTTATTTATATAAAAAAGTTTTTTAATAAAAGCAAAATATTTTCACTATTTTATGATTTTTATTTGTGTATGACGACATTTCAGCCTAAAAATTTATGTTTTTATCGATTGAATAAACAACACAAAAATGGTTGACGTTTAGATAACAACAACAGCTGACTTTAACAATAGCGAATATCGTTTAAAAATTTTACTGATAATTTTGCTATTTCCTTTTTTTAACTATTCGACTATCGTTAAAAGAAGTTACTGAAAAGCTATTATGCCAATGCCAATATTTTTTTTAAATGTAAACAATTTTTAAATGTAAATATATTTGGTGTTTTTTCTTTTTGGAATTTCAATTTGTGTTTATCGAATAAAATTTATATATTAAAGATGCAATTGATGTCTTCTAAATTTAAAATTATTATTTCCGACGTTTTGATATGATTTTCTGAAATTCAATTAATATTTTCTAATTTATAATTTGAAATTTTAATTCCAGTTTTTAGAATTGATATTTTCTAAAATTTGAATGGAAAATTTAAAAAGTGCAATTTTGTATTTATGTGAATAATAGTGCTTTAGTAATAATAAACAATTTTTAAAAATTAGATGTAATCGCAATCAGATATTTTGTAGGTAAAACAGAATAATAATTCTATATATGTAACTATGTAGAACTGTTTTGAAAGCAAATAACTCATTGATGAACTCGGTAACTCTATTTTGTGAAGACAACAAAAAGTTAATATGCCAAACTTATGTTCATATTTGTAAAAGAATAATGAAAAACGTATGAAATAAAAGACCAGCCCGTGTATACTCTTAACATTGTTCTGTATGATATCTATTTGAAAATATTGACATTCATGTTAAAATAGAAATAACTATTGCAAAGTTAATTAGAACAAAAATTGTGGCGCCATCTACTGTGGCATAGTCACGCTGAGCAAAATGAAGTGACACTCTGTTAATGCAAAAGAAATGTATTTTCCCCACAACAAAATATTACAGAATTTTATGTAAATAAAATAATATACCGATTTATTTCTAACATGCAGTTATTATGGATATACATATATAGAATATATGTATATTATTTGTATTATTTAATATGTGTATGTATGTATATGTAAATATTACACACAAAAAATACAACATCAAACGTTATTTTTGTGTTTTTCTCTTTAAATAAATTAATACATAAAATTTTTTTTTTGCTAAATTTACATTGTTTTCTTTTTATTAACAATTAGGTATTTTAGCATTATTTGTTTTAGATGCTGGTGAATTTTTACTCTCTTTATATTAACTCGTAGTGTCTGCTTGTCGAAAAAATTTTGGATCGATTTTAACCCCTTTCCCGTGACCCAATCGATCTGAAACTTTGCAGGCAGGCTCGTGGCAATGACAGAAATGATCTAGTAAATTTTTTTAGTGATGCTAAAACAATGGAAACTTTTAAATTTTTCTACCAGAGTTGATAAAAAAATGTACAAAGGGTTAGTTTTTATTATATTATTACCACAACGACCACAAAAACAACAAGTCCAGCTATGACAACAATATAACATTTAGAAAACAACAAGAACACTATAGAAACATCATATTTTTAATTTTTTTTTTTATTTTTTCAGAGATTTTCCTGGACTTGTTCCACCGATTTTAATGATTTTTGAAATAGAAATCTTCCCATGAATTTGGAGAATCATTCTCACTAAAAATGATCACCTTAGCTATCCTATTGAGGGCGTGATCGTGACAAGAACAACATAGAAAATTATATTATTTCAAGACTTTTTTTAGTTCTTCATTCATCTAATCGACCGATTTGGACGATTTTTAATAGCAAACTTTTCAGGATGTTAATGAATCATTTTTTATGTCAGCGAGCACCCTAGCTGCCCGATTGATGCCGCCATCGTGATTTCCACAGACGGACAGACGGACATCGCTATATCAACTCCGGTTGTTATAAGGATCACAAATATATATATTTTATGGGGTTAAAAATTTTTTTTCTAATTATTACAAACGGAATGACAAACTTATATATACCCTCTGCACACTGGAGTGGAGGGTATAAAAATATACACTTGTTTTTAATTTTAATTAGTTGTACTCTAAGCGCTTTAATTTTTTACACGACCGTTCGTAAAGAGAGTTAGATTCGAACTGATCAAATTTGAGAAAAAAAACTGTGCAATATTTTTGTTTTTTGATAGATTTAAGTGAAAACCGGGAAGCAGCTTTATATGGGAGCTATGACAAAGAATTGTCATATGGCGTTTATTTTTGGACAACTGACAAATGGATCTAATAAACACACACAAACCCAATTTGATCGAGATCTATATGATAATTTGAAACTTATGGCAATTTCAGTCGATTTCATAGGGGTCATTTGTATGGGGACTAGGTCTAAACATGGACCGAAACAAACATAAAAAAATATACGCAGGCATAAACAGGTGTTTTAGGCAACTCGCATCGTGGCTCTAGCAGTGGAAGCAAAAATAAATCAATTTGAGTTTTTATTAAATAAACAATCCATCAAAATGCTCTCTAAGGGGTTCATCAATCCTGACCATGTACTTCACAAACAACTCTAGCAATTAATGAATCAACCCGACTTACCTTACCCTTGTGGTCTCTAAAATATAATAAAATACGCCAAAGAAATTAAGATATCTTTATCCATTGCTGTTGTTTCCGAAAACAAATTTACTTTAATGTTAGGAACAAATAAAACATTTTGTAAAAATTTTTGTTTCCATCCTTCGTAAGTTTTCATTAATACATCTATATTTCCCTCACCTACTGCATTCAGTATAGATCCATGTTTAAAAGTTGTATACCATTCCCGATGTGAAGTCATGTGTTCAGATGCACCAGAATCAACAAGCCATTTTTCATCTGGATTAATAATAATAACATAACGATTAATAACTATCACTCATAAATGCATTTGATTTAAATGTCGTTGGTTTTTTATTAAAACTTATCTTCAATAGTGGGCAATACTTTTTCTAGTGACCCTCTTGATTAAGTTTAAAGCATTTACTAGGTTTGTTGCTTCCTTTAGAATAATTTTGTTTTTTAGTTGCAAAAGCTTTTGATTCCACACTATCCCGATTCGATCGAGTTTGTTCATTGTTCAATATAATCGATTAGTTAAATTATTTCAATTTCTTTTATTTTCGTCAAGCAGTAACAAAATGATTATACGGTAACGTCACAAGAATTTTGTGATAACCATTTTTCGGATAAATGTTCACTCAGGTTTCTTAATTTCTCAGCAAATTCTTCAATCTTTGCAATATGCATTTCAATTGAATTTTCTGAACTTCATAAAATTGTTGTGGTGTTAAATTAACACTTCAGACTGCATTTCATGAATTGTGATCAATGTATTCTACATTTCAAAAGCTTCTTTGCAACACATTAAATATTTTATAATTGTATTATCCACAGATGAAATTATAATTCGCTGAGCCTGTATATCTAATTTCTCCCAAGCTGGATTTTCTGAATAAAACGATCATTATTAGCATCTCCACCCTCATTTTGGATAACCGGTTTATTAAGTGTGCCAACAATTATATTCAACAGATCCATTGCCTTCAAAATTATGCACATCTGAAATTTCCATGAACTCCAATTTACAGTTCCGTGTAAATTTTTCATTTTTAGTGAATGTATACTTACAATATTATAAATATCCCATTTTTTGTCAATACTGTCTTTGCGTCTTGAAATGATTTTTTTTTTCGACTTGAAATAAAATTCTTCCAGGCGACTGGAAATAAATCCTTCCAATTTTATTTGGTAAAAATATTTATTTATTTATTTATTTAAAAGATATTTTAAAAAGATTAATTTATAAAATACTTATAGGAAAATAGTGTGGGCTACTGGGCCATGACACTATGTATGTTGAATTTAAATTTCATTTAATACATTGGCAGAGTTTAGAATGTACTTAATTTTTTCAATGAATCTTTATTGTTGAGTTAAAGATTTCTTCTTGCGGTTCATCTGTTGAGGTTACTGAGCATTCTTTGAAAATGTGGTAGATTGTGAGGTCTTCCAAGCAGTGTTCGCATTGCCTTGGATGTGATTGTTCGTAGAAATGCTGAGTACTGAATCTCGTGGTTCCGAGTCTAGTTCTAGCAAAGGTTATACAGTCTTTTCGACTGAAATTCATATTGTTAGGCGGTCTAGTTATGCTCTTATTGTGCGTTCTTAGGAAACTATCTGAATTATTCCATAATTGTTGCAGTTGAGCTTGCTGATAATGTTTATGGATGTTGGTTACTACTTGCGAAACTGGTGGAAACTCAATTATTAGGGGGCGATTAATTGCTGTTTTTGCTGATGAATCAGCGTGTTCATTCCCTAAGATACCAAGATGTCCTGGAATCCAGAGAATCATAACTTCTTTCAGCAGTTGAATATCATTAAGGATATATTTTCTTGTTTCACCATCCCGCTTTAACGATTTTACTGCGCTGAGACTATCGGTGCAAATTAGCGCTTTTTGTTGTTTTTGTGATGCATAACTTATCGCAAATCGTATGGCAGCTAGTTCGACATAGAAGATTCCTGCATTATAGGGCAGTATGGATTGATGAATGATGTTGAAGTTACCATTTTCTTGTTCAACTGCAGCATACGACGTGTTTCCATTCGAGAAAGACCCATCTGTAAATATTGTAAGGTTGCCTTGTAGTTATCTCTTTCTTGTAAGAAAAGTTGTTGGAGGTATTAATGATTAAGTTTGTTTCTGATGAGGTACTAGTTGTTGTTGTATCCTTGTGGATTGGCAGAGGTATCTTAATTTCTTTGGCGTATTTTATTATATTTTGGAGACCACAAGGGTAAGGTAAGTCGGGTTGATTCATTAATTGCCAGAGTTGTTTGTGAAGTACATGGTCAGAATTGATCAACCCCTTAGAGAGCATTTTGATGGATTGTTTGTTTAATAAAAACTCAAATTGATTTATTTTTGCTTCCACTGCTAGTGCGTCGATGCGAGTTGCCTGAAGTATGCCCGTCGCTGTGCGAAAACACCTGTTTATGCCTGCGTTTATTTTTCTGATGTTTGTTTGCGTTGTCCAACCATATATTGTTATACAGTGTTGTATTGATCCTTCTACTAGTGCACGGCAGATTAAAATAGCTATTTCCATATGGTGGCCTTTGCGTTTTGTACAAATTATTTTCAGGAGATTATTTACTTTTTTTAATTTATCAATAGTGTTTTTAGTTTGATCATTCCAGAGGATATTTTTTGTAAATGTGATTCCAAGAATTCTCATTTTCTTTCTTATTGGGACAGAAAATTCTTGTATACATATGGGCGACAAGTTGCATTTGTATTTTTTGCTAACATGAAGAGCTTCGCATTTGTTTATTGGAATAACCGCTCCTACATCGTTGGTCCACTCGTTTATGATTGAGTCACAGGAATTTAGTTTTGAAGTCATTTCTTCATGTGATCCAGAGACTATCACGAATATGTTGTCTGCATAGATGGATATGTGGTCAATTCCATTGACTTGTGTAAGCTTATTGAGCAATGAATTGATATATGCTGCGTACAATACTACAGACAGTGGAGAGCCCTGTGGTAAAAATATATTCCTTGGCAAAATCCTTAGTATGAGTATCCATACTAAGTTGAAATTTGATATCTATATTTTGAAGTTGAAATTTGATATTTATATTTTGAAGTTATAACTTTGCATGAAACTTCTATTCCAACAAGTAACAATGTGAAGTATTTGGGGCTATATCTAGCCATAAGACTTACATGGAAGAACCATATTGACAAAAAGAATGAATATTTAAAAAAAAAATGCTTTGGCTGCTAGGATCAAAATCTGAATTAAGCCTGGAAAATAGTTATTTTATATAAACCTATTCTCAAGCCGTTTGGACTTATGGTTTGTAACTATGGGGAAATTCTGTAAAGGTATCAATAAAAAACATTACGACTAATATCTAATGCGCCCTGGTTTATTAAAAACACCAATATACATTATGATTTCGGTATATCAACAATAAAAAACGAAATCAACAAGTTTAGTGAAAGATACCTTAATAGACTAAGCAGTCATTCAAATGTTTTAGCTATTAACCTATTAGATGACAGTGGCGAAACACATAGGCTAAAAAGATTTCACATACTTGATCTATATGGAAATATATTTATATGTAAATAATACATTAATGTAATTTATTGAGTTCATTGGAACTCAATATTTTTAAGTTAATTGTAAATATTATAAGATTTGCTTATACTTTTTGGAAAATAGATTGCAAATATCAGTCGCGCTGAGTTATTCAAAAGTAGGAGCTTTTGGGGTGATTCCAGGGAAATATTTTTTTTGTCGGTCGAGCCTATTTTCTGAGTTATGGACCCCCAAAGTTGACTAGTGTATAACTTTGTTATTTATTATCGGATTTCGACAATATATATCGTTTGAAAGCTTATTTGAGCGTCTTCTATGTGGTATTTTAAAATTTGAAATCCATTAACCCATTATGAACCTATTGAAAATTTTGCATTTTTGTGAGAAAGTTTTTTTTTTAACACTGAGTGCCAAGGGATTTTGACGAAAACCTTCCCCAGGTGCCAAGCACATTTTTTGCTATAAACTGGTGTAAAAGTAGAAAATATTCAGTTCTGCGTACGACGTGGCACTGCACGACGGAATTGCAATCGTAAAAATCGCTGTCGTACGAAAATGTGAGACGCGATTTTTTTTTGCTATTTCTTAATTTTTTTTCTTTTTACGCATTTTTCTTTACATTTATTTAAATTTTTTTATTATATCTGTTTTTATTTTTATTTTGTGCTATTTTTTATTCTTCTTCTTCTTTTTTTGTTTTCTTTATATTTATTTTTCTTTATTTTCTTTGTTTTTTATTTTTATTTTTCTTTATTTTCTTTTATTTTTGTAGATTTGAATTAGAAAAATGGCGAAGCGAAACCTTAGAGATGATTTTTCTTGCGATGACTTGATTGATGAGAACTGGCTACCAGGTGATTCGGACACTGACTCTGATAATAACAATGATACTAATAAAATTGATAACATTTATAACAGCGATACTGAAGACGACTGGGACATGGATGAGGGCGAGCCAACAGCATTGTCAAACGTAGTCGGTTCTTCCGAAACAAACATTTGGACTGAATTTAGTTCTCGTCAAAAAACTTTTACATTCACTGGGCGATCAGGCTTGCAACAGTCTATTCCAACAGATATTTCCTGTTTGGATGCATTTCTCCTTTTGTTGACAAGGACGTTATTGAATTAATTGTATCAGAAACAAATAAGTATGCGGAGGAATATGTAAATAAAGGTGCTGTTACCAGATTTTCTCGAAAAAAAATTGGATACCAACAACAGATCTTGAAATGAAGAAGTTCCTTGGCCTTCTTTTGTGGATGGGTTTGGTGAAGGTCGGGTGTTTCAAAGACTATTGGTCCAAAGATTCGCTCTACAACTTTTCAATTCCGGGGAAAATAATGTCACGCAATCGCTTTCAACTATTGCTTAGTTTCATGCACTTCTCAGACAATAACTCAATTGTACCAGATACCAAAAAATTTACGTACCAGGTGAAAACATAGTAATTGATGAGACCCTTATTCCATGGCGAGGCAGACTATTATTCCGACAATATATACCAAATATAGCTCATCCTTATGGTATAAAGTTTTTTAAGCTCTGCTCTACGGAAGGATTCACCTGGTCAGTGAAAATATACTCCGGAAAGTCATCAAGTGGATTGAGAGTGGATTGTGGAGTGGAGAGTGGAAGTGGATTGGCAAAAAGTGTTTGCGAGGATCTGATCATTGATTTGAAAGGTCAAGGTCGAACTTTATATGTAGACAACTTTTACACAAGCTATGAATTGGCTTATTCAATGCTAGATCAAAAAACACATGTTGTTGGTACACTCCGTGCCAACAAGAAACATTTCCCAAAAGAAGTTATGGTTGCTCCTATAAAGAAAGGCGAAGTAGTGGCTAGAGAAGATCCCAATGGTATAGTTGTTCTGAAGTGGAAAGATAAACGCGACGTCAGAATGCTATCTACGAAACATGCCCCGATAATGGTATCCACAACAGATGGAGCACGTAATCCTGAAGAGCCTTCAACTAGTCGAGGAGCGAGACGTAAAAGACGAGGAACAGAAAAGCCATTGGCTGTGGTAGAATATAATAAGGGGAAATCAGGCATTGATCTTTCCGACCAAATGGCTTCTTACTCAAATACCCTTCGCAAAGGGTTAAAATGGTATCGAAAGCTGGGAATTGAACTTTTACTCGGACTTTCCGTGGTAAATGCCTTTACTGTGTATAAAGCAGCTACGAATAAAAACATTAATATACGAACATTCCGTGAACGCGTTGCTAAGCACCTACTAAATCTCACATCCCCGCAGCCTGTATCGCAATCAAAACATATTATCACAAAAAGAGTAGATGAAAATAATAAAACCATCCGACGTGCTTGTGTTTTATGCTACGCTGAAGCAAAAAGAAAATTTAGTCGAAAGGAAGCAATAAAGAATATCAAAAGGACAACTACGTACTGTCCGCAATGCCCCAACACTCCCTAATTGTGCATTGATTGCTTTCCAAAATATGCACATCTAAAAAATTAATGTAAATTGAAATTATCATATCCTAATTTTAATATTTTGTATCTCTTTTAAACTTTTTTTCCGAAATATCGAATGAATTCCAATAAATTTTCAAAATTAAAAAGAACCTCCGAGTTTTTATCATAAAAACCGCAAAAATTAAGATATCTCTATGAAACTTGGACCAAAATTTAGGGCCAACATTAGGGTACTAGAAACACATTAAAAAAACCCTGTAGAGTCAAACAGAAACGCACGACAATATCTAAGGCCAGACAATGCCTGTCGCACGTTTTCGTACGACGTGGCACCCCAGGAAGGATTAGGTGTCGCACGAAAACGTGTAGCCATGGCACTCAATGTGTTAATATGGGATTGTCTCGTAAATAGACGTATGTCATGTATGGTTTTATATCAGTGGTGGCCATCCAGAGAATTGAGTTAGTAATAGTGTTTATGAGCATGTGTTAGTTGTACTACACTGATCGAAATCCATGGACGTAACACAATGCTGATATTAAATTGGTTTGTGTAGATTTTGTATGAATTTTTATATGAATGACTAAATTGGAAAATAGTTGAGTTCATTATCGAAAATACCATCATCGCCCTTTTTTGCCAAGGCCAAAGCAATGGTTGTCCTGGCCTTCATTCTTCCGTATTCAGAGGTATTACCGGTTAAAATGTAATTATATTTTACTTTTAAATTTTCTTTTAGTTTTAGTAGTAATTTTTTTCTTTCGATTTCGAAAACTAAAAGAAGTTCAGGGTGACAGCTTCTATAATGTTGTTTAAGGTTAAATGCCTTATTTATTTTTAATACATTGTTACACACCATTTAGCGCGTTTAAACAAAAGAAGAAACTACTTTCCCATTTTTCATCCCACATATACATAGCTTTATTTTTATTAAAAATCTATTTATAAAATAAAATCTTTAATAAAACAAAAAAATTGTGTGTTGCTGTAAGTATTCTCTGTGTACCTATTAAAAATATATATATATGAATTTCAAAAGGCAATGCGACATAGACCTGCTTTGTTCAAAAGCTCTCATAAGACTGAATGAAATTGTTGTTTACTTTTACTCTTTGGTGAGTAATTTTGTTTTAGTTCGGTTGTATACATGTTAGAAGCCGAGCACCAGCGTGCTTGGTATGGCCTTCACTGTTTTATATTAACTGAATAAAAGGTAGGTCCATAAGCTTTATTTTGATATATGTCATGACCACTTAACCCTTTCAGAACCGGATATATTTGGTATTTTATCTACATTTTTATGCTTTTTGAAAAATATATTGATATTTTATGGATTTTTCATATTTTTTTATTTTATTTATGTATTTATTTTATATATTTAAGTCATATTTGCAATGCTTTTTGGAAAATATATTTGTATTTCTAAGGTAGTTAAAATTTATATTATTTTTTTTAAATTGTAGCAACTTTATTAATTTACTTTTAAATTTTTATATCATTTGAATGCAATAGTAGGCTATTTGAATTCAAAAATATTATGGGGATATATGGCAACATTTTATATTTTCTTTATTAAAAACGTTTTTTTCCCGTGGAAATTTCATAATTTGTAAGGTTCTGTGAGTGACGGACGGATAAAGAATTTTGTTGTGTTGTTTTAGAGCGCCGCAGGCTAGAATTAGGAATAAATTTTTCAAAAAGCCTTAAAAATGAAGATAAAATACCAAATATATCCGGTTCTGAAAGGGTTAAGTGGTCATGAGATACATCAAAATAAAGCTTATGGACCTACCTTTTATTCAGTTAATATAAAACCATACATGACATACGTCTATTTATGAGATAATCCCATATTAAAAAAAAACTCACAAAAATGCAAAATTTGCAATAGGTTCATAATGGGTTAATGGATTTCAAAATTTAAAACACCACATAGAAGGCGCTCAAATAAGCTTTCCAACGATATGTCGAAATAAGATACTAAATAACAAAGTTATACACTAGACAATATCAAAACTTTGGGGGTCCATAACTCGGAAAATTGACTCGACCGACAAAAAAAAATATTTCCCTGGAATCATATTAAAAAGTTTTATAAGTGGTAAAAATTTTGAACCGATCGGGGCATCTCCCCTAAACAGACGGCAAAATGAACCACTTGATTCGCTCTCTGAATCATGATTGGGAACCTTGGTGTTCAGACGAGTGTTATTGTTTCATTTTGACGTTTATATTTTTTGTGCAAATATTTGATGACATCCTTCTACACTTTACGTTTCACTATTTCATTTTTTCCATTTTTATTTGCATATATGTATATTAGGGTGGCCCTTAATAAAAAAAAGTGTTCAAACTGTCGGTCTCACCCGCTAGAAATATGCGAATAGCAAAAAAACTGAGAAATACAAAGTTTTGGGCCAATCAGAAAACGTTTAGTCGTGGCGCAAAGCGATTGAAAATTTCAAGTGTGTTTATATGGGGAAAATATGACTTTTTTTTTTCCAGATTTTACGAAAATTTCGTTCTATAGTTTAATTTTTCCGTCAAGCTGTTATATAATTCAGGATCAGTATTAACTTATCCCTTCAAAAGGCTATAAAACTTCAAAATCGAATAAAACCTCGCCAAGAAATAGCAAATGCCTCAGACCACCTTTGTGCCAAAAAAAAAAACTAGGTCATGAAATTTGATGGCATTTTTTTCAACTTTAAGAAATTGATTAAAGCCATCATTCTTTTTTGATCTCTATACTTATATGTACTCAGATATGAAGTATTGTTTTATTACCACGTTGTTAACCTATTGCGCATTGAGACCGAAAATTGGAAATTTTTTTGATAAAATTTTTAAAACTCCTTTTTCAAGTTTGAAAAAATTTTCTTAAACAAAATTTAAAAAAATGAATATATCACTTTATGGTTTTATGAAATACATGTTGCAGATTAACTGTGTGAATTTTTAAGTAAATCCCTCTCCCAGAATTTTTTTGACAAGGATTTTATTTTTGCGGATTTCGAGAAAAAATGGATTTTTGTGAAATATTCTGTAAATGTGCTCTTTCTAAATACTTTGTATCAAAAATTCATCACTTTTCTACTTTTAAATATTATATTTTATCTTAATAGCCTAGGGTTTCGGAAAAAAATAATTTGACTCCATTAACCCTTTTGGAAATGGGGTCACATATGACCCCAAACTATTTTCCTATTTTTTAGACATATGACTTAAGTTATTTTAATTTATATTTTTGTTAAATTCTAAATAGTGGTATCAACGAGTTTAATAGAAAACCTCGTTTTAGGTCATTTTTATTTTAAAATATCTTAAAATCCAAAGCTGGCCTTGGCAAATAATGGCTTAACGTTCTCGGATTTATCCCAAATTTTTGGGACGAAACTTCTACATATTTGGTTATTATATTTTAAGTGTCGCATCCAAAAATTGGACAGCACTTACAAAATATTAGAATTTTTTGAATAAATTGTCTTTTATTAGTTTGGGGTCAATTTTCGGTCTCAATGCGCAATAGGTTAACAACGTGGTAATAAAACAATACTTCATATCTGAGTACTTATAAGTATAGAGACCAAAAAAGAATGATGGCTTTAATCAATTTCTCAAATGTTGAAAAAAATGCCATCAAATTTCATGACCTAGTTTTTTTTGCACAAAAGTGGTCTGTGGCATTTGTTTTTCTTGGCGAGGTTTCATACGATTTTGAAGTTTTATAGCCTTTTGAAAGGATAATTTAATACTGATCCCGAATTATGTAACAGCTTGTCGGAAAAATTTAATTATAGAACGAAATTTTCGTAAAATCTGAAAAAAAAAGTCATATTTTCCCCATATAAACACACTTGAAATTTTCAATCGCTTTGCGCCACGACTAAACGTTTTTTGATTGGCCCAGAACTTTGTATTTCTCAGTTTTTTTTTTGCTATTCGCATATTTCTAGGGGGTGAGACCGACAGTTTGAACACTTTTTTTTCCTCCATATAACGAAGGGACACCCTAATGTATATATGTAAATATATACTTTTTATTTGTTAAATGTTTCTATTTATTTTATTGCACGAATTATTTTTTTGTTTTTTCTTTGTTTATATATTTTTGATAGCTAGTTCAGATAAACTAGCGATAATTTCTTATTAAACTTGGAGAAGACAATCAATGTTTCTAGGTTCACAACTAGGTTCATTTTGAACCAAGTAGATTCGCTCTCAAAATTTTGTATGGCGAATCATGTAGATTAAATCATGATTCGGGCGCGAACCGTGAATGAGAGAGCGAACCGCGAATCTTGCTGTCCGTGTGAACATAGCATAATAAAAGTATCCGACTATTCTATAAGAAAGAAGCCAATTGGCCTAAAAATCTTTTGCACAAATAAAATCGACTAAGACACAGTCTGTAAAGCTTTAGTTGAAAATTCTGATTTTTAATATTTTACTTATGCTCCTAAAAATGAAAAACCATATAAAGCAGTACTACTGGGCTTGGAAAAATATGATCCTATAGTTATCAAAACCAATCTTATTAAAAAAGGTTTAAAATGTTTAGAAGTCAAAATCGTAACTAAAGTCATTGCAAATAGAGGCGAACAAGTAATATATGTACATATATTGTATACTTCGAAAGAAAATCGATCTCAATAAAAGAATTGAGGCAAAATTATTCTGCAATTATGCATATAAAGGTTAGATGGGAGTATCAAAAACCCAACAAATCCAAACTGACACAATGTTATAACTGTCAGATGTTCGGACATAGATCCAACAGATGTAAAGTTAAGACATTCTGTGCGAACTGTGCCGGGAACCATAAAACTACTGAATGTAAGTCTTCTGTTTTCAAATGCGCAAACTGTATTGGATCATAAGGCCATGTCACCAGACTGCCTTAGCAGAGCAACATATTCTGAAATTCAGCAGCGTGTCCAGAATAAGGGAATTTTAAGACCTGCAAATAAAAACCCATATAATAGCAGTATAAATTATGGTACGAATTTTCCAAACTCTTTAAACCAAAAAAACAACGCCAATGCCGACTTGTTGGGCAAATACTCAACCAAATAATAATACAAACAACAATCTTTTTTCATTTGAGGAAATTAAAACACTTACTGTTGAACTCATAACAAATTTGAGTAAATGTAAGTCACGTGCAGACCAATTTGAGGTAATTATTAGCCTCGCATGTAAATTTCTCTACCGATGAATAATAATATTATTAAAATGGCTCTTTGGAATGCTCGCGGTGTTCGCTACAAAAAAAGGATGAACTTTTCCAGTTCATAAATTCAAATAATATCGATATTTGCCTTATATGTGAAACTGGGCTAAACGGAAAACATTCCATTAAACAAAACAACTTTTACTCGTACAGATTTGACCGTCAGCAAAGCAGAAGAGAGGGTGTAGCTATTCTTATAAGGAAAAATATACCGCATCAACTACTACCTTTAAAAAATACAAAGGTAATTGAACATATTGGTGTTAAAATACTAGCGGGAACTGATTCCTTTCATTTATACTCCTGCTATTTTTCGGGCGGTGCTGGCGTAAATACATCCCGTAAAAAATTTTTCATCTCCGATCTTCGGATGCTGACAAATCCAAGCAAAAGATATATTTTAGCAGGTAATTTATATTGCAGAAACCGTTATTGGGGCTGTCAAGCTAATAACAGTTGGGGAAACATACGGTACGAAAGATTACAACAAAACCAATTGGAAATAGTATATCATCACGAACACAAATACATTCCTACAGATCCAAGAAGACAACCCTCTACTTTAGACTTTTTTCTGACCAATATTTCACAAACATTATCATGCATAAGAGTAATAAATGACCTGAGTTCGGATCATCTCCTAGTTACGGGTATAATAAATGCTCATTTCAATTCAATAGTTAATGAAACATACTGATATAATAAAGCAAATTGGTCTAAATTTGCACAACATGTCAAAAGAAACCTCCCACCTTCAACAAACTTTAGTGAAGTATCTAATAAAACTGAAATTGATGAAATGATAATATCCCTAAATAACACAATTAAAGCTGCAACCAACTGTAGTGTCCCGAAAAGAAAAGAAGTTCTAAAAAACAATGTATTGCCAAACAACATAAAAGTTATGATACAATTCAGAAATATTTATAGAAGAAATTGGAAAAGATTTAGGGATATAAGCGATCATCAGCAAATGACGCGGCTAAATAGATGTATCACAGATGAAATTCTCAAATCTGTCAAAAATATTAAAAAAGAAACATAAAAATATTCCAATACTGAAAGATAATTCATCTACTTATTGTACACCCGAAGAAAAATGTAATATATGAGCAAGTACTTTCGAATTGAACTACAATATCTCAAACCATCTCAGCGACAATATAACTATGTTTGAAGTAAATGATGTTGTTGACAGCCTCAAACAAACTCAAATTTCTCTTATAAATCAAAATTTCTACATATCTACTTATAATACGTCGTCATATCAAAGCCCTTAAAAACAAAAATCCCCTGGCAGATAAAATTAACAATAAATGTTTGAAAAATTTACCAAAAGAAGAAATTAAACATATCACAAACCTATTCAACGCTTGCCTAAAACAGAGTTATTTTCCAGATCAGTGGAAAAAATCGAAAATGATAGCTATTCCCAAACCAAACAAGCTTGCTGAATCTCCTCAATCATATAGACCAATAAGTCTTTTACCATCGATTAGTAAAATATTGGAGAAAATCATCAAAGAAAAAATACTACATTTTGTCGAAACAAACAACATTTTTCCTTCTTTGGTTTCAGAAAACAACACAATACTTCTCAACCACTTCTTAAAATCAGAAAATTAGTTCGCAATGAATTTGTAAACGGTAAATCAACGGGTATGGTTCTCTTGATATAAAATCTGCCTTCGATTCAGTTTTTCATAACGGCCTTATTTATAAATTAAAAAATTTAATTTCCCAATTGAGATAATTAAAATAATACTAAGCTTTCTAAGTGATAGATCGTTTAATGTTTATATTGGTAAAATTTATTCACGTGAAGTATATTTAAAGTCAGGATGTCCACAAGGATCATGCTTATCACCAGTTTTATACAACATCTTTACAGCGGATATCCTGATCATTTCTGGGTGCACAACGTCAATATATGCTGATGACACCTCCATTCTAAGCTCAGAATAAGCTCTGATTGAGCTAAACAATTACTTTACGAAATGGAAAATCTTAATAAACCCGGAAAAAACAAAAGCTATATACTTTACGAGAAAACAGAAGCCATGTTTCACTTCACAAAATCCTTTGCATTTCAACAATTACGATATTTCATGGGAAGAAAATATAAAGTACTTAGGCGTTGTTTTGGACACCAAATTATCCTTTAAAGACCACATTTCCTATATTGTGGGTAAAATAAATAAAACTACACGAATTATATACCCTTTAATTAACAGAAAATCGGACCTATCGATTCTCAACAAAAAATTGCTAATAAAAGCTATTTTTCACCCAATCATGTTTAATTGTACCCCCGTTTGGTCCAAATCAGCAAACTGTCATATAAAAAAAGCTCTTAAAAATGATTTTCAAGCTGCCTTGGCACTATTCAACCCGAAGACTACACTCCCTAGCTGGATTTCCTACTGTTAATGTTAAATTAAAATATTTGACTGATAATTATCAGAAGATGCCAATCATCAGAATACGCTCATATTTCTGAGTTATTCGCTACTTAATCCTAACCATTTAATCTAGTCCTTAGTTGTAAGCCCAGTTTAAAAGGTTTTTTTTTTCTAAATTTTCCCTCCAGTAACCAATCTAACATAAAACACATGAAATCAATATTATTATAAAAACATTATGTTAGAGTAGAAAAGAATATATAGTTCTAACCTCTTTAAACAAATAAGTCAAATTGTAAGCCTACTAATATTAAAGAAATACAAATAAATAAATAGATTGCAAAAAAAGATATAGAGAAAAAAAAAAAACAAAAGTCGCAAAATTTGTGTAAATTTAATCATTTATAAAAAATAGTTGTTGGATATCTATTCCAACTTTATATTTCCATATTTCGCCTCTATAAGTTCCAAAATGAAATGTTAAACCAAATGCAAATATTTGAAATCAAATTTCAATAAAACTCCATCTAATTTGTATGTCCATGTATACTTTGTTGTCGAACTACAGGTCGTAAATATGAATATATTTAGATTAAATTTGGTTCATAAGCTTTCGGTCAAATTTGGTCATTGGCCCAAAAATAAACCCTGCAGGAGATTTCTTAGTCATAGCCCCCATATAAAGCTGATTCACGATCTTCACTTAAATCTATCAAACACCAAAAATATTGCACAGATTTTTCTCAAATTTAGTTTGAATACGTTGAGCAACAAATAAGTGATCTTACCAAATATGGTCAGAAATGGCCCATTTGTCGACCTAGTCCCCATATAAATATAGCATCCGCTATAAAATTTTGCATATCCAAAGGAAAAGAAATTAATATCAATGGCACGCAAATTTGGTTTATGGACTCAAGAGATAGGGTCTCTAAACGTATGGTATAGGGTATCGTATAGCCATTATTGACCGACTACAATTTTCTTGTTTATTTTAAACTCTGTAACAAATGTGTTATTTTTTTTTTTTTCATTTATATATTTCTTTGCTGTATATTCACCAAATTTAATATGAACTAACACTATGTATTCAAATCCTAAAACTATTACATAGTCCAGCAACTTCTAGATATATTTTATGTATCATATTTTTAGAAACAAAACATCATGTTGTTTTATTTACAAAAACATATAAAAATACAAAACATAAACAAGTAGTAACAGTATAAACTATTTAATTGCAACATTTAAATCGACAAAATTATCCTTGATTACTAAATTTGTCACCATTTTGAGCAATAATTTTAAGTCCAGAAACTTAAATGGCAAAATTCTGAATTTTTTCTTAGAGAACATAATACAAACTAAAAAAGACCTAAATATCATTACAGCTACATTAGATTTTGCTCGCCTTTGAGTTCAAAAGCAACTATACAACACTAAACATTATTATTATCATCCCAATCCTTTAATGTGCAGTTCCTGTCAAGTCGTTATGAACGTTTCCCATGTCATTAAAGGACGTCTAATTTTCAAGACCGCTTTAACCCCTTCAACTGACAAAAATTCTATCCTCATTTAACAAACATCGCATTTCTGATATTTATACCATTATTTCATATCCGTTTACTCATATACATTTTTCCTTTTACCTCCGCTTTTTACTTAATGTGTTTTGAACTTTTATAAAACATATTTCAATAAATAAATAAACGTTTTAAACTTACTTCATCTTCGTCTGACTCCGAATCAGCAGGTTGATATTCATCAGGACTGTCAATTATAAATTCTTCAAAATCATCATGATGTTCCAAGTCAGAGCTCTTATTTAAGCCTTCTGATTCATCTAACTCCTCTTTTACAGTCGACTTTTCGCGATCAATTTCATTTTTAACTCCAATTAGTGGATCCTCCTAATATATGTACATTTTATCCCATAATTTCGAATACAAAATATTCACTTACGTACCATATCAGTTGTGTTGGTTTCCTCTAATTTAATAATAAAATTTTCAGTTGGAAAAATTTCATTTTCCAATTCTTCCTGCTTTTTACTACCATTCCTAGTTCTTGTTTCAATACGTTCTCTTGGTACAAACACATCTTTGCAATGTTCTTGAATATGTATTATAAACGATTCTAGAAGGAAATGAATATCCTCACATTCAAAACACTTTAATATAAATGGATTTTGGTAATTTTTTAAAGGTGATTTCAAGATTTCACCACATTTAATATAACCAACATAATCCTGCATATTTTGTATTTTATTGGCCATCCTTTAGTTTTTATGCCAATGAAAATTTAAAAACCTTATACATATATAAATTAAGGATGTGTTCAGTGATTTCATAAATATATTTGTTTGGATTTGAGTTATTCATTCATAGGAAAATGTTATCTTTGGTTATTTACACAGAGAAAAATTAGAATAAAACTATACATGGATCACCATTTTTTGTATTAAGAATGATAGAATATGTATTACCACCGTCCAACCAGTCTAGACACAAACTAGTGACATCTACATTTTTGTTTGTGAACTACAGAAATTTAAATAATATTTTTACGACTTTCAGATGAAACAACTATATTAATATAATATGCTATCACCCTTATACACGTTGTATACTTTTTTATTATCTATTTCTGCTTATTCATTGTCACAAATTGAAATTTCTGTGGGCAAATTAACGCGTTCTTATTTCACTTAATTGTATTATAAATTGAAATAAGTGTGTTAAATAAGATTTACATTATAATTGATATTTGCTAGCAAAATAATAATGTAATTAAAGTGAGTGTGTTTAACATAACACATTACAGTAAATAAATTTATAGAAAAAGTATAGTTTATTTTATTTATTTATTAGTTAACTTGATTTTAATAAAATTCAAGAAAACTAAAATTAAGCAGCGGCTACGGTGGCCTTAAGCTAATAGTTCTAATAATTTATGTAAGAATGTACAATGAATAGGATTATGTGATTATATGATGATGCAATAAATAACTTAGGATTATACAGCTATGAGATAATTGTATTATATATGAATAGCAATTTTTTTTATCTTTAAGTTGATACATTTTTTTTGCGAACAATTATGAATCTAGTTATATGTCTTTGTCTATGTTGTTCTTCTTTAGGAAGTTTGTTAGTATTTTCATGTTATATAAGGAAGGATTGGAAAGGTATTCTATAGGGTTTGTGTTAAATATTCGATTGCGGGTTGCCTCAAATTTGGTGCAGTATCTTAATATATGTTCTATAGAGATTATAGCAGCACGGCAATATGTACAACTATTCGAAGAATTGGGGTCAATGATATGTTTATGTGTAATTGTTGTATGTCCTAACCTTATCCTGATTATTTTCCTGCAGTCTTGCGTACCCATAATGTTATTATAGTTACAATTGAGATAGTCTTTGACGTTAATTTTCCTTAGATTAATTTGTTTGTACCAGTAAGATCTTTTTGGCAATATGTCAGCCTGTTCGAGCAATATCTTTTTAATGTGGTTTGACAAGTCATATAAATTTAAGTTTATTGTTAAAAATAATGGTGATTTAAGGGCCATTTTGGCTATGGAGTCAGCAAACTCATTACCAGGGATTTGACAATGGCCTGGGACCCACATTATTTTAACTACATATGTTAGGGTTTTTCATCATATAATTTTTAATGTATGTGGCGTAATAGTTTAAGGTATGTGGGTTCCCGATTGTCCGGATGGCTGATAATGAGTCGGTACAAATTATGGTTTTAGTTGTAGTATTATTCATGTATTTTATCGCTTCAAAGATGGCTATTATTTCTGCAGTGAATACTGTGGAGTAAGAAGGTAATATGGATGTTCTTATGACAGAGTCTGAAGTGGTAACGCTGTATGTTACATTCTCACCCTCTTTCGATCCGTCTGTGAAAATTAGTCTGTGGTCATTGTATTTATCTATAATATCACGAAAATGTCTCCTATAAATATTAGGGGGGGTTGAAGATTTTGGGTATTGGGCTAACGAAGTAATTAAACGATCAGACAGAGAGTTCCAAGGTGGACAGTCTGACATACGTGCAATGTTGAGAGGTTTTATTGGGAGGTTGTGATTTCTAGCGAAATAAAATATACGGCTTAAGGAGGATTGTATTTTATTTAGGTTTGGTTTTCTATATAGTTTGGTGCATATGTTGGATATAGGAGAATCTGAACTTTTAAGGATGGTTCGTAATAAATTGAATGTGATGATATCCCTTCTGGTTTCCAAAGGTTCTATTCCGGTTTCAAAGAGCATGTTATAGATTGGCGTTGTTATGAAAGCGCCCAAGGCGATTTTAAGTGCCGAATTAATGATAGTTTTAATCCTTTGAATTAATGTTTTAGGTGCAAAACCATATAAATATATACCATAGTAAATTTTAGATAGAAACATTGATTTTATTACTGAGATTAATGAGAGTATATTACAGTTGAATTTCCTGCTGGATAGGCATTTTATTATATTTAATCTGCGTGTCAAATTCTTTGTAATAAATTGGACATGGTCATTCCAGTTGTATCTATTGTTGTACGTAATTCCTAAGATTTTTAGGACAGGGACGCTTTCAATGGTGTAAGAACCCGAGGAGATATTTGGGTTACAAGATTTTTTTCTACAAATATGCAAGTGTTTACATTTGGATAGTGATAATTCCGCTCCTGAGTAATTGCACCAATTACTAATGTGATTCGTTACGGAATCTATGTTAATTGTTTGATTTTTGTCGTTCCCTATTTTTTTAATTATGTAGAAATCGTCAGCGTAAGCGCAAAAGCTGTATGGTTTCAGTGATAGGAGGTGTTTACTAAGTTTGTTATAGGAAATAAGAAAAAGAATGACGGAGAGGGGTGAACCTTGAGGGATTCCATTGTATAATGGGTATAAGTTGGAATACCGATTCTGAATTCGTACTCTGATTTTTCTGTTGGATAGAAAATTTTTCACATATTTAATTATTTTCGGACCTAGGCCCCATTCTATGAGTTGGTGAATAATAGTATGAATTCCAATTTTGTCAAACGCCTTTGAGAAGTCCAGAGATATGATTGACAGGTGATTTTTGTGAGATAGGGTATCTGTGATCAGGTGATCAATGTATAGGTGGGCATCAGTAACAGATTTGCCTTTTCTAAATCCTAACTGATTTGTAATTAAAGTGAGTGTGTTTAACATACCACACAGGTAATTTTATTAAAACTCGAAATATAAATAAAATATATTGGAAATAAATAAAACTAATTTTTAGTTCTCGTTTAGATAAATCTCTTGCCGATTGCGTTGAAACCTTATTTGGAGTATAGCATATGATGCTAAAGAAGCTAGTGAACCTAGTACTTTTCCTGACTATTGTTACTGTTTATGGCTCTTGGACTTCGTCCAAATCTCCACTGCTACACTATACACCCAATCGTGAAGAAACGCTTGATTATACGAAATTTGAACAAGCTTTGAAATATAAATTCCGCGGCAGATCGTACTTGTTGCAAGCCATTATTTATGCCTCATACTCCCAATAGATAGTGTTTAGAATTCTGGGTGATGCTGTATTGGATTATTTGATAAGGCTTTTGTATGAAGACCCTAGGCAGCATTCACCTAGAGTCTTAACCGATTAGAGATCTGCTTTAGTTAAGAATACCGTATTTGCGTAATTAGCTGTAAGGCATGAAATCCACAAATATTTTAGACACTTGTCTCAGGTCGTAACGAAGCTATTGATCGTTTTGTGCGTATTCATACGAAAAACGGTTATAGTATAAACCACAGTTTATACCAGTTGTGACAGCTTGACAGCTGTCAAAAAAGCAATCTCGAACCGTATGGCTTTGTTTACCTTTTTCTCCATTTTGTTTTGGTAAAGAAGTGCGAAAGAGATTAAAAAAATAGAATATACAAAATATAATGTGTGCAAGTGAACAGCTATAGGACATGTTTTCAACCACTGACAGCATAAAAAATAAAAACAATGGAAATTTAGTGAGTATAAACATTGAAAAAAAATTCATAAAATTGTATTTTTGACAAATTAACATTTAATTTAGTAATCTGTGGTATTTCCTTTTCAGAAATAAAAATTATAAAAGATGCATATTAAAACCCAAAGCTTGTGATTGTTATAATACCAGTAATGTTGGTATAAATGCTGGTAAATTTGCCAGTTACATTCACCACTGCTCAACCCAGGGCCGAAAGGAAGGAATCAAAAATTACTATAGTTGAGCTAACTATTGGTCCAGTTGCTGGTGGCGAGTCACGAAACTTTTCGCAAGTTGAATTGTGGTATTAATGCTTTGGATTATGACTTGCGTGTGAGTGGTCCTAAATCGAAATTTGTCCGGTATTATTCAATGCTTTGGGCACTATACCATTGTCTTTATAAATAAAACATTAATTGGCACTTTTTTTACTCCTATAAGTAGACATCCAGCTGAAAAGGAATAAAAATTAGTCGCAACTGAAGACAAAATCTCAAATATAACAACAGATATCTTCAATTGAAAACGCTTCTAAACAACAGCCTGTTGAACAGATTTAATTTTATAAAGGCTAGTAAACCCTTAAAAATGTGAGTTCCAAAAATTAACAATTACAAACAACAAATACAAAACCACCAAGAACTACAAAAATTGATTGAGTATTTGGAAATGGGATTGAAGTATAAAGAAAAACAACTTCAGTAAAATGTAAAACAGACAAAACAACAAATGACTTACAAAAATTAGTAGATGGAATACAAGCAGAAGTAGCTAAGAAAGCCCAACTTAAAGTTGAAAAGGTAGCAGAAAATTTCAGTGGCATAGAAAAGGATTTGTTGTAACAATTGCAAGAACCAAAAGCAGAAAAACAATGTAAGTTAATAATATATATAAACATTTTGAAATCACTGATATTCATATATGCACTGCATTTGTTTTTAAACCTTTGCTACAAAATATTTTTCTGCCTCTTCTGTGCATGATATGATAATCATTGTTTATTAAGATATTTAGTATTGATTGTTATTTATTTTTTAAATTTGTGTACTTATAGCAACAGGAAAAATTGTTGAGTACAATAAGCAAAGCTGCTGTTGGAGGCAGTTTTTCGGATAAAGTAATAGATCAAAAAGACTTGCGGGATGTGCCTAAACGTTTGTGTCCAGAGGCAGTAAAAGCTTGTGCTGGCACAGCCCTATCAGTACCTTTAAATCAGTGGGTAGAACCGGTCTTCACAACCCAGATTAGACAGCAACCGCAAATTTGTAGTAGTCACAAATCTGGACAATCTAACAGCGCATATAGCCCTTCCGACCCACAACACACCACACAACAACGCCAATGGCACTCGGAGCAGTTCCAGCAGGAGCATCGGCGCTTGAGGAGACATTACTGCGAGTGTATACTCGTTGAATCAGTGGCTATATTACTCGCAATACCAAAATATATTATTTTAAGACGGCCGTTAACCATAAGAAAACTATCTGGTTTTAAATTTGAATGTATTTTGCTGGATATAGTGTACAGCCAGATTATAGTTTACAGCATTTGATGTACAAAGTTTGTTAGGATATATAAAGGTAAATTTGTTGTGCAACTTTGTAAAGCTAGCAACTTTGTTGTAAATCGACCACCTAATTGTAAAAGTTATTAAAAAAAACCATTGGATTTTAATAAAAAACACTATATTGACTTTTGTAAAAGATGTTTATTATTTGTTATAAATATGTAAGAACAAGATCTGAATATCAATTTAATATAGAAAAAATAACAAATTTAGAATATACAAAAAATATATAAATATAGACATACCGGTTCGGATCCCTCGGTAACGTATGGAGTCTTGCCACCCCAAGATCACAACCCATTAAACACACACTATATTAAAAAATATATATACATATATATATAAATAACATTGTTTAATTTTTTACTAATTCCAGTTCGTATCTACTTATATACATTATAATTTTTAGGAGAAAAATGTATAAATACCCACTTAGAAACTTATAGTTAAGCCATGCGTTCACAGGCCCAATCTCTAAGGCCCAAATAATTGGATATAGAAAATAAGCATAAATCAAATTTGAACATGGACAGATTTTCACCAATTTAAATAGCGTTCCTCCTATGGCCGATAGACGCTTATATACTAGATTGCATCAAAATATATTCATATTTGCGAGCTGTAGTTTGATTACAAGGTTTACATGGACACAGAGACGGACGGGCGGACATTGCTAAATCAACTCACAAAGTGATTGAGCCAATCGGTATAATTAAAGATGGTTACAAACAGCACTAAGACATTATACCCTAACCACAAAGCGAATACATTAAAATTGTAGTGGGTGTTAACTGTAACTTGTCTTCGGTTAATATATTTTCTCTTGTAAAAAGAGCTTCTCCAACCGTACCGACCAATACATTCTTTAATTCAGCATTAACTTGTCTGAAATTTGAATTGGCCGTGAAAATTGGTGCGCTCTTCTTTGTTTCTGTAATTCCTCTGATATGTTATAACTCTGCAGAATCCTTACATCCCTCTATTTGTCCGCCTCAGGAGGTTCCTCTAACACTTAAGTTTTCATGGTGGACATTTGTCACACCTAGATTTGTTGGGCAAACAACCATTGGTGTACCTGTTGCTTAGCTTTTTTCTGTACACTAGTATTTACACATTTTCTTTTGAAACTATAATGTATATTATGTTACTTACTTTAATGCCATTATTATTTATTTTTTATATTTATTTCAAAAATTTGTGATAAACTGTGATAAACTGTGCTGTGGAATTTTCAAAGTTTAAGAAAAATTTCTTCCCAAATTAGAATTTTTGACAGTAATAATCACAAATAAATAAAAATAATGTATACAACGTGTATAAAGGTGATAGCATATACTTTTTAATATAGCTGTTGCTTCCGATTTCTTTACAAAATGCAACCCTGATTTGATTGTTAAAACAAAAATACAGTGTTGTATTTTTCGAGCTGTCGTCACTGTTTACGTTGTGGTATAAACGAAGAGGTTAATATTATGAAGACGTTGAAAAACCAAAGGCATTAATTAGGTGATGTTTTCGAGTCTGTTGCAGGTGCGACATTTTTAAACTCGAATATGTCTAGATGCTGTGTGGTTGATTACTATAATATGATGCGTCCTGAAATTGAACAATTTAGTAATTCGGTGCCAAATTTACAATTAAGGGAACTACTTGGATAAGAACCTGAAACTGCCAAATTTATGTTATTTTTTTATGATTTAACATTTAACTTGTACATGGGATCAAATTTTTAATTTTCAGCAAACCCGAAAAATTAACTGATGACCGACGTGTTCGTGTTACCGTACAAGTTTTTCGGTAGAAAATATCGGATTGCCAAATATACTGCTGCAAATATGCTTTACGTCAGTTGAAGAATTTTTTTTTTTATATTTTAATCTATGTTGTGTAGTTAGATCGAAAAATTCAAAAAAATATATACATTTCATTATGTTAAAGCATCAAATAAGTTTTTCAAATAAACCATTCTTTTGTTTTAGTTTTGAAATAAATGCCCGTAGTTTCGTTTTATTTTTGCATAGATGCAGAGATAATTAAAAATGGGTAATATCATATTTACTTTCATCACCAGCAGCATGTTTATTTTTCGTTGTTTTGTGCCTCTATTTGACTGCAAAAATTTGGAATCTTCTCCATCCAACATGTCGGCTACATTATCCAGCATCTCATCTTCATATTGTTCATCATCGTTGTTTTGCTTCTTCCGGCTTAAGTGTCGTTTACCACCGACCTCTCCGATTTTAATAAAAATCGGTATATAGATAATACTTGGGGTCCTGAACACGAATCTGAAGTCAAAAAGTTGCGGAAAGTCCCCGTTTCTGAGATATCCGCCTTCAAAAATGCAAAAAAATTAAAAATTTTTGTTTTTTTTTCTGTTTATTCCTGTTTTTGTGCTTTTTTTACATTTTTAAAAACATTTTTATAATTCTTTTTTAAATTTTTAGGCACAATGTGTTTAAAAATTCTCTTCTCCTCCCGGCCAGCCCTCATCTTCCAACTCTTCACCTTCTTCATTAGTGTCGATTTCAAAATATTCGTCTTCCTCTTCTGAATGTGCTGTTTGCGGCTCTTGCGGATTGTACAGCTTGCCTGCCAATTCGCAAAACTTTACAAAAACGTTTAGGTTATTGTTTTTGCAATGTTTTAAAAACATATATTTGGCTAAATAGCCATAAAAGAATGACATCTTTCGGTGATACTGCGGCAATGATGCCTTTGCATGCCGCCACAGCCCTTCAATTGTGTTCGTATGTTCACCTGTTTCAGGATCCTTAAAATTAATGGAATGGTTCACCTTAAAGTGAACATATCCCTCTTCTTCCAAACAATCATAAGCCTAAACAATAATACAGATAGTTTCATTGCCTAAACAATAATACAATTATTTCCATTGGTCGCGCTTTATTTAATAAAGCTTAAAAATTTGGAACAAAAAAACTTACCAAAATTTGACTCTTTTTTCATTTTTGAAGGGCGATATCTCAGAACCTGGGGCTTTCCGCAACTTTTTGACGTCAGATTCGTTTCCAAGACCCCCGATATTACTTATACACAGAAAAAAAACTTACCAAAATTTTAATTTTTTTTTGCATTTTTGAAGGGCGATATCTCAGAAATGGGGTGTTTCCGCAACTTTCTGACTTCAGAAATACAACTCTGTCATATTTTCGGTTTTTGAGGTGTTTAAGATTTAAACATCTCAATTGAGATGTTTAGCCAAACGAAAAAATGTATGAGTAAACAGCTCAATTTGACTTGTTTATCGCATAAACACTAAACACTTCGCTAAACACTTAAGTGTGAACGCCATATAAGCATCTCAATTTGACTCGTTTATCGCATAAACACTTAAGTGTGAACGCCATATAGGTGTTTAGCAAAGTGGTTATGCGATAAACGAGTCAAATTGAGATGTTTACCCATACATTTTTTCGTTGGCTAAACATCTCAATTGAGATGTTTAAATCTTAAACACCTCAAAAAACGAAAATATGACAGAGTTGTATTTAACTTTGCGCATGTTCAGTGCAATATTAAAATACAAAATACAATACAAAAATGAAATAACGCATCTATATTGATAATTTCATCATTAATATAATTTAAGTAGTTGGCCGCCAATTTAATGATATTATTTTTTATCAATTTTCAAAATTTTATAACTTTTCAATTGTTTTTTATTTTGGAAACAGCTGTTCAATTTGCTGAAATGTTTAACTTAAACACACTAAATCAAGTGTGAACGACTGTGTTTTGTTTTGCAAAACATGAGCTAAAACACCTCAAAATATCGTAGTGTGAACACCATATAAGTCTTAAACATTTCAAAAAACGAAAAATGACAGAGTTGTATTTAATTTTGCGTATGTTCAGTGCAATATTTCTCATTTTTGCCAAATTGGCATCCTTGTTTTTTTCTAACAGTACTATTAAAGTGGCATTACAATAAAAAAAATACAATACAAAAATTAAAATAACGCATCTATATTGATAATTTCATCATTAATATAATTAAAATATCGAAACTACATTTAAATTTGGCTTCCTAGCTTATTTAGCATCGAAATTCACATTTTCAAGCTCATCACGAACTTGTGCTCTTATTTGTCCCCGATTCAATACAACCATAATGCAAAGATCTTATCTGATAAGAGTTATTCGTTTATGGAACAGCATAATTTTCTTTAACTGTCCAATGCTTCTTAAAATTGAGTAAAGATCTTATATAGACAATTATAAAGTAGACGTTGTTGATGCCCCATTTTTGACATACAATTTAAAATTTTTACCCATATTCGTGTTTTACTTTGTACTTGGGGGTTTTATCCAAATCTTAGCCAATCATGAAAAAAATTAGACAAACCTTTCTATATATAAATACTTTAATTTTTTAGGCCAAAAACTAGTTGTGGAAGAGTTTATTTAAGGTAAATAAACAATCTTAAAATTTCAAAGCAGTTAACAGCCGACGACGCGAACAAAAACATTTAAACATTAAATTTTAATGTTTTGTTGTATGTTGTTTAGTAGTATTTATGAAAATTTCTTAAAAATTTCATGAACCATACAATCTGATGGTGAGAGGGGGTGAGAAGCAAGAGGGGTATAAAATGTTACATGGTTCCAGGTTTTTATACATTTTTTTGGGGAATTTCTCTTTACACTCATTTTATAATATATATTTGTTTCGTATATGTATTTTTTTAGTGCAGGATGAACAAGCAAAGAAAATTTTCCGATAAAATGTTTGCAAAATGTAAATTTTGTTGAGAGAATTGGGAAAATTGCAAGAAATATTTCATAATATCCGGACCGGGGGTCGTAATTTTTTCCTACGATAAAATATAAAAAAAAAAAAACAAAAAAGCATAGTGTTGTTATCTGTTTTCCAGCGTTGCATTCAGATGCACTCTTTATTGCCTCTTCTTAATTTATTCATTCAGGCTGCATACGAATTAAAGCTTAACCCTCTCTGAGGTACACATGACAAGAACAAAGTAAGATAAAAACGGCGTGAGGTATTCGTGAAGAGATTAGGAAGTGTTTGGAGATGAAATGAAGGCACGATTTCATTAGAATGTGTTTGGAGATAAAACGAAAAATAAAAATTGGAAAATGAAAAATAAAAAATTAACTAGTTGAAATAATAAATATTTTTATATTGGCAGAGCCCCTGCAGTTGTGTGCTATATGTGATACATAGATGACGCTTTCTATTTGATTTTAAAAAAGTGCCATAAAAATATCATTAATTACTAGATGTCTACACATCTCCCCTGTGGTCGGACTCACATGATTTTTTTTTTGTAATAAGGGCACAAGTCAACTTATGTGTAAGTTAAGGCACGTCGCCCCCAACATTTCAACATAATTAAATTTACACCAATATTTCCGTATTCGTTCCTTAGCAACTCAAATTTTCTGCATTAGTTGCAAAATAGTTTACCTTTTGTCTGAATTATATTTTTTTGGGTCAAATAAATTTTGCAGTATTTTCATAAATGCAAAAATCGTATGGTCAAATCGTATGGCCTTGTTGATTTTTTTTTACCCATCTGCGACATATCAATTTTAATGCCACTCGGTGGTCCGTCGAATTAATAACGTTGGGTTCCCAAGGACATCACTAAATGTATACATGTCTCGGCCAATCCCACCCACCAATCCCACCGAACAAGAAATGTTTTTAAAAAAAACACCTAACAATATACAACCATTCACCCAACAATCCCACCAAACAAGAAATATTTAAAAAAAAAACACCTAACAATATACAACCATTCACCCAACAATCCCACCAAACAAGAAATGTTTTTAAAAAAAACACCTACCAATATACAACCATTCACCCACCAATCCCACCGAACAAGAAATGTTTTTATACTCTTGTTATACTTTTACCACTATGTGGTTTGGGTATAATGAGTTTGTGCTGCTGTTTGTAACTACCAAAAATATTTTATTATACCGATCAATCAACGATATACACACATCAAATTCGTACGTCATGCAAGCAGAAAATCTAAAATTTTTGATTTTGCTTCAATCATCGTCGGTGTGACACATACAAACACATTTTTGTGGAGAAGGGAATAAAAAAAAAAAAATTAAACATCCCGCTCAGAAAGGGAAAGAAAACAAAAAAATTAAACCTCCCACACAATTCGTACGAAAACGGTTTGGTGAGGAAAAAAAAATACAATTCCCACAACCATTGTAATTGCGGAGTGTCGGATAAGAATTTTGACCATCATCAAAACATTCGCCTTCGCCGGTCCAATTTCATACTTGAGGTCACAGGCCTGTCATGTACCGTTTCATGGCAGGACTTGAAGGATCATATGAGAAAGGCAGGTGACGTATGTTTTGCTGATGTCTACTCAAATGGAATGGGAGTCGTCCAATATTTACGGCACGATGCCATGGCATACGCCATAAAAAATTTAAATAAATCGGTATTAAAATCTCACAAGGTAAGTACGTGTGGTTCTCTTATATTTTTCAACAAATTTATTTAAAATAATTCTTTACAAGTAGTGAATAGAAATATATATGTTAATGGAAAAAAAATATAATTTTTGTTTATATTTCATTTCTTCTACGGAGATTTTTCAAAAATTTATTTAAAGCAACGTAAGGATTACACTACTGAGAGGTACAAAAAAATCATTTTGTTTACAACTTGTATTTTTGTGATTCCATATCTTTTCCTTTCTTTACTTACAGAAACCGTTCCCGTTCCCCTCGTCGACGTGAGATAAATTGAAAAGAAAAAGATTTGAAAATTTTTTTAATATATTTTTTAAAAAGGAAAAAATTTTATTTTCAATAAAATTGATCAAAGTTGATCGAACTTTCCAAAGCTGTTGTCAGGTAGTTTGGCAATTTCATTAATTTTGGCACATTCTAAAAGTCAGCAAATTCTAATTGTTGGTTGCCTTTAAAAATATTAATAATGTAGAAATAAAGGCAGTTCTTTTTGTCTTTTTGGATCGGAAGCAATAAAAATCAAATTCATTTTTAGTATTAAGAAACAAAAAGCACATAGTGCTGATGATAAACTTTCAATTAAAAAAACAACCAAGTGTTTTACTTATATAAAAAATTGCAAGTTCTATTTGGAATAATAACACAACTAAAATATGCTGTTATGACTTATTAGTACTTACATATCTCTTCGGCGACACAAATATGAATTAGGAATAAAAACATTCTATAATTTATAAGGAAAAATTGAGAGATATGTTGTGTGTAATAAATGTTATACAGTAATTTGCAAAAAGTGCTAATAAGTCCTGTCTAATATCTCATTAACAAAATGACGTATTATCGCCAAAATTTGATAAAATGTGTAATCGAACGCGATGAATATGATGGTACCAATAACTCAATTTGAGCATATCTCGAGTTATGCTGTTATGCCTTGTGGCCACAGATGATAGTTTATAAGTAATATTATGCTGCATCAAATAAGCTGCTCAATTTAGAAATATAGTTTTTTGATTTTTAAGTATATTTAAAATTAACAAAAAAACCTTTAAAATATATGAAATATAATTTTTGAATAAAAAAGTACGCTTTTTAAAATGACGTTTTTATTTTTTCGGTATCATATTTTGGTCAGAAGTTAACGTACGATGACACCCACGGTATATTTCTAATGAATTGTAATGTATATCTTGTATGTTGTATACATAATTTTAGTACACCAAAGTAAATATGTTAAAACAATGAAATAATTTATTAGCTTTAGTAATATAATAAAGATGTAATGTGTGTTTGTTTGTTTGTAGGAGGTAATCTCCGTAACTACTCGTCTGATCTTTTCTACGACAGTCGGTTCTATGCACTGAAATGAATCGGATCCTCAAGGACATCGACAAACCCAGCAAAATTTTCTCAAGAATGTTTATAAACTCGAAAATGTATTGTTCCATAATTTTGGGAATTTTGGTATACAAAAAATACTCCTATGGAATCCTACAAGCAAATTGTATGTCTTTAAGTGTTCATTAAATTTTATAAGTTTTCAACAGAAAAACATTTGTTTTTATTAAAACATCGTTTTAATATTTAATTAAAAATATATATAAATATGTATGGGAATATATTTTTTGTTTTACATTTACTTATTATTAAAGTTGCACATAACTTTTATCATCACTTGTAGCAATATCATGAGTTTTCATATGTTGATTCACGCCGGCTCTATGTTTAAATGTTTTACCACACAACTTGCAGGCATGTTTTCGTATATCTTCGTGGACGACTTTGTGTTGTTGTAACGCTCTTTTCGTTATAAACGCTTTACTGCAAACAACACAAATATAAGAACGTATATTCAAATGTGAATTCATATGATCGTCGTGTCGTAACTTCGAATAGAATCCTTGAGAACAAATCTTGCATGAGTGTAAATAGCGCTTTTCATGTCGTCTACGATGATTGCTAAGAGTTTGAAGAAAACGAAACGATTCACCACACATTTCACAACAGTACGGCTTGTCGCCAGTGTGAACACGCATGTGAAGCCTTAAATTAGTAAACGTAATAAATTTCTTACCACACTCCTTGCACACATGATTGAGATCCTCCAAATGACGTTTAGCATGGCTTATATAAACATTGACACGTTTAAACGATTTATTACATTTCGAACAAGTGAAGGGTACTGTGCCATCATGATTTGATTTATGCATTTTAAAATGAAGTGGATTTATATATTCACCACCACAAACAGGGCATCTGAAGGGTCGAACGTGATCATATAGAAATATTAAATGCTCATAGTACTCGTTTGCTCTGGTTTCTATTGTAGAGCCTTTATTTTTTTTATTATTTAATACTTTTCGTTTTTCTTTTGAGAAATAGTTGTGTATGGTACGGATATATTCTTCCAATATTTTTTCAGTAATTTTAAGATTCATATTTGCTTCTATAGATTTTAACATTTCGACTAATGTCTCCTGGCGTTTGTTTTTACAATGATGTTCGATTAGATTTGAATTCCACAGATTTGAAAAGCTTCCATATATTTCCAATATCTGTACAATTTGTTGTGGTAACAAGTTCGGTAGATTTGAATCTAATATTTCAAGGGAATAATTTTCCAAATAAGGTTTTATAAACTCTAACTGCTCTAGAAACCAGGGAGTAACATAGTAATGCTTCTTAGTTTTATCTTCATTCTCATCTTTTTCTTGTACTCTTTGCAAATCTTCTTGGTATTTTCGAGATAGGTGAACCACTACAGCCGAAACTTGACTCCCTGTTAGATTCAATTTAAGTTTTTTATTAAGATCTTGGGCAATATGTTCCATGAATTCTCTTCGTTTTAATTTGTTACCATAAAATGGCATGTCCTTATTCCACACTTGTGGGTGATTTTTGTAGGCTGCAATTAAAGCAGTCACATTTGGTTGTGACTTCATAAAACTATTTACAAAGGCTGATGATGCGCTATTCGAAGTGGAAGGTTTTTTAATACACTGTAAAAAAAGACATTAAATTGACATTTAATAAGTCAATGTAAAGAAAATCTTAGTATGCATTAAAACCCCACGTTAAAAACAATATTTTCCATATGCAGTAAATCCAATACGAACGGACGACATATGAACTATAAATTTGCTCAATAAAAATACAAAGTTCTTATCTTTAGTAGTAGGCTGTTTTATTAGCTTTCCATTTATATAAATTAACACCAATGTATAAAACTACTAGTATAAGTATATTTCAATAAGCAAAACAATTAACTGTAGTTTGTTTGACTATTCGTTTGTTTGACTATTTGTCCACACTCACTTTAGCTGCCAGCAGGGCCGGCCCTAGGGTCAAGTCAGTAAGGCCATGGCTCGAGGCGACTGGCAGATTGGGGCGCCATATATAAAAACATTAAATATGTAAATCCTTCACAAGATGTTATTGTACGTAATAAGAAAAAAATAAAAAAAATTAATATAAATATGTTATACATTTATTTTGTGAAATTTTGTCGTTTTACAGCAAAGGGTTGTTGAATTAGCTGAAACAATTTTATATAATAATTTTTCACCAATGCAATCATAAGTCACACCGATTTGTCTTACGGTCAACAGCGTAACATGTGAGCTCATATGTTACGCTGTTTTTGTGATTGTATTGTGAAATAGAAATTTACCCCCCTGCGCGTATAGATGTTTACACATCAAAAAATATGTAAATAATGATGAAATATGTAAAAAAAAAAATTTGTTTCTTTTTTGTTCGTTATTGAAAATAAATTCTTATTTATCACATAGTATTAAATATTATATATATATATATATATATATATATATATATTATATACATATTATATCATATATTAAATATATTATATGTATTAAAGTGGCTGAAATGCGGTTGTTGCTCCCCACTACAAATAAAAAAACTTTCGATCAATGAATGTGACGTTTCTGATCAAACAATTTGACATAATAATTAAAAAATTTATAAAAAAACAAAAAGAAAATATTTTTTGTTTGTTAGATTTATCGTCATTTTTCAGACATATTGCAATTACTACTGTAATTAATATGCAATTTTTTAATTTTGTTTAAATGGTGCGTGGTAAAGAAGAAGAAAATATATTTTGCCAAAATATAGAACATTACAAAAAATTTTTGAAAAGGAAGAATTAGCGATCAAGATGAAAATTTTCTTCCGTTAGAAGTTCAGTGTAAGAAATGTAAGTCGCCGATGTGATTCAAAACGACAACACGCTTGCGATGTAATAGACCTTACAACAAACAACAGTCTTTTTAAAAGAACAGTTTTTTTCTCAATATTAAATGAAAGATAAACGAAGTGCATATTTGTTTCTGAGTCCATTACCTAATGCGTGTATCACTGCGCATTTCGGATTTTGGGTCGGAGGTAGTTACTCGACTTTTAACCCTTTTCCTAAATGTAATCACCGAAAATTTAAGCCCAAATGATATGATAATTGGGAGCCCTAGAATAATGGTCGAACTTGACGAGTCCAAGTTCGGTAAGAGAAAATATCACCAAGGAAATGTTTGGTGATATCGAAAGAAAACCTAACAGGAGCATTTTTAGACGAAATAATAAAGAGACGTGTTTTAGAGGGCTTTATCGAGACATCAATAACGTCAATTTTTATAATCATGAATTGGTAAATCACTCTGACGGATTAGTCAGCGACCATGGCGAAAACATAAACACAGCGATTAAAAGCAAAGTTCCCATTAGGTGTAGAACCCTGAAAATATATCGTCAGTTCTTCTAGAGTTTATACGGCGTCAAATCAATAGTGCTAACTTGTGAAATGCTTTTTTGGAACATTTTCTTAAATTATTTTATTTGTGTGTTGGTTCATTTACAGTTTTTTTTTAAGTTTTTGTAATTTATTTTTATCAGATATCTTGATTTCCGTATCTAGATTGTTTCATCATAAAAGTCTTATTTATTGATCAAAACATTTCCTCATTTGGGGTGGGGGAACAACCTAAAAAGCTTCATTGGGAGTTTAATATAAAAATACTTTTTCAATAATTCATAATTTTGGTTAAACAATTTAAAGTTTTTAATTATTTTTTTTTTGCTGGTTAACACGACACGATTTAGACTCTTAGCCTAGGGCGCCACAAATGCTCGGGCCAGCGCTGGCTGGCGGCATGATAATGTTTATCCAGCATATTCCCACCGTAGAGTTAAACATACACAATAAGATAGCTTTAAGAACTAAATGTAGTAGATAGTAAAACAATTCTAATTGAATAAAGACTTACAACGACTATGGGCTCATTTAGTACATCACAATCACTCTTTACTATTATCTATTGCATGCGTTTTTATTTCGCATTTAAAATCCTACAAATGGGGCTAGGAGAAATTATTTTATTCTTTTTAGTCAACTTCAAAATATCTTTTATTTATTTTAAATGAATTTTCGTCTTTTTTTTCTAAAAGCGTTTGTTAAAATCAGGGACGTAGCAGTTATAAGAGAAATGACGAAAAGGTTTTATTTAACCATTAACATTGATGAATTCAAATAAAGGTTATAATTGAACGTTATTGTAATATATATCTATTTTTGGTCATCGTAACCATTATAGATGAGAAAAACTTTTTTTGGTTATGAATAACTATTATAATAGCCAAAAAATTTTTTGCTTACCAATAATCATTATTGAACATAACTTTATTTTTTGGTTATCGATACCCGGATATATTTCGTATTTTTCATGTAATGGATGCATTCATAAAGGGTTTGTAGTTTAATTATTGAACTACTTTAATTAAACTACTTTAAGTTTAATTATACCCTAAACCACTATGTGGTTTGGGTATAATGACTTTGTGCTGCTGTTTCTAACTACCAAAAATATTTGACCTAGACCCATCTTTTATTATACCGATCGAATCAGAATCACTTTCTGATTCGATTTAACGATGTCCGTCCGTCCGTCTTTGTGTCCATGTAAACCTTGTAATCAAACTGCAGGTCGCAAATATGAATATATTTTGATGAAATTTGGTATAAATTTGGTCATAGGATGAACGCTATTGAAATTGGTGAGAATCGGTCCATGTTCAGACCTAGCCCCCATACAAATGACCGCTATGAAATCGACATAAATTGCCATAAGATCCAAATTGTCATACAGATCTTACTCAAATTGGGTTTGTATGCGTTTATTACATCCATTAATAAGTAGTCCAAAAATGATCCCTATGGGACAACTCTTAGTCATAGGCCCCATATAGAGCTGCTTCCCGATCTTCACTTAAATCTATCAAAAAACAAAAATATTGTACTGATTCTTCTCAAAATATATACAAACATATTTTTGCAAAATACAAGAGACTTTACCAAACATGGCCAGAATCGGTCCATTTTTGGGCCTAGTCCCCATATAGATATAGCATCCGATATAAACTTTTTCATATCTGCAGCCAAAAAAATTAATAAAAATCTCACTCAAATTTTGTTTATGCTTATTTTCTATATCCAGTTAGTTGGGTCTAAGAGATAGGGTCTCTAAACGCATGGTATAGGGTATCGTATAATTTTCTTACTTGTTTTGTACTGGTCTTGGCAAATATCATAAAATTTTGATATTTTGATGCGACCAGCCTCTTCTTCTTCATCTCTGCAGAGATGTGTGGCTTGAATAAAAAAAATTTTTCATTTATCGTCATTCGTCATACTACCGTTTAGTGAAGCACTTCTACGCAGAAAATTTTTATTATTTCGGTAAAAAAGATAAAATTATAAAAAAAATTTATAAATAAGTGATTATAAAAAATAAGTTAAATAACAAGTAAATCTAATTTACCACAATTAATTAAGACATTTTTTTTTCTACTACAAAAGTTAAAATATCGTAAAGGAAATATCCAAAAAAGGAACAATATTATATTCATATTCATATTATTAGTTCCAATTTTCTTAGAAGAGGTATTTGAACTAACACTAAAAATAATCGAAAAATTTAATAATATATTATTATATTGCAACCTGAGAGGTTTAATAATAATACAAGGTTAGTAACAAAAAAACACTTAAATATATTTTTTTTTATAATATGACTGAATTTTTTTAAAGATGTTTTTTATTAGTGATTATTATTAAATTTATTTCAATTTTCTAAATTATTTTGAAGACATGTTGTGTAAAAGAAAATTGTGCGCTTTTATTCTGCTTGCTATAGCAATAAAAAGACGAAGAATACAGAAAAGAATTTATAAAAATAAGAGCAGTATGGTGTAAAAAGTGATACCTTAATCGAGAAAAACTAGGACAGGAAAACTTATTGAACGAATTAGAAGTTTCTTCTGAAATTGATTTTAAAAACTATGTTCGCATGAGCAAAGATTCCTTTGAAGAACTTTTAGCAAAAGTGGCGCCGCTAACAAAAAAAGGCGAGATACTAGTTGCAGAAAAGCAATTCCAGTGCGTCAGCGTTTGGCCGATTGGCAGATTAACATCATCATCATTTATTATAATTAAACATTGGTAAAAAGCGCTAATAATAAAGAGACAATATCTGTTCGAAAACAGCTAAATTGATATTATCAGCAGGCAGCCTGCTCAGTTCAGTTGTTGTCTAAGTTGGTTAGTTTTTTTTAACTTAAAAAAAGAAGTTATTCCCTAAAAAGTTATTCTGCAGAAAAAAATTCTTCGTTCATCATTCTGTTTCTGATTTTGAATAAGTTAAGTGTTCGAAGTGTTCTACTTATAGTGTTATTATAAAAATGCATAAGTATATATGTATGTATTGAATAAATTATAAATTATTCATTAATGAAAATTTTTAAATTTTAGTTAATGAGAATTTTTTAAAAGAAAAAAACTTAAAGTATATGTGCTAAATTATTTATTATATTAAAAGCATCATCAACTAAAAAAAATCTGGTGACTGAAGTTTTCTCTAAGAAGGAAATATATTATAAAAAGGAAAGTTTTATAAATTTACAACAGTTTATTAATATAAAGGTAATATATTTATTAATATGCCAAAATTTTCAAAAATCCCAAGCATAATAAAAAATATAAAGTCAGCCTCAATTGCCTAATGAAAATCATCATTTTCATTCTGTCATTTTTTAGAGTAAAAAGAGATAAGATCAAGAATGTATACCGTAGGGAAAGGTTAAAGTAAAAATTAGCCAAAAGTCTGGAGCAGGGAGTGAAGATATTTACAAGCCAACCGTATGGTATTTAAATTTTTTTAAATTTTTGGATGATGAAGACCCTAGCATTCCGAGCAAATGCACGATGGATGAAAAGGTATAGATTAGTAGTTTTTATAAATTTTTTTTTGTATAAATACATATGTAATACTGTTCTTTTTTTTTTTTGAAATTCTAGAATTCTCCAAAAACGTCTGGAAATAAGCGAGCAAAAACAGTTTATAACGACGAAGAAAGCAGCATAATGAAAACGGCATGCGAGCTCCTACAAAAAGATGATGATACGGATGATGCACTGGGCAAAGCCTGGGCGCTACAATTAAAAGATATGCAAAATGATCAGAAAATTGTCGCTAGGAAACTATTTGCTGACATTTTGTACGAAGGTGCAAGTGGAAACTTGAGGAAAGCCGATATACAAGAATTATCAAATTTGTTCGAATCTAGAACAGTAACAGCAAAAGAAGAAGTTGAATCTGCTGCTTCATTATCAGAATCACTCCAAGAATACTTCAATAATTTCTTGTAAATATATTTTTTGTAATATTCAAAAACTGGAAATTCTTGTTTAAATAAATTTTTTTATTGTATTGTATTACAATAATAATTGTAACATTGTGAACCACTGATTACAGTTATCTTGTGCCTTACAGTTACAGTGCCTTTGTATGGCGAATTTTTTGTACCAGTTAAGACGGTTTTGCTTGGCACCTCAGAGGTGCCAATGTCCGTTTAACAAACGGACACACACTTGTATCATGTTGTTCTGCACATATCATACACGCAGCACTACGATGACAATGTTCACCGCCATGGCCATACATTAAGCAGTTCTAGCATTGAGTTGGTTTGTTCCTGGATTTAGATTTGTATTTTTTCCAAGAAATTATAATATTGGAAATTGTTCTTACGTTTTTTAAGGCAGTTGGATTAAAATTTTTACGTACAAAGTGAACTTTGTAAACTGCATTGTTGTTCGAACTGAATTTTTGTGACTATTTGAGCTAAGGAAGAAGGGGACAGATTGTAGTTTTTTAGCTCTTCGGTGATGTCCTCAGTTTTTATGCGGGGTAAACCGTGTAAAAAAGTGGTGAATAACCTATTATCTTTGGAGCCATAAGAATGAAACTCCATCTTACTCTCTTTAAGGATTTGCTTGTAGCATTCGTCATTTTGGAAAATAAGCAGGAACTTGCGAGGAAAAGGGAAAAATCAAATCTCTCACTTTAAAGTTGGAAATACAAAAATAACATCTGATAAGGACAAGGCTGAAGTCCTGGCAAATACATTTGTCCAAGCAAATAACCTCACTTCGAACTACAACCACTCAGGGGATAAGTAATAAATACAACAGTAAATAATTTTAAGAAGGAAAATCCTTGTTCTGAATCAGCAATTTATACATCTCTAGAAGAAGTAATAAATATTGTCTCATCAATAAAACCCTCAAAATCTCCTGGTTTTGTCAATGTTCGCAACCTGCTCTTAAAGAAACTACCACTCAAAGCTCTAAAATTACTGGTTATAATATTTAACAGCTGCATCAAACTCAACTATTTCCCACACCATTTCAAAAATGCTAAGGTTATAGCTATCAACAAACCTAGTAAGCCAAAAAATAACCCAAATAGCTATAGACCTATTAGTCTATTAAGCAACTTAGGTAAAATATTTGAAAAAATACTACATTCTCGTCTTAGTGAATTTGTAAAGACCAATTCTATTGTTGTTAAAGAACAATTTGGATTTAAAAAAGCGCATAGCACTACCCACCAAATAAACAGAATTAAAAATCAAATAATCACCAATAAAAACAATAAGCGTTCAACGGGTCTAATATTGTTAGATATCCAAAAAGCATTTGACACCGTTTGGCATAATGGCCTAGTATTTAAATTCCTTGATGCAAATATACCAAAATATTTATGCAAACTTATTTCAGATTTCATTCACGGCAGAAGCTTTAAAGTTGCGATTAATAATGAAACATCATCTCCAAAAACCATTACCACAGGGTTAGCTCAAGGATCAGTCTTGTCACCATTGCTTTACTCGATATATACATCCGATTTCAAAGTCCCGGAATATATGAAAATTGCTTACTACGCAGATGATACTGCGTTAATTTCTTCAAGCAAACATACAAGTGCACTCCTGAAGAAAATGGAAAAAGGGACTTGTAAATTGCAGTAAATATTTTCACAAATGGAAAATCAAAATTAATCCAAACAAGACCCAAGCAATAATTTTTCCATTCAACAAATCTCCCAAAAGACTGCCAAGACGTCATCTTCTTATTGGAAATAATACCATAAATGTAACTAATCATGTCAAATATCTCGAAGTTGTCTTGGACAAAAAGCTTACTTTTAACATACGCGTGTCCTATTTGGAGTGACGCTGCCAACTGCCACCTAAAACGCTTACAAATTATACAAAACAAATGTCTTAAAATGATAAATAAAAAGCCCTGGAGGTATCCTACAAATATTCTTCATGAAGAAACAGGTTATGAAAAATTATCGATTTCATAACAAGGATTAATAACAATTACTTTGCCAAAATTGAAAATTCCTCTTACCCACTGATAAGAGAATGTAGAGAAATAACGTAAAATTAAAAAGAAATCACAAAATTGAAAATTATATGCTTATATAGGTCTATTATTTCTAATAAACCTCCTATAAGCACATAAATATTTTCAGATAGTATTTGAATTTATTAAATCATATAAAGGTTTTTCCTCCCATTTTCCTTTAAAAATCATTAAAAAATAAAATAAAAACTATTTAATATCTTTAGATCCTATATATTATTTGTTGCAATATCTATATGTAAAGATAAGATCTCATATGTGAATATCAAATTTGTTAAAATATGTAAATAAAGGAAGAATATATAATTGAAAAAAAAAATTGTAGCATTCGTACATTTCTTTACTTGGAGCAAAAATTTTGGTACCAGTTGAAGCACGTGAAAAAACAATCCTTACCAAGTAGCTTTTGTATTTCTGTAAATGAGGCGTTAGCTTCTACAATAGGTGTGTTGCTTAACATCGTTTATATTTGATACGGAAGTTACGTCCATATTATTGAGGTCAGCCAGCAGGTTGAATCTGTTGCTTGAAGTTGAAGCGAACAAACCCGGAGGAAGTTTTATCATCTTCTTTTTCGCGAGGAGTTTTTTTTTTATGAAGATTTGGCCCCTCGAGCAATCGCTAAATTTTTATTCCTGTTTTAAGCTGAATTATCTACCACGTGAGTTCAAATGAGATCAAGAATAGGCAATTGGAAAAACAAAAATATATACTTGTTTTTAATTTTAAATAGTTGTACTCTAAACGCTTTAATTATTTACACGACCGTTCGTAAAGAGAATTAGATTCGAACTGTCAAAAAATTACTTGTTAATAAAAATTTGATTAAAAAACAATATTATTAATCTATAAAATAAGTATCCGTATAAGTATCTTTACGGTTTTCCTGTATGGTTCAGTATTTCACCAACTTTGGCATGTGAGTTAGAAGTTTTAAAAGAAGTATTTTACGGTTTTGTATAGATCGAAATTTTGGACACATATAAAAAGATTTTCTAATCTTTATATATATATAACTGCTGGCATTCAACCACTTTTGACATACACATTATCATTAGTTAATTCTTATACCAAAAGAGCTCTTTTCCATGAAAACAATTTAATTGTAGACATTTTTAACCAAAATTCTTCTTTTAATTGGTCAACATCCTTTCTCCTATCTGTATTCTCAATGAAAATATTTGTCTCAATTTAGACTACAGCGATTCAAATCCCAGCCTTACCTGAGTTTTATAAAAAATCGACACCGCATACCCATAGGGGTTAATTTTAGTAATTTTTTATTATTATTATTTTTGTTCATTATTTCTTTTACTTTTTTTTTTCTTAGTTATAAGTACTAACCGAGACACACGTCTCAAGTTATCTAATATTTTGTCGGGAGAAACAAAGCTACTCTCTTAACTCCAACGAAAATATAAAACACTATACTTAAGCAAGCAGCACCTCACATCCAATATTATTAGAATAATACACTATAATTCTAAGGTACTCTTTTTTTATTCCATTTGTTTCTTATATTTCATTGTAATTTTTTTATTCATTCAATAAAAAAAATTGAAATTTAATAAACAATTTTCTTTCAAAAGAGCTTCCTAGCTTAGCTATTGAGGAAGTGATCTTAATATCCACAGACATCGCAAAATAAACTTCGTTTGTTATAAGGAACAAGAAAATATTGATCGGTATTTATTGCGATGAGTTAGAAGCGGAACGACAAGCTGATATGTACCCTCCCAGAGTGGAGTGTAGGGTATGACCAATCCACTGACGTTTTATAATGATATTGTATATATAAATATATAAAAATTATTAGCTTACTTGAGTTCCTTCAGATTCTGTATCTCCGGAATCGTCTTGTGAGTTAGCAGTTGTCTCTCCATCTTCATCTGAAGATTGATATTTAGACCCAATATAAAATTTATGTGATTCTACAATTTGTAACAGTTCGTTACTTCCAGATTCCTGGAATTTAGAATCTTCTTCAATTATTGAAGTTTCATCGTCAGCTTCATTTTTTACAACAATTAATGGATCTTCCTATTTGAAATATTTTTACACTGTCTAATTATCAATTCTGCCACTCAAATTCAATTATACCTTACCATTTGCATTTGGTTATTAAACTCTAATTTAACGGATGGGTTTTCAACTACATGAATTGCATCTACTGTTTTGTCGTCATTTAACGTTTTTGCTCTACGTATACGCTTTTTTGTCGAACTTGTCATTTTGCATTCATCCTCGAAGTGTAGGATAAATGATTCCAATAGCAGATAAATTTCATGACATTGTATACAACGTAAAATATATGGATCTTGATAACTTTGTTGTGATTTTAAGATTTCCCCACATTTTATATAACCAAACGAACTGGAAATATTTCGTACTATTGTTTGCATTATTTTTATGTTAAACAGCTTTTAATTGGGGAAAAAATTTCTTACAATAATTGCAGTTTTTCCACTACAAAATATATATGTACATAGATTATTTATTTTGGCATAGAGTGTGTTCAGTGATACTCTTGATTACTGTTCAAAGCTGTATAAAATGGATGCACGCGAATCATGAGCGAATCGCTTATAATAGCTCTGTTCGTTTACATGATAATTTCTACAACTAATCACAAAATTTACTAGATCCTGTTCGTTTACTTCAGTAAAAGAGAACAAATGAGTGACAGTTCATTTTTTGAAAACTTGCTAGTTTTTACTGGATATATTTGCACTCATGAAGAAAATGGAAAAGGGACTTGTAAATTGCAGTAAATATTTTCACAAATGGAAAATCAAAATTAATCCAAACAAGACCCAAGCAATTATTTTTCCATTCGACAAATCTCCCAAAAGACTGTCAAGACGTCATCTTCTTATTGGAAATAATACCATAAATGTACTTAACATGTCAAATATCTCGGATTTGTCTTGGACAAAAACCTTACATTTAACAACATATTATGGCTACGTGCCAAAAAGCTATAAAATCATTTAAAGCATTATGGCCACTACTAAATAGAAGGTCATTTCTAAACCCCAAAAACAAAAATCTACTCTTCAAAAGTGTTATAAGGCCGATATCAACACACGCGTGTCCTTTTTGAAGTGACGCTGCCAACTGTCACATAAAACGCTTACAAATTATACAAGACAAATATCTTAAAATGGTAAATAAAAATCCCTGGAGGTATCCTACAAATCTTCTTCAGGAAGAAACAGGTTATGAAAAAATTATCGATTTCATAATAAGGATTAATAATTATATATTCTTCCTTTATTTACATATTTTAACATATTTGATATTTACATATAGATATTCCAACAAATAATATATAGGATCTTAAGATATTAAATAGTTTTTATTTTATTTTTTTTTCATCGTCTAGCATTCAAAGCGTACGGTTATTTTTGATCTTCTTTTCGTTTAGCGTATGTATATATCTACAACAACAACGACTTATTATTTTTATACCCTATACCACTATGTGGTTTGGGTATAATGACTTTGTGCTGCTGTTTGTAACAACCAAAAATATTTGACCTAGACCCCTCTTTAATTATACCGATCGAATCAGAATCACTTTCTGAGTTGATTTAACAATGTCCGTCCGTCCGTCCGTCTGTGTGTCCATGTAAAGCTTGTAATCAAACTGCAGGTCGCAAATATGAATGTATTTTGATGAAATTTGGTACATAAGCTTTTATCGGCCATGGGATGAACGCTATTGAAATTGGTGAGAATCGGTCCATGTTCAGACCTAGCCCCCATACAAATTACCCATATGAAATCGACATAAATTGCCATAAGATCCAAATTGTCATATAGATCTTACTTAAATTGGGTTTGTATGCGTTTATTACATCCATTAATGAGTAGTCCAAAAATGATCCCTTTGACCCCATATAGAGCTGCTTCCCGATCTTCACTTAAATCTATTAAAAAACAAAAATATTGCATGATTCTTCTCAAATTTTGTTTGTATATATTTTTGCAAAATACAAGAGACTTTACCAAACATGATCAGGATCGGTCCATTTTTGGACCAAGTCCCTATATAGATATAGCATCCGATATGAACTTTTTCATATCTGCAGCCAAAAAAATTAATAAAAATCCCACTCAAATTTGGTTTTTGCTTATTTTCTATGTCCAGTTAGTTGGGCCTAAGAGATAGGGTGTCTAAACGCATGGTATAGGGTATCGTATAGTCGGTCTAGACCGACTATAATTTTCTTACTTGTTTTTTCTATAACACACGTGTGTATTAATTTTCACGTAATTATTTATTTTTGTGTGAAATAAATAAGAAAAAAAAGTCAATTTAGTGTTAGAACTTTAACTTTAAAATGGCTCCGGGCACTCCGGATAAGTTTCCCAACAACCAATTTTATGTACTGGGGGATTACAAAAACAAAAATAATCTAAAATATGTACTGATATCATCAACCGATCCTAAAAACAACTTTCACAAATTAGCCCTTTTGCCATCACCTCTATAACTCTACTACGAGACGGAAATTTATTGATACTCACTCCAAATGCAGGTGTTGCTGAAAAATTTCTGAAAACTAAAACGCTGGGTACTTTCGTAAGTGCCTAGACTTTAAGAGAGCGTTCGAAACAATTGAAAGAAGGTATCCTGCTGCAGAAACTCCATAAGTATGGTATTCAAGATAAAGAATTAGAATGGTTTAAATCATATTTAACTAATCGCAGACAAATTACAAAAGTTAATAATGTTGAATCTAATGCAATAGCAAATGATGTTGGAGTGCCCCAAGGCTCAATTTTAGGAGCTCTTTTATTTATTATGTACATTAATGATATGGAAATAGTTTTAAACAAATGCGAAATTGTTCTATATGCAGACGACACTCTGATTTTTACAGAAGCAGCAACTGAAGAAATGTGTCATGAAAATTTAACAACGGATATGTCTAATATCAATAATTGGATAAAAATTAATAAACTAAAATTAAACGAAAGTAAAACGAAATTAATGGAAATAAATATGAACACTAACATAACATTTAAAATAAATTATGTAATAATAGAAAAAGTTAAACATTAAATATCTGGGTTTCGTAATAGACAAAGACTTAAATTTCAAGGAACATCTTGCATATGTATGTAAAAAAAATAGGTAAAAAAAATCGGATTCTTCAAACGAATAAGAAATAAACTATCAATTACAACTGCAATAAATATATATAATACAATAATTAAACCACATTTTGAATATGGATCAACTGTGTTATACACATGTTGTTCAGAGCGGCAAATAACAAGACTACAAAAACTCCAAAATTACGCGATGAGTACAATTTTGAAATGTAATCGATTTACCTCTATAAATCTTATGGTAGACACTCTGAAATGGCTGAATATACAACAAAGATAAGAACTAAATACAATAAATTTCATACAGAAAATGAAGAATGGAGATGCACCCAAATATTTGATCGAACAAATAAGGTACGTTGATGATGTTCAACCGTATAGCCTGAGGAATTCAACGGATTTCAGGCTTTAACGAGCAGATACTAATGACATGCAAAAATCACTATATTATAAAGGATTAAGACTTTACCATATGATGCCAAATAGTATTAACTAAAAATAAATTAAATGCAAATATTTTTGGAAGAAAACTTGTATTTTTTATAAGAAATATTAATATAAATCCGAGCTTATATGTATATGTAATTTATTAAATGAAATGTTATGAAAAAGTATTCAAAATACTACTTAAAATTAAATAAATTATTCAAAAACCATAAAATCAGTTCTATCAAATAGACAGTTTAAGGTCAGAATTAATGGTCATCTGTCAAAAACGTTCCCTCTAAAAAATGGAATCCCACAGGGATCGCCACTTTCAATGGTATTGTTTCAAATTGCATTCAATGAAATTAGCGCTGAATGACCACTGTTTGTACGCAGATGATCTATACATTCTCTGTAAAAGAAACGACATTTTGGAAAAAAATTTTCAAGACATTAATAAATGGACCGAATATTCCGGAGCAAAAATATCGTTAGAGAAAACCAAAAAATTTAATATCTGCAGGAAACTAAATTGTGATTCAGACATACAAACTTTACATACTGATGGTTTCGCAATACAAAACGTAAAAAAATTAAAAGTTCAGGGTTTAACTTTCACACAAAAATATAATTGGAAAGATCACCTGACATATCTAAAAAATGCGTTAATAGGTAGAGTAAACACTATAGGATATTTATCGATGAAAAGTTTTGTTCATATCAATACATTGACCTACTTCACCAAAACCCTCGTATTAAGTAAAATAGACTACGGTTTGTACATTTAAGGTAACAGCTGTAAAACAAACATCAATATCATAAAACCTGTTTACCATCAAGCAGCTAGAGCCTGCGTCTACGCCTTGAGGACCACTCCAATCAACAATATTCTCCAAGAAGCAGATCTCCCATCAATAGAGGACAGAATATACGAATTAAAATCTAGAATCCTGTCTAAACTTCTCAACACCACTAACTTTGACGATAAGCGAAAAAAGACCTAAGCGACTCAAATCCGCAATAGCTGAATCTCTAGCGTTATGTCCGGAGTTAAATATCCCGTTAAAAATCTCTAAAAAATATATAAACCAACCTCCCTGGAAATTCCAAAATATGTCCGTTGATATGTCGCTAAACAGGTTTAAAGAAAACAACTCACCAAAAAATGTCATATTATTTTTTATAACTGTCTTGCCCTCATCAAATTACTCTAAACGGGCACGAGTATGTTGCAATATCACGTTGCATTGTTTTACATTTATTTTTCTGTCGCAATATCACATTGCACTGTTCTACATTTTATTTATGTCGTAATCTCGTATTACACCCATTAATATTTCTTTTATTTTTTTCTCTGCCCCAATCCCCTTTGTTTTCAGTTATATTGTATTTTTGTTTTCGGTGCATTTCGATCGATTGCCCAATTCCACAACGTAAACAATTCTCAAGTCACTGCACTTGAGACTGTCTTATGATTTCACAATTTGCGATTGGAAATAAAGGCAATGCACTTGACTGGTTGTTTACGACAAACATGCGTTGCGTTGACCCTAGCACTTTTTGGTAGTGGTTGTATGTTGCTGCAGAATGATGATTTGGGTATATTAAGTTAGTCGTAAGAAAAAGTAAGTCAGTTTTTAATCAGAACTCAGGCCTACATAGTAGGATAAGAAAAATCTGTCTTTAAATAAGTAAAAGTAAATTAAGTAAATTAACTATTGATTATCAACAGAGTCAGTGAATTTGTTAATCAAATAAAAGAAAATAACTGTTCTTAAATAAATTTAATAAAAGTGAATTAAGTATTAATTATCTTGTTAATCAAATAAAAGTAAATAAACTGTTCTTAAATAAATAAAGTGGACTAAGTACTGCTCATCAATGGAGTTAATTGATTAAAAGTATGAGATAAACTTACATAGTAAGTAAAACAAATAGAATAACTAACAAAGAAAGATAACTTATAACTGACGGTACTAGAACTCAATGCAACCTTCCAGCTTACGCCGTCGTGAGTGAAGAGGGTAAAAATCCCATCCTAAGCACACTTTACGAGAATTCATCAATCTTCACTGCAGAAGCATGCGCAATTTATCAAGCTATTCGATTAGCATTAAGGGAAAAAATAAAAACCGTAATTTTCACCGACAGCCTTTCAGCACTGACGGCCATAAGTAACCCATTTAACACCAAATGTAACACAATAATAAAAATCAGAGACGCCCTTATCGGTAATGAATACAGAATAAAAATATACTGGATTCCTAGTCACATCGGCATCGTTGGCAGCGAAAAAGCCGACATTGCAGCCAAATACGCCTCTATGCACCAATTCTTAGGGACGGTACACTGGAGAAAATTGACATACGTCGCCACATTTCCAGCTATGTCAAACTCAAATTTAAACTTAGTAAATCGACACATCACCACTACTCCTCTATAAACTCACAGAACACCACTCCAATCTACCCAACTGATGTCGATAAAGTCAAAATAAAAATATTTTCAAGGTGTTGAACCGTGTTCAACAAAAATTTTAAGTTTAATTAATTTCTCTTTTTTTTTGTAATTAGTTTTTCTCACGCTCACTTTTTGTTTTTTGCTCCAGGAGAGTTTTTATTTTTTTTTATTTCTTTTTTTTTTTTTTGGTTCCACAAGAACAAATTTTTTGAGTAGATCTCAATAGAATAATGTAATAGAATTTGAATATATAATATCATGAACTTTCTTTTGTAATAGTAGTATAAAACAAACCGTTAATAAAGCAATGAGGCTCTTAGTTTAAATTGAAGAGTTTACGTTTTTTTTACTCAACAAAGAATTCGATTGGAACGGGAGTCACTCAATCCAACATAAGGTTACGTCTCGGCCACTCTATATTCTCCCACGAATGTATTCTAAAAAAGCCTAATCCGCCCCCAACTTGTCTTAGATGTAACTGCTCTCTCTTAATCAAACACATTCTTATTGAATGTTCATCATACCATAATCAAAGGCACAAAATATTAGGAAAAAGATCAGCCCTAGAACTCCCACCCATTAAAATTTGTAATTTTATGAAACTAACAAATCTAAAAATTTAACATTTTAAACATCATTTTTCAATTACTGCAATTAATATTAGAAGGATATACATATATAAATATGCATATATTTAAACCAGAGCTGATGGCCTATGCAGCTAGTGCTTAGTGCTCTCAAATAATATTTAGTCTTAGAATTATATTCTTAAAGTTTAAATTAATAAATAATATTTTATTTTTTATGATTTTTAAAGGAAAATGGGAGGAAAAAAACCTTTATATGATTTAATATATTCAAATACTATCTGAAAATATTTTTATGCTATGCTATATAATTTTATGTTATTTCTCTACATTCTCTTATCAGCGGGTAAGAGGAATTTTCAATTTTGGCAAAGAAACAGGTTATGAAAAAAAATTATCGATTTCATAAGAAGGATTAATAACAATTACTTTGCCACTGATAAGAGAATGTAGAGAAATAACGTAAAATTAAATAGGGCCCATACACGACACCAGCAGTCATACGCAAATACGAAATCAAAATGAGTTTGATATTTTTGTGATTGCACAATCGTGCTAGTGTCATGTATGGGCAATATTTCTCATTACAATAGAATTTTTGAAGAGTAAACATTGCGCACGGATGTATTTTATAAACGAATTTTATGATGAACATAAAAAATTTATTTTTACACTTAATAATTAATATTGTATAATTTAAATATATAATAATATATAATAACTAGCTGAGTCCGGTCCGCGTTGCTGGCCCGAAGAAAACATCTGGATTTTATATTGCATCTAAATTTTAATACCGAGTGTCGGGCAAAAGTAAAGCACGAACTCCCTCGAAAATCCTTAAATACGTTGCATTTAATATTATGAATATGACTGAAAAAAAATATACGTTTTCTTGAATATTTTAACACCAGCGCCACCTACAGGTGAAAAACTTTGTCAGCAACTTTAGTTTTATGTACATAATATATGTTGCGAATTTGAGCTAAATTGGACCGTAAATAAATTTTTTGGGAAAATCTCGACCCCAGCGCCACCTATCGGGTACAAAAAAAAGTTATGCAAATCGGAGAACCAAAGGAACATATGGTATGATACGAAGTCGCTAGCATTAGTGGTTCAACAGTTATTAGAGTACCAACATACGCACCAACGTTTTTATATATTAAGATAATATATGTATTTAGTTAATAAATGTAAAAAATAAAACAAAAAAATTTTTAGGGTCACTACGCGGAAAGTGCATCCATACGCGGAAAGTGCATCCATAAATTAATTTAATTGTGTGGAATAGTTTAAAATAAGTAAGAGTGCTAAATTCGGTAGTGCCGAATTTTTATACCCTCCACCTCGGTTTTAGTAATAAATCTAAATAAAATATTTGAAAAAGTAAACAATTTGTTAAATTTAATACCAAATTATTTCAGCAAATACACTAATTTTTTTTCAATAATAGAGGTATCTCCATATTTTATACCATATCTTGACACAGTGATGCCCAATTTAACCGATTTCAAATACCAATCTGCTCGTAGTAACGACAAACAATATTATTTTAACTTTACCCAGGTAAATGGTTTATTTTGTTAACTGTTCGTAATTTCAAAAGACAGGCAGACGCATGTACGGACATTATATGGACTTGAGTTGTTATAGGGATTAAGAATACAAATACTTTATTGGGTCGCAATTCATTGTTCAATGTATTACAACAGAATACGAATAGTCACAATAAGGAATCATATTTTCCAATGTAGAAATGTATTTAAAAAAAGTTATTTTATATAAAAGATCCTTTTTTAAGAAAAGGTAATTTTGTAAGAAAATGTACTTTAAAAAGAATGTTATCCTTTTACATTATGAACCTATTTAGTTTTGTATTTTTGTAATAGTTTTTTCTTGAATATGGAACATCTCGTAAATAGACATATATCATATGTGTTTTTACATAAACTGAATAAAAGCTGGCTCCACTAGCTTCATTTCTATGTATATTTTGACCTCTTAGCCCTTTCAGGACCGGATGTATTATTATTTATTTTAGGGAAATTAACCCATTAATAAATATGTTTAATATAATATGAAAATTTTTGAGAAAAAATCACGCGATTTCGCCTGTGGTGCTTCAAAAGAATTCAACAAAATTTATATACATATACAACAAAAAAAAAAAAAATATTCACAGAAATTGAAAAAATTTTTTTAATGTTCTTATTTCTATTTCACTGTAAAACTTTTTTGGGAATTTGACCTATAATTCATTATACTATTATTCTTATTTATACCTCCTATTATGAAAATTTTTTAGAAAAAATCGGAGCGTTGCCCATAAATTCCACTTGTTCCTAATTTACTCTTGGTGTGACGGAGCAATTTTTGGTATTTGCTGATTTTAAAAATCAAATTTTATCAAAAGAACTGTCTGATGATAACACGGCTATAAAAATTATAGGTGTTGGAAGTATTTGACAGTATTTTCAAAGGAAATTGATTTTGAATATATATATTTTTACAATATCATTTGTTTTAATAACAAGTACTTATGATTTTCTCATGGGTACCGAAGTTTTCTTTGATGTTGATGCTCCACCAAGAGAGACTTGTGCTATAGGCAACATAGTAGAATCATACAAATAATAACATGGATGAAAACCTACCATAAAAATGCGCTAAAATATTCATGATTTCGTCAAGAGTCTGACTTTTTAGTGTTAGTAATGAGTATAAAATCGGAGCATATATAAAAAACTTTTAATTATTAAATTATTAAATGTTATTTACAAGAAAACTTATATTAAGCATAGCTTTAACTAGAATCAACATAAAAAAACAAACATCTAGGATATTTATTCTATATGTTCACTGTTGGCAGTAGTTTTTTCTTCTTTGTTAGCTATCCCATGAGATCTCATATGCTGATTTACACCGGTCTTATGTTTGAACGTTTTGCCACATAATTTGCATGCATGTCGTCGTATATCCTCGTGTATTACAATGTGCTGTTGCAATGATCTTTTGGTGATAAATGCCTTACCACATACATTACATATTTGCGAACGTATATTTTCATGAGCATTCATGTGATCAATATAACGGTCTTTGGAATAGTAACCTTTGGAACATATGTGACATGTGTGTAAATAGTTTTTTTCGTGACGTCTTCTGTGATTGGTAAAACCTTGGATATGTCGAAATGAAGATCCACAAATTTCACAACAGAATGGTTTAGCGCCAGTGTGATTGCGCATGTGTATTTTTAGATCTGTATGATGTAAAAATTTTTTGCCACATTCTTTGCACTCATGATTGTAATCTTCCATGTGTCGTTTTGCATGATTTGTATATGAATTGGATGATTTAAATTCTTTTTGACAGAGAGAACATCTTAGAGGTTCGCAGCCATCATGTTGAGATTTGTGTATTTTTAAATTTAATGGACTTTTAAATTCACGATCACATACAGAACATTTAAAAGCACCCACATGATCATACAGAAACATCATGTACTCATAATAATCAGGTTTGGTTTCTTCTGTCTCAGGCTGTTTAATTAGTTTGTTTTTCTTTGACCTTGAGAAACAAGTATGAACCGTACGCAAATAGTCCACCAATGTATGTTCGGAAATTTTTATATTAACATTTGTTTCCAATACTCGCAGCATTTCATTTTTAGCATCATTTCTTTTATTTTTACAATAGTACTCAATTAGATGCGTATTCCATAGATGGCAAAATCCCTTATATATTTCTAATATTTGTATTATTTGATCTGGTAACAAATCTGGCATATGCGAATCTAATTTTGCAATCAAATTATTCTCCATAAATGGTTTTAAAAAATGTAAATCATTAAAATACCACGCTGTATTGAACTTAATATTTTTTTCTTCACTTTCTTTGACACTTTTCAGATCTTCTCGATATGTTCGACATAAATGCACTATTACTGATGCTACTTGCTTGTATGTTACATCCAAATTTATTGTATCTTTAAGTTCTTTGACAATATATTGCAAGAAATCTTGGCGTTTTAACTTATGACGAATAGATGGAAAGTTTTTGTTCCATAGACATGGTTGATTTTTATATGCAGTAATTAAAGCCGCAACATTTTTATGAGATTTCATGAAATTTGCAACAAAAACGCTTGATCTAGGAGTACGCTTTTGGGCTTTAGCATATTTCTTATCACACTGAAATGTACATAAAAAAGAAAGGCAAATTTTAGAGTTTTTTAATCAAGAGTATTTTATGAATTTAGCCCTTTTGTAAACAAAAAATACAGACTGGCGTTTAGGTAATCTCAACGTAAGCATTTTTCAGCATTCGATTTTTTGTTTACCAAAGACTTTAAGTAATATATTTTGAACAACTAATATCTGGCTTTCGAAGTTTTAAGCTTAATACCATTAGACAGTTGAGTAGCCGATAGTAAATCAATATTATTTTCAAATTGGCAAAGTTTTTTGTGTGAATTTCATCATAACATTCATATATCATAGATACCACGTATTATTAGCTGGGTGTTCAATATTAGAATACAATATTATACAAAAACACACACACAAACACTTACATCTTCTTCATCAGATTCGCATTCAAGTTCTTCTGAACCGCTGTCTGAAACATTATCATCAACTTCATCTTGAATCTGATTGTTGTTATCTAAAACATTGTTTGATGTTTTATCTGCTATTTCTGAAGTAATAACTTCTTCGTCATCGCTATCATTATCCATACCTTTATCTATTGGTAACTTCGACTCCTCTTTTATTGATAAGAATTCATCATCGGAATATATTTCCGGTTTTACAATTAACGGATCTTCCTTAAAAAAAAAAAAAATCTAGAAAATTAAAGAGTACTATGCTAGTTGCATCACAAATTTCTAAGTCGTACAGTTTCCACACTATTAATATCCTCAACTTTCACAGCAACATTTTCAAGTCGTCCTTCACCTTCGCAGTCCATTTCCACTCCTTTTGTTATATTATGATTGTGTGAAACATTATTTAGGTTTTTCATTTCCTTGCAGCAATGTTTTCTTGAGGTAGTCGAAGTGTTGCAGCTATCCTGCATATGAAAAATAAATGATTCCAATAACATATAGATTCCGTCGCACTGGAAACATTTTAGAACACAACGATAGTCAGAAGGCGATTTTAGAACTTCACCACATTTTATGTAACCAAAATAGTTTTGGATATTTTCAACTTCAGATTGCATTTCGTACAAAAGTTTTAGTTATTTTCTGTATTGTTTTTTGATTTTTCTTTCTTTGATTAACGTTACAGCTGGCCAAAATTTTTTGCAACAAATAATGTTCAGTGAATGAAAATAGTTATTTGTTCTGATACCGTTGTCATTATTTATTCACAGTAGCTCTGTTCGTTTAGTTTCCCATTAAAATCCAGTAAAAACCGAAATTTCAGAGAGTAAGAAAAATTATTTCCAAAAAACATAAATATACAAAATAGTAAACGAACAGCAATTTGTAAGAATTTGCAAGTTCATAGAAACAGCTGATTGTAAACACATTTGAAAGTGAAGAAGTGAAACTCTAAATTAACAAAAAGAAATATACCCTAATTAAAGCCCTAAACACATTCACTGCGAGTTGCGAGTGCGAGAAAAAACGAGAATGAGACAGTATATTTTCTAATGTGGAAGCGAGATCGAGAGTAAAGCTTTTTTGTATTGTGACTTGCGAAATGAAAGTTGTTTTGCTTGTAGATTTGTAAAATTTGTAAAAAGCATTTTGATGATTTTGTAAAAGCACAATAGCAAAATTCTCGCATGCAAAAAAGCTTATTTTTACTCGCACTCGCAGTGGATGTGTTTAGGGCTTTAGGCTGTGTTTACACGGCGACTTTTGACGACGTTGCTTTGTCTCGGTTCACACAAGGCAATTTTTATTGCGCAACTTTTTTTCAATTCTCTCTTAAAGTTGCCTTAATGTTCACACAGAGCAATTTATTGCAACAACTTTTCGTTTTCTTTAGCTTTCAAATTCTAACATTTTTGACAGTTCATTTTATATAGATTATGTTGTGGTTCAAGAAGGTGAAAAATCTATTTAAAAAAAATGGAGCAAAAGAAAAAATGAAATATTCGAATCTATAGTTGACTGCATTGGAGAAGCTATAGATTTGGATTCTGATGACGAAAAGGACGATATATTGGTTTGTATGGCGTATTTATCTATTCATAATCGAATTGACTGTTTATTTTTTATTTCTAGGTTGCATAGCATAAATAAGTCCGACCTTTGAAGTTCTTTTTTTATTAATTCACGTTTTCCAAACAACATTATTACATTTAGTACTAATTAAATAATGTTCTCTCCAAACCACATATAACCGTAACATCCGTTATGTTATCTTTTATTTTAACAATAAAATACTCGACTTCGAAATATATTTATACCCTATACCACTATGTGGTTTGTGTATAATGACTTTGTGCTGCCGTTTGGAACTACCAAAAATATTTGACCTATACCCATCTTTTATTATACCGATCGACTCAGAATCACTTTCTGAGTCGATTTAGCGATGTCCGTCCGTCCGTCTGTGTGTCCATGTAAACCTTGTAATCAAACTACAGGTCGCAAATATGAATATATTTTGATGAAATTTGGTATATAAGCCTTTATCGGCCATAGGATGAACGCTATTGAAATTGGTGGAATTCGGTCCATGTTCAGACCTAGTCCCCATACAAATGACCCCTATGAAATCGACATAAATTGCTATAAGATCCAAATTATCATATAGATCTCAGTCAAATTGGTTTTGGATATGTTTATTATATCCATTAATCAGTAGTCCAAAAATATTCACTATAGGACAATTCTTAGTCATAGGCCCCATATAGAGCTGCTTCCCGATCGTCACTTAAATCTATCAAAAAACAAAAATATTGCACAGATTTTTCTAAAATTTGGTTTGTATATATTTTTTCAAAATATAAGTGACTTTAACAAATATGGTCAGGATCGGGTTTCAACCCAGTCCCCATATAAATATAGCACCCGATATGAACTATTTTATATCTGCAGCCAAAAAAATTAAAAACAATTCCCCTCAAAATGAAGTGACACCCTGTTAATGCAAAAGAAATGTATTTTCCCCACAACAAAATATTGCAGAAATTTATGTAAATAAAATAATATACCGATTTATTTCTAACATGCAGTTATTATGGATATACATATATAGAATATATGAATATTATTTGTAATATTTAATATGTGCATGTATGTATGTATATGTAAATATTACACACAAAAAATACAACATCAAACGTTATTTTTGAGTTTTTCTCTTTAAATAAATTAATACATAAAATTTTTTTTGCTATTTACATTGTTTTTTTTTTATTGACAACTAGTTATTTTAGCATTATTTGTTTTAGATGCTGGTGAATTTTTACTCCCTTTATATTAACACGTGTCTGCTTGTCGAAAAAATTTTGGATCGATTTTAACCCCTTTCCCGTGACCCACTCGATCTGAAACTTTGCAGGCATGCTCGTGGTAATAACAGAAATGATCTAACAAATTTTTAGAGTGATGCCAAAACAATGGAAACTTTTAAATTTTTCTATCAGAGTTAATAAAAAAATGTACAAAGGGTTAGTTTTAATTATATTATTACCACAACGACCACAAAAACAACAAGTCCAGCTATGATAACAACACAACATTTAGAATAACAACAAGAACAATATAGAAACATCATATTTTTCATATTTTTTTTACTTTTTCAGAGATTTCCCTGGACCTGTTCCACCGATTTTAACGATTTGTGAAATAGAAATCTTCCCATGAATTTGTTGAATCATTCTCACTAAAAATAATCACTGTAGCTGCACTATTCAGGGCGTGATCGTGACAAGAACAACATAGAACATTATATTTTTTCAAGACTTTTTTTAGTTCTTCATTCAAATCTCGGGCCCTAATCGACCGATTTGGACGATTTTAAATAGCAAACTTTTCAGGATGTTAATGAATCTTTTTTTATGTCAACGAGCACCCTAGCTGCCCGATTGATGCCGTCATCGTGATTTCCACAGACGGACAGACGGACATGGCTATATCAACTCCGGTTGTTATAAGGACCACAAATATATATATTTTATGGGGTCCAAAATTTTTTTTCTAATTATTACAAACGGAATGACAAACTTATATATACCCTCTGCACACTGGAGTGGAGGGTATAACAAGTAAGAGTGTTAAATTCGGCTGTGCCGAATTTTTTGATCCACCTGAGTCTTTAATTTTTAATTTTTAATGTTTAATTTTTAATTTTTAATTTTTAATTTCTAATTTTTAATTTCTAATTTTTAATTTTTAATTTCTTATTTTTAATTTTTAATTTTCAGTTTTTAATTTTTAGTTTCCAGTTTTTAATTTTTAATTTTTAATTTTTAATTTTTATTTTTAATTTTTAATTTTTAACTTTTAACTTTTGAATTTTTATGTTTTAAGTTTTAATTTTTAATATTTAATTTTTAATTTTTAAGTTTTAATTTTAATTTTAATTTTTAATTTTTAATTTTTAATTTTTAGTTTTTAATTTTTAATTTTTAATTTTTAATTTTTAATTTTTAATTTTTAGTTTTCAGTTTTTAATTTTTAATTATTAATTTTTAATTTTTAATTTTTAATTTTTAATTTTTAATTTTTAATTTTTAATTTTTAATTTTTAATTTTTAATTTTTAATTTTTAATTTTTAATTTTTAATTTTTAATTTCCAATTTTTAATTTTAATTTTTAATTTCCAATTTTTAATTTTTTATTTTTAATTTCTAATTTTTAATTTTAAATTATTAATTTACATTACTTACATTACTCATTTTTCAATCTTAATTTTTCATTTTTAAATTTTCATTTTACACTTTCCATATTCCATTTTTCATATTTCAGTTTCCATTTTCCATTTGAAATTTTTCATTTTTTAGTTTTTTATCTTTCATTTTTTAATTTTCGTTATTCATTTTCCAATTTCCATTTTTAATTTTTCAATTTTCATTTTCCATTTTTCCTTTTTCATTTTTAATTTTTCAATTTCCATTTGCCATTTTTCATTTTTCCATTTTCATTTTCCATTTTTCATTTTTCAATTTTCATTTTCCATTTTTAATTTTTCAGTTTTCGTTTTCCATTTTTCATTTTTCATTTTCCGTTTTTCATTTTCCATTTTCCATTTTTAATTTTTCAATTTTCATTTTCCATTTTTAATTTTTCAATTTCAATTTCCATTTGCCATTTTCATTTTTCAATTTTCATTTTCCATTTTTCATTTTTCCATTTTCATTTTCATTTTGCGTTTTCCATTTTCCATTTTTCATTTTTAATTTTTTAATATTCATTTTTCAAATTTCATTTTCCATTTTTCATTTTTAATTTTTCAATTTCCACTTTCTATTAGTCATTTTTCATTCTTCAATTTTCATTTTCCTTTTTTCATTTTTCAATTTTCATTTTTCGTTTTCCATTTCCATTTCCCTTTTTCAATTTTCATTTTCCATTTTTCATATTTCAATTTTCGTTTCCATTTTCCACTTTTCATTTTTCAATTTTCATTTTCCATTTTTCAATTTTCATTTTTCAATTTTCATTTTCCATTTTTCAATTTCATTTTCCATTTTTCATTTTGCATTTTCCATTTTTCATTTTTCTCTTTTCATTTTCCATTTTTCATTTTCCATTCTCCATTTTTCATATTCTATTTTACATTTTTCATTTTCCGTTTTCCGTTTTTCATTTTCCATTTTCCATTCTCAATTTTCTATTTTCCATTTTTCAGTTTTCTTTTTTCATTTTTCATTTTCTATTTTACATTTTCCATTTTCCGTTTTTCATTTTCCATTTTTCATTTTTATTTTTCATTCTCCATTTTCCATTTTCATTTTCCATTGGAAATTTTCCATTTTTCGTTTTCATTTTTTCTTTCATATTGGCGATTTTTTTTATTATAACGTGATAACGATAAAAAAAATATGTGGCAATACTACTAACATGAGCTATGTTCTGTGTTCTTGGTATTGTTAATAATCTGTGGTCACAAGCAATAACCGCCTAACTCGAAAATCATGCTTTTGAGAAAAATATCTTTTTATATAAATGTAATGGGGCTTCATTACGACTTAGGTCAGAATATTTGTATCAATATCTTTTTAAAAAGCAGTGTTAGATAAATGGGGATTTCACGTAAATATAAAGATTTTTTTTAGCAGAATATGATAGTATACATAACTCAAATCGACGAAAATCATTCTTTCGAGAAAAATAACTGTTTATATAATTCTAATTGGGCTTTGTTACGACTTAGGTCAGTATGTTTTCAGTAATAACTTTTTAATAAAAAGTGTTAGAGAAATCGGGATTTCACGTAAATATAAAGCGTTTTTAGTAGAATATGACAGCATACATAACTCAAATCGTTCTTAAGTCGACTTAGGCGGTTATCGCTTGTGACCACAGATATATGCATATTATTTTTGTGGCACTAAACTGTTACAACAAACACACTGGGTTTTATGTGTTTTTTTTTTTTTTAGAGATATCTACATATTTTTGCTCGTATCTTATCACAATGATGCCCGATTTAGCCCATTTTCAATACCAACCTGCTGGGAATTATGGCAAATGATATTTTTGTAACCATATCCAGTTAGATGGCTTTTTTTGTGAATGAGCGTGATTTCAACAGACAGACGAACAGACGGACATCGCTATACCGACTCGAGCTGTGATAAGGATCAAGAATATATATACTTTATGGGGTCGGAAATTAGTTTTTCGATGCGTTACAAACGGAATGACGAACCTATATATACCCTCTGCCACTGACGTGTGGAGGGTATAAAAAGAGAGGAGATTTTTAAGGATTTTACACCGATTGTAAGTCAGAAAGTTGTAAAAGCAAGAACAGAGTTTAGTAGACAAAAAAGGTACGCAAAGAAATAGCATCGACCTGTCTAAACATAGAAACTGACCTCAGACCCTACATACAGGTAAAATTAAACGATGTGGGATTTAAAGGATTAATGGACAGCGGCGCATCTATAAGTTGTTTAGACAGTAACTGCTTAAATAATGTTAATAAAATGAATGCTAAAATTTTAGATTTCAAATCATCCATTAAAACGATGGAAAAAATCATATGATAATTGGTAAAACTAATGTTAGATGCGGTGATAAAAATTTAGATCTCATGTTGTATTTAGTACCCAATTTAAAACAAGAATTGATATTAGGTTACGATTTTTGGCAAAGGATTGGTATCAAAATAAGTTTAGAAAACGGCTACATCAATGAAATTTCTACCGCACCAGAACTACAAATGCACCAATTATCTTTCCAAGAAACAGCAACCCTTGAAGAGCTAAAACGTTATTTTAAATGTTATACCAAGTATGGTCTCGGCAAAACGCAGGTGGAGACGCATGTAATAGACACCGGAGACGCACCAGCAAAAAAGATGAGACATTACCCTGTAAGTCCTGCTGTGCAGAAATTAATGTACAATGAACTAGACAGGATGATTGAACTTGATGCAATCAAAGTTGCAACAGGAGCAGAATGGAACAACCGCACCACCTTGGTAACAAAGTCCAACAAAAATCGCCTATGCCTCGATGCTAGAGAGTTGAATAAGGTTACAAAGAAGGATGCATATCCACTCCCCAACATCGTTGGGCAAGGCTTGGGGATACCCATTTTATATCTGCTATAGACCTAAAGGATGCATTTTGGCAGATCCCTTTGGAGGAATCCAGCAGGCCGAAAACGGCGTTCACAGTACCAGGAAGACCTCAGTATCAATTTATAGTGATGCCATTTGGACTGTGCAATGCTGCCCAACGTCTCTGCCGCCTCATGGATAAGGTAATTCCATCTGAGCTGAAAGATCGCATTTTTGTTTAAAACGCTTATGGAGATGTTAAGGATAGTGGGAGAAAAGTTATCCACTGCACGTCTTACCATTAATATGAGTAAGTCTCGTTTTTGTTATAAAGAATTAAAATATTTAGGTTATATTATCGGAGGAGGAAAATTAAAACCGGATAACAACAAAGTAGACGCAATTGTTAAAATTAATCCACCTAAAAACCCGAAAGACGTACGAAGATTTCTCGGAACGGTAGGATGGTACCGTAGATTTATTCATGAGTTTTCCACGCTTACAGCACCTTTTACAGATACCTCAAAAAAGTCGTCAAAATTTATATTAACACCAGAAGCCATGAACTCTTTCGAAGAGCTAAAACAAAGACTTGTATCCAGTCCGATACTCAACAGCCCAGATTTTGAACGTCTATTTTATATTCAATGCGACGCATCAAATGTAGGAGTTGGAGCAGTTTTGTTCCAAAAAGATGTAGAATTGATGGATTTCACTGTATAAACCCCTCTCGTAACTCTTCTAAACTTGATGAGTTGAAGAGTATTTTAGAGGACTCACTGCTCGATGTTTTTGCTGTATCTGAGACGTGGCTAAATTCAGATGTTTTGAATAGAGCTGTTCAGATTTCTGATTATAGATTGTGCGTAATGATCGTTTATCACCTGATGGTAATTCGCATGCTAGAGGTGGTGGTGTAGGTATGTACATTTCGAATAAATTTAAATATAAAATTGTATTTAAAGTCTCAATTTTTGGAATCTGTAAATCTCTGTTTGTAGAATTGGGTTTGAATAGCGTTAAACTTTTACTTGGGGTTGTTTTTCTCCCTGATGGTAATATAGCTAGTTTTGAGCAATGCCATCGTGATTTATTTTTGAAATATTCGCACATTGTAGTTGTTGGGGACTTCAATTGTAATATGTTTAACTTGTCGAAAGCCGACTTATTACGTTCTTTTTGTTTGAGGTGTAGCCTATCAGTGGTTCACAATACGAGGCCGACGCATTTTGATATTTCTAAGGGTGGTACATCATTGATAGACTTTTTTCTAGTAAGTGATATTTCGCTAGTTACTACCTCTGCCCAGGTACAATGTCCGTCTATTTCTGACCATGCACTTATTTATGCTTCTTTTTTTTCCTTTGAAGAGGTGCATGAATTTGTTGAATATCGTGATTTTCATAACATTAATTGGGATTGAATACTCTTGTTTTTAAGCGAGTATGACTCTACTCCTATCTTCAATTGTTCTGACATTAATATTAAATGCTCCTTAATTACATCTCTTTTTGGTAGTCTCTTATCTTATGTTCCCTTGGTTAGAAAACGTGTGCGCTATGAAGACAATACATGGATTAAGTCAAGTGACATTATCTTGGCGAGATCTCTCAGAGATCTTTCGTTTTCTGCGTATCAAGTTGATGGATCCTTGGAGAATAGGAGAACTTACTGTAAACTTCGCAATAGAGCTAAAAATGTTATTCGTAGAGGGAAAAGGAGACACTTTTCTAGACTGTTTAGAGGCTTGGATTCTTCGTGTTTGTGGTCGATTCTAGGAGGTGCTGGTTGTTGGTAATAATGACGTGATATGTGAGAGTGATGTGGACAGTATTAATGATTTCTTTGTAAATGGTAGTGGTGCTTTTGAACAGGGTACTGTTGGTATTGATAATTTTGTTGAACCTAATGATTCTTTTTCATTCAGTTGCGTAAGTGAAATGGAGTTGTTTGAGGCCTTGAATGCGGTTAAGTCGAAATCTGTTGGAGTGGATGGTGTCTCCATTCAATTTGTAAAAATGGTTTATCCTTATATCTCTGGAATAATTTTGCATTTCATTAATTCTATTTTTACTACCTCCCTTTTTCCAGAGGCTTGGAAGATTGCTCGAGTTGTGCCTGTACCTTAGTCTGGTTTTGTTCATAGGCATGAATACCTAAGGCCAATTTCTATCCTTCCTGCACTGTCCAAGGTTGTTGTGCACCTTCTCAAGAACCAGATGTTGCAATGTGTCTCCAGAAGTGTATACGATTTGCAGTATGCTTTTCGTAAGGGTTATAACACTACATCTTTGGTTCTTAAGCTTACAGACAGTATACGTGAGAATGGTAATAATGGCAAGTTAAGTGTTGTTGTGTCTCTAGACCTCTGTAAAGCATTCAACTCTATTAATTATAGAATGATTATTAAACTTAGCGATGAATACAAGTTTTCTAAGTCTGCATGTAGGCTTATTTTTTCATACTTGATTGGCAGATCTCAGTTTGTCGGTATGAATGGCGTGCAATCTGCCTTACTTCCTCCTACTTGTGGAGTCCCTCAGGGATCTGTTTAGGGTCCTTCACTTTTCTTACTTCATATTAATGACCTACCTGAGGATACTAATTCTAGGATTTGTAGAACTTTTTTGTATGCTGATGATGTTTTTTTACTTTTTAGTGGTTGTGATGTATTGGAGCATTATATTAATGTTTGTCTTGACCGTATCTTGCAATGGGCTACGGTAAGTTCCCTAACTATTAACTTCTCCAAAACTAAAACTATGATGTTTGGACCTACAAATCGTTTCTTGCGAACGCAAGTGAAAGGGTCAACCAATCGATTCTAAACGGCATAAGAAGTTACCTTCAATCAGATCACGGGATTCAATATGGTGACACATGCACAAGCATACGAAATCCTTCGAAAATTAGGATCTCTGGAGGATGGTGAAACTATAGTACTACCTAAGTCTAGCCAAATGCAACTCATTCATCAAAGAATGACGCAAAAGATGCATGAAGCTTACGAAAAGAACGCAAGATCCTACAACAAAAGAAGCCGAACAATATTATTTAAACCAGGGCAAGAAGTATACAGAAAAAATTTAGTCCAAAGCAACTTTGTTAAAGGCATAAATGCCAAGCTTTGCCGACCATGGCTGAAATGTCGCATAAGAAAAGCCGTGGGAAATTGCCAATATGATGTAGAAAACCTAAAGGGTTAATTAATTGGAGTTATCCACACTCAACATTTAAAACAATAACCCTCCTTTAGATTAAACTAAAACTAAACTAATTCAACTATATTACAAATATATTAATTCATAGTTACCAACATATAGCATATTAACGCGGTCGACGTAATTCATCACACCAGCTCTCGTACAAACTGTCTGCTTTAATTTCAACTGACAAAACTAAAAGAAAAAGGACATAAATAAGTTTTATAGTTTCGTTATTATTTTACAAAACTTCACACACTTTACCTTTATACCTAAAACATCATTACTTACCATGATAAGTTACAAAATTCACTCCGGGTCACGGAAATCCTCATTAAAAAAAATAATAATTATCCGTCTACTTTTGATAATCCGCAATTTGAGTTCAATGAACTCCTGTATCTATGAAACAATAAGGAAAACGAAATGTTTGTTTACATTTTTTTCAAGGTCGATAATTTATTTATTTTGTTTACTTACCACTTTCTTTTCATGTTGTCGTTCCCGTGTAAATTTTCTCAATTATTTTCGTTGCGCAGGTCTTCGGATAATCTTCTAAAGTCATTGTGGATGCAGCGCTTACCTAAGCAAATACAAGCCATTTTTTCTGTAAGTAGTGAGTCTCTTAATAAACTAGCGCTTATGGCAGATAAGATTGGTGACACATCCCATACGTGGGAAATAAACTCATTTTCACCGTCATCTACAACATACGAGAATCAAAACAATTTGGAAATGAAGATCGATGCACTAACAAAGAAAATGTAATATCTTACCAATGATCGCGGACGTAATCATTTGCATAAGCAAAGAGGACGTTCAAAATCTAGACATACTTCAGCAGGACAGAAAAATAAAACTTTATGCTGGTACCATTATAAATTTGGAGAAAAAGCATCAAAATGTTTGCAGCCTTGTGCATTTTCATCAAAACAAGCCTCCTCATCGGAAAACCACTAGGCTCCTCGTCCATGGTGACAGATGAGGCTGGCCGAGAGATTTGTCACCAATATCTTCATGATAACAATTCAAAATTAAAATTTCTTATTGATACCGGTGCCGATGTCTCAGTCAGTAAAAGCGTATCATCAGATACTTGTCGAAAATCAGATATTGAAAAGACAGCAATTATCACGCCCATTGGACTCTTCGAGTTTCCCTGCATGACTTTCGCTTTGTGCAATGCTGCACAAACGTTTCAACGTTTTATAAACAAAGTCATCAGAGGTTTAGATTTTTGCCACGTAGATGTATGTAGATGATATACTCATCGCATCTAGCACTCTTGCCGAAAATATACAACACGTCAAAAAATTATTTGAACGTTTACGGCAATATGGAGTCACAATCAACGTCTCAAAGTATAAATTTGGTTTGTCAGAAGTCCCCTTTCTTGGATATTTGATAACTCCGCTAGGTCTAAAACCACTCCCATTGCGTGTGCAAGATATTGTCAACTGCAATGAACCCAAAACAGTTAAAGAATTACGCCGTTTTTTGGATATGACAAACTACTAACGTCGTTTTATACCTGAAGCTGCAGAACATCAAGCAAAACTTCATGCATTACATTCTGGAAACAAGATAAATGATAACAGAACAATTCAATGGACTGAAGATCTTAAAGATACGTTTAAAAAGTGTAAAGAAAATCTGTCGAATGAAACACTGCTAACTTATCCTATATTAAATGCCCCAACATCTCTTTGGGTTGATGCTTCTGATACAGGTATGGGTGGCGTACTTCAACAACAAGTTAATGGTGACAGCCGCGAATTGCTGGCTGCTTATTCTGCTCTTAAGCACTTTCAATATTTTTTGGAAGGTAGAGAACTTGCTATATATACGGATCACAAACCACTTGTTTACGCATTCAAGCAAAAACCAGACAAAGCATCACCACGTCATTTAGGGCATTTGGACTATATTGGTCAGCACACAGTTGATATACGTCATATACCTGGAAAGAAAAATGTAGTCGCTGATGCTCTTTCGAGATTAGATATTATCACTATGCCCTCGCCAGTGGATTACAAGTTGTTTGCTATTGAACAAAAACAAAATAGCGAATTAAAATCGTTAATGCAATCACGAGAAACCAGTCTACAATTTAAAAAAAAAATCCTGGATCTGAATCCGATATTTTCTGTGATGTGTCTTAAAAAAAATATTCGACCTTTTATCACACCTTCGTTTCGTAAAAATATATTCAATACCCTTCATGGACTATCTCACCCAGGAATTGCAGCAACAACTGAGTTATTAAAAAGTCGATTTGTTAAGCCATCAATTTCGAAGGATGTTCGAGAATGGACAAGAAGTTGTATTGTGTGTCAAAAATCCAAAGTTATTCAACATGTAAAAAGTGACTTTGAGCTACCAAAACAACATTTGAAATACATCAGCATCGACATCGTGGGACCACTTCCAGTGTGTAAAGGTTACAGATATATTCTTACTTGTATAGATCGCTTCACAAGATGGACAGAAGTTATACCACTTGAAGACATTACTGCTGAAGCTGTTGCCTCCGCTTTCCTATCAGGATGGATTTCACACTATGGTATATTTTTTTTAGTTCTAAGAGTTTTCTGTTTTCAAAAAGAAAAAAAAAACTTTTATAAAAATTTATTATTATTCTAAAAATTAATTGAACAAATATTTCAAAAATAAATTCTTTAATTTTTTATAAAAAAGTGTTGAACCTATTTATTTTAAATTTAATTTAAACACTAAAAAGGTATAAAAAAGGAGCTGTTCAAAACAAATTAAGAACAATATACATATATGTTAATTATTTACACAGACGATATTTTAAGACTTCAAAGCGTTAGTTTAACAGTGCAATTGAGAATGCAATATGCACCAATTACCAAAGAATCTTTGATTGCAATCGCTACACCAAGTGTGATTTGTCGTATTAAAGGTTGCAACCTCTTAGACGTATTTTTTTTGTTTTTGCGTGAATGGCATTCGTGAATAAATTATACATCAATATTATTATATGATGGAGTGTTCCAAATATCAACTTGACGACTGGTGTCGACAATAGAACGTACGTTAGAAAGTAAAAAAAATTTAAATGGCTATGGCCCATAGTTATTATTCACTTTTTGTAAAAGATATCGGAATTCGACTTTCGCCTCATTCTTTTGCATGTTTCTGTAGTTTTTATGAAACTTTTGTATTTCTTCATACAATGTCATTTCCTCCGGTTCTAGGAAGAAATTTGCCACTTTTAAAATGTCAATAATGGGAGAGTTTCTTTTTCCCGAATTTTGTGGCTGAAATAAGCTCGCAAAAGTCGTACCAGGAGATATAGTTGACGAATTAATAGCGTTTTTGACATTACTGCTTACTAAAGAATTTTCTTACCGCACTTTTCTCAGACGTTCAAGCTTGTTTTTGACGTATTTTTTATAGGAATTGCAACCCCTCCAATTTGCAGGATGTCCTGGCTCTCGACAGTTTACACAAATCGGTTTTGAGCCCTCTGGCTGACTGAGTTCGCTGGATGGATTTATCACATTTTACACATACGTGCAATTATGTTAAGTGTTTTAAGGTTACATACTAACCTCCCTTGCGTATGCAATGGTTGTTTAGGGGAGTTACGAGAGTTTACCCTGGATTTTTGATTTCCTACTTCTTCCATTAAAATTAAAAATACCAACAAATATTGTGTATGTAGTTAGTTGTCATCTCGATCCATCGAGTTAGCAACGCATCGTTGCTTCCATTATTTTAAAAAGGAGAGACTAACGGTTCCTTGTTTGCTTTGTGGTCCTCGTGGTTGCTGCTCAACATGCAAGTTAGGTTAACTGTACCTTCTGCATGCGGTTTAGTTTAAATGTTTTTATATCAGATAGCTCTCCCTAACGAAGGGGATTTACTGGCAAAAATTAAGGGAAAAATGTTCCACTCCAAGCTGTAATATCACTTAACAATAGGGGAAGTTATTGCAACTTCTTGAAATGCTAGTTACCCAAAATAAGCAAAATTTATCACTTTAAATATTTATGTTTAGTTTGTAAGGAGCAAGAGTACAAAAGTTATTCGAAACAATCTTTTTTAATTGAAAACATCTCAATTATTTTGTTTTATTTGTTATAAAAAAAATTAAATAATTGAAATTAAAACTGTATTACTTTACTTTATCTATGCCTTTGTTGACAGAATATTCTTCACTTTTCGGAATGCCGTGAGTTCTCATATGTTGATTAACCCCGGTTTTGTGTTTAAACGTTTTGCCGCATAATTTACACGAATACCTTCGTATATCCTCATGAATGACCTCATGTTGCTGCAATCCCTTTTTATTGATAAACGCCTTACCACAAGCATTACATATATGAGTACGGGTATTTGTATGAGCATTCATATGATCTTTGTAACGATCCATGGTATAGTAGCCTTTGGAACATATGTGGCATGTGTGTAAATAATTTTTCTCGTGCCGTCTGTGATGATTGGTAAAACCTTGGACATGTCGAAATGAAGCACCACAAATTTCACAAGTAAATGGTTTAGTGCCCGTGTGATTACGCATATGTATGTTTAGTTCTCGGGATGCATAAAATTTTTTTCCACATTCCTTGCACTCAAATTTGGTATCCTCCATATGACGTTTAGCATGGTTAATATATGTAGAGGGTGATGTAAACTCTCGATTACATACAGAACACGTTAAAGGCGCAGAACCATTATGTTGGGATTTATGTATTTTATACATCAGAGCAGTTTTAGTTTCACGTTCACATTCGGAGCATTTAAAAGGTCCCACATGATCAAATAAAAAAATCATGTGTTCATAGTAGTCCTCTTTGTTCTCCTCATCAGCGGCATCTTTCTTCTCTCCTTTCTTAGGTATATTTAACTTTTTTCGTTTAGCCCTCGCAAAGCAATTGTGTACAGTTCGTAAATATTCTTCTAGTATATTTTCAGAAATTTTTAAATTCATTTGTGTTTCTAATGTTTGCAGCATTTCTTGTATGGCCTCACTTCTTTTATTTTTACAATAAAATTCAATGATTTGAGTATTCCAAAGATGTGAAAATCCTTTGTATATATTTAATATTTTTATAATTTCATGCGGTAACAATTCAGGCAGATATAAACCTAATTTTGCAATTAAATTCTTTTCAACGAACGGTTTCAAAAAATACAAATCTTCAAAATACCACAATGGAATGTATTTATTACTTTCTTCTTCACATTCGTCATTTAATTTAATACCTTTCAGGTCTTCTCGGTATTTTTGGGACATATTTACTATAATGGCTGCAACTTGATCCCATGTAACATCTATTTTAGCTTGCTCTTTAAGTTCATTGGCTATTTGTTGTAAATATTCTTGCCGTTTTTCTTTATATCGTAAAGTAGGAAAATTTTTGTTCCAAAGACTGGGTCGATTTTTATAGGCAGCAATAAGTATTGATACATTTGTTTGAGACTTCATAAATTGTTTAATTTTAAATTTACTACTACAATTCCGCCTATTTGTATATTTTTGTCCACTCTGAAAATAAAATTTGCAGTATAAATGATTTAATATTATATAAAATTATGTGTGTATCTTTCATAATCTGAGTTAATTCAAAGTTTTGTTTAAAAACATTGTAATGCATAACATTTACATATAATAAAATACTAGAGACTTAATAATAATATAAATAAGTGTGATAAACAATTGTTAAATAATTTTTTCGTTTAGATTAGGGAAATATTGTTGTGAATCTAAAATATTCTTTACTAATGTCTATCGATTTAAAATTACGTTATTAGAAACCACTTACTTCCTGATCATCTAATTCGCTATCTTCCGATTCAATTTCATCTGACGCGAAATCCTCCTCCAAAGGCTGTTCAATGCCATCTAGAATTTCTACAGAAGCTAACAAATCTGTTTTTATTTTTATATTTTTCGATAAGTTGGAATGCTCTTTTACTGGTGAGATTTCATCTTCAGAACTTATTTCGGACTTTACAACAATCAATGGATCATCCTAGAAAAGGAATTTTGATTTTAAAGAATAAGTTAGTCAAATAAAATTAGTATTTGGTGGTCATATCCTGAATAATAATCGTACCATTTCCAAATCATTTTCAATCTCTACTTTCACTGTTATATTTTCAACACCCTCTTCTCCGTCAAATTGTATTTTTTCCGCAATTGATGGGTTATCATTTTGAAAAGAATTATCATTTACTCCTTCATTTCCGTCAGGGTGATGTCTTATTTTGGCAACAAACCCTTTACAATTTACCTCCAGATGAAAAATGAATGATTCCAAAAGCATATAGGTTTCCTTGCATTGGAAACACTTTAACACATAAGGACATTGATAACTTTCCCTCGGTGATTTATAGATTTCTCCACATTTGATATATTCATTATAATTTTGCATAATATTAAATTCTGTTTGCATTTCTCTTGAACTCTTTTGTAGTCAAATTAAGTGTGTTCAGTGAATTTCAAAATGTTTATGTTTTGATAAGCAAGTATAGTCTAATATATGAGACTTGACTTTTCACTGACACAGTGGGCCAATCCTTGGGATTTGCTTTGAGACCAAAGAAAAACATTTTTTTTGTACTGGTCTTGGCAAATATCATAAAATTTTGATATTTTGACGCGACCAGCTTCTCTTCTTCTTCATATCTGCAGAGATGTGTGGCTTGAATAAAAAAATTTTTCATTCATCATTCGTCATACCACCGTTTAGTGACGCACTTTTACGCAGAAAATTGTTATTATTATTATAAAAAAATTTTAGCCTTAAGTCTCGTTTAGGTGCACCTCTCCGATCCGTTCCAAATTTTCACCACTCGTTCCACTTTTTAATGCGATTCCAGCAAGCCCATATTTCCCGAGTTATAGACCTCCAAAGTTTTGACATTGATTTCGATATAACTTGAACAGTTCTAATCGGACTTTAGCAATATATATATCATATGAAAGCTTATTAAAGTACCTTTAATTTGATATAAAAAAGTTCGAAATCCATTAACCCATTATGGACCAAAATAATTTTCTTTCTTTTTAAGATGCAGTTTTTTGTAAATAATTCATTTTATTTCAATAAAACGCTATTACAACAACAAAATATATGTTAATTAGTACATTTATAGGATTAACAGCTTTTATTTAAGATATAGTTTGACCTTTTAACCCTTTGTAATCCGGAGATATTAGGGGTACAACTTTGTTTTTTTTTTATTGCACAAATAGCAAAAACCCACAACACTAAAAACAACACTTTCTTAAAAAATTCGACTTAACAATTCTAACTAGAAATGGAAATTTTTTTAAAAAAATTTCCTGTATATTTGGGAAAGTTTTTTTTCGCAAACGTGCTACCCACTAGCTACATATATATTTTGTCCTCTTAACCCTTCCAGGACCGGAGATATTATTGACTTTTAATGAGACTATTATGAAAATTTTGTTGGGAAATTCGCTTGTGACGTACGCAGGAAAACTTTATTCAGCGAAGCCACCTGCCGTGTCCTACTGGAGGAGAAAACCCTTAAGCGCGGCCACAGGCCGCCACGCAGAAAAACTTTAGTATGCGAAGCCAGATTTCAATACTTAACTTTAGTGTCTCCGGGAAGACATAAGACAAGATAAAGCCATCATGGCCTTATCTCACATGGTATTAAAGCATCCCCTCATTTCTTCTCCGTCCTATTATGAAAATTTTGTTTTAAAAATCACTCGATTTTCATAACCCCCAAATCAATATTAACACTTCAAAAAACAACAACAATAAAAAAAATTACAACTTGCTAAGCTAAAATTACAATTACAATTACAATGAAACGAGTAAATCTCGAAAAAAAAATAATATCCAACTTTAACTCCTAATATATCCAGCACTTTAAGAGTCAAAAAGTCATAATAGACACCAAAAAATAGCTTGTGACCCCTACTTTTATTGTAAATGTGCAAATACATACCTTATATACGTAATTTCGTCTGATAATTACAGCTTTTCACAAAAACTCTTTATCAAAAATGCACAATCTTGAATAGGTTCACAATGGGTTAAAGGATTTCGAACTTTTTTTATTTTGAAATAAAGGCAATTTAATAAGCTTTCAAATGATACACATATTGCTCAAATCCGATAAGAATTGTTCAAGTTATATCGAAATCAATGTCAAAACTTTCGAGGTCCATAACTCGGAAAATATGGGTTTCCGACAAAAAAAAAATTTTTTTTCCTAAATCACCTCAAATACCCCTATTTCCAAAAAAAAAAAAAAAAAATCGGGGTGGTGCACCTAAACGAGACTTGTTCCATTTTGTATTTTTTTTATGGAGTTTTTTCTTACAAATGGAATTATCACGTAAAAAGACGTATATCATGTATGATTTTACGTAAACTGAATAAAAGCTGGGTCCTTTACCTTCATTTTGATATATATTTCGACCTGTTAACCCTTTCAGGGCCGGATATACTATTATTTTTTTCCGGAAATTAACCCACTAAAAATATATTTGCATTATATTATTTCCATTATATTATGAAATATTTTTTTTTAATTTTTGCGATTTTCATATATATTTCGACATCTTAACCCTTTCAGGACCGGATATACTATCATTTTTTCCCGGAAATTAACACGCTGAAAATATATTTTCATTATATTATTTCCATTATATTATGAAAATTTTTTATAAAAAATCGCGCGATGACACATACATTGAGGAATTAACCCACTCAAAATATATTTCCATTATATTATGAAAATTTTTTATAAAAAATCGCGCGATGACACATACATTGAGGAATTAACCCACTCAAAATATATTTCCATTATATTATGAAAATTTTTTTAAAAAAATCGCGCGATTTTTTATAAAAAATTTTCCCCTGCGGCGCTTGAAAAGGAAATGACACATACATTGAGGAATTAACCCACTAAATATATATTTTCATTATATTATGAAGATTTTTTATAAAAAATCGCGCGATTTTTTATAAAAAATTTTCGCCTACGGCGCTTAAAAAGGAAATGACACATACATTAAGGAATTAACCCACTAAAAATATATTTCCATTATATTATGAAAATTTTTTATAAAAAATCATGCCACATTTTCCGATATGAATAGAAAAGTGTAGCCATTATTAACAAAAAAGATATGAAACATTTGAAATACCGTAAAAAAAAGGAATATATATTTCGAAAAAACTAAAACGTGTACGTAAAATCCCTAATATATCCGGTCCTGAAAGGGTTAACAGGTCAAAATTTATAGCAAAATGAAGCTAATGGACCACGCTTTTATTCAGTTTACGTAAAAGCACACATGATATACGTCTGTTTACGAGATAATTCCATTTGTAACAAAAAACTCTATAAAAAAAATACAAAATTTGTAATAGGTTCATAACGGGTTAATAGATTTAAAATTTAAAAATACCAAATAAAAGGCACTCAAGCAAGCTTTCAAATGATATATATATCGCTGAAAACCGATACTAAATAACAAAGTTATATACAAGTCCATACCAAAACTTCGGAAGTCCATAACTCGGGAAATAGGCTCGACCGACAAAAAAGAAATATTTTCGGAGAATCAGCCCAAAGCGCCTACTCCCCCCCAAAAAAAAATCGGAGAGTTGCTCGTAAACTCAACTTGTTCCGAAAATTCAACTTTTTGTTAATATTTTATTTGCCACTTTATGAATATATAATGTTTATGTTTTTAAATAGTCACTACCTCAGTTCGAATCTAATTCTCTTTACGAACGGTCGTGTAAATAATTAAAGCGCTTAGAGTACAACTATTTAAAATTAATAACAAGTGTATATTTTTGTTTTTGCAATTGCCTATTCTTGATCTCATTTGAACTCACGTGATAGTCAATTCAGCCTAAAACAGGAATAAAAAATCTAGCGATGGCCCAAATCTTCATCAAAAAGAAAGCTCCTTTCCAACAAGAAGATGACAAAACTTCCTCCGGGTTTTAACCCAAATATCCCGTCAACTTCAAGCAACAGATTTAGCCTGCTTGCTGGCCTTAATGATATGGACGTAACTCCTGTATCAAATATTAACGAGGTTAAACAACACAAACCTCCACCTATTGTCGTTGAAGCTAACGCCTCATTTACAGAAATACAAAAACTACTTGGTAAAGATTGTATTTTCAAACGTACTTCAATTGGTACAAAAATTTTTGCTCCAAGTAAAGAAATGTTCGAATGCTACAAGCAAATTCTTAAAGAGAATAAGTTGGAGTTTCACTCTTATGGCTCCAAAGATAATAGGTTATACACCACTTTTTTACACGGTTTACCCCGCATAAAAACTGAGGACATCACCGCAGAGCTAAAAAACTACAACCTGTCCCCTTCTTCTGTAGCTGAAATAGTCACCAAATTCAGTTCGAACAACAATGCAGTTTACAAAGTTCAATTTGTACGAAAAAATTTTAACCCAACTGCCTTAAGAAACGTAAGAACAATTTCAAATATAATAATTTCCTGGAAAAAATACAAATCTAGATCCAGAAATAACCAACTCAATGCTGGAACTGCTTAATGTATGGCCATGGCGGTGAACATTGTCATCGTAGTGCTGCTTGTATGATATGTGCAGAACAACATCATACAAGTGTGTGTCCGTTTAACACAAATGAAAAAAGACCAGCTGTTTTTACATGCTTTAATTGCAAAAAACAAGGAAAAGAGAGAACTGATCACTCTGCAAACGATATCAACTGTCCGTTACGTTCTCTCTATTTGGAAACTAGAACAAGAGTTACTTCTAAAAGTCCGAATAAAAGCAGACAACAACAAAATAACTCATTTCAATTTAATGTGGGAGATTTCCCTAATTTAAGAAACAACAAATCAAATTGTAACAATAACATCAATAATAACAGCAAAGCTAGATATGCTAACCAGCTGAAAACAAACAACGATTTGTTTAGCATTGATGAGCTTTTTGATATTTTCACTACAGCTATGGATGATTTGCATAGGTGCACTTCAAAAGTACAACAAATCAAAGTTGTAATGTCAATGGTAAAATACGCCCATGGATTATACTAATAATTTAAACGAATTCAAAATGCTTCACTTGAATGCTAATGGCATTTCAAACTTTTCTAAATTAAAACAATTTGAGATACTAATTGAACGAGAAAATATTAAAATAGCGTCTTTGAATGAAACATTTTTTTCAGAAAATCATAGACCCTATTTCAAAAATTATTATTTATATAGAAGTGACAGAACAGATGCAAGAGGAGGAGGAGTAGCTCTGTTAATTCATAAATCTGTCGCTCATAAAAACCTCTTTATATCAAACACATCATCAATCGAAAACATCTCAATTGAAGTTATTATAAATAATAGACCTATTGTTGTATCTTCGTTATATTCACCAAGATATACTCATAACTTCTGTGCTGATATCTTGAACCTAACACCTTCCACCAAAGAATATATAGTTTTTGGTGACCTAAATGCCAAACATTGTTCTTGGAATTGCCGTTCAAATAATACTGCAGGTATTGCACTCAACAACCTACAGCAATCAAGCAATTTTTTCATTCACTACCCTAATAGTCCAACCCTATTCCCCCATCAACACAATCGCGAAGCATCCACAGTCGATATTATTTTAAGCAATTCCGCTTTAAATATAGACGTAAAAACAATGGAGACCATCGCCCCATTATATGTACAATTAAAAGATCTACGGCCTTGCAGGTTGACCTCAATTACTATGATTATAGTGCAACCAACTGGAATATTTTTATGAATTTTTTAGACAATAAAATCACGTTATATACGGATATATACAATACCAAGGTAGTTATTGATCAGGAAATCCAAAAATTTATAAATGTAGTTTTCGAAGCAAGGGATGTGTGCACACCTAAAATAACTCAACAAAATAATTACACATTACCAGAATGTACTGTGAAATATATTAAACTAAGAAGAAGCTTTAAAAGAAAAAGCCAACGATCTTCAAATATAGCCGAGCAAACTTTTTATAATCAATGTACTAAGTTTCTAAGTAACATGATTGATAAAAGTATTAATTCGGAGCGCAATAAGAAATGGTCTCAATTATTATCCAATTTAAAACCAGGTGATAAATCATTTTGGAAAATAAGCAGGAACTTGCGAGGAAAAGGAAAAAATCAAATCGCTCACTTTAAAGTTGGAAATACAAAAATAACATCTGATAAGGACAAGGCTGAAGTCCTGGCAAATACATTTGTCCAAGCAAATAACCTCACTTCGAACTATAACCATTCGGCAGATACACTAATAAATACAACAGTACATAATTTTAAGAAGGAAAACCCCAGTTCTGAATCTGCAATTTATACATCTCTTGAAGAAGTAATGAATATTGTCTCATCAATAAAACCCTCAAAATCCCCTGGTTTTGACAATGTTCCCAACCTGCTCTTAAAGAAATTACCACTCAAAGTTCTAAAATTACTGGTTATAATATTTAACAGCTGCATCAAACTCAACTATTTCCCAAACCATTTCAAAAATGCTAAGGTTATAGCCATAAACAAACCTAGTAAGCCAAAAAATAACCCAAACAGCTACAGACCTATTAGTCTATTAAGTAACTTGGGTAAAATATTTGAAAAATACTACATTCTCGTCTTAGTGAATTTGTAACGACCAATTCTATTGTTGCCAAAGAACAATTTGGATTTAAAAAAGGGCATAGCACTACGCACCAAATAAACAGAATTAAAAATCAAATAATCACCAATAAAAATAATAAACGTTCAACGGGTCTAATATTGTTAGATATCGAAAAAGCGTTTGACACCGTTTGCATAACGGCCTAGTATTCTTGATGCAAATATACCAAAATATTTATGCAAACTTATTTCAGATTTCATTCATGGCAGAAGCTTTAAAGTTGCGATTAATAATGAAACATCATCTCCGAAAACCATCACCACAGGGTTACCTCAAGGATCAGTCTTGTCGCCATTGCTTTACTCGATATATACATCCGATTTTAAAGTCCCAAAATATATGAAAATTGCTTATTACGCAGATGATACTGCGTTAATTTCTTCAAACAAACTTACGAGTGCACTCCTGAAGAAAATGGAAAAAGGACTTGTAAATTGCAGTAAATATTTCCACAAATGGAAAATCAAAATTAATCCAAATAAGACCCAAGCAATAATTTTTCCATTCAACAAATCTCCCAAAAGACTGCCAAGACGTCATCTTCTTATTGGAAATAATACCATAAATGTACTTAACGAGGTCAAATATCTCGGAGTTGTCTTGGACAAGAAGCTTACATTTAAACAACATATTATGGCTACGTGCCAAAAAGCTATAAAATCATTTAAAGCATTATGGCCACTACTAAATAGAAGGTCATTTCTAAACCACCAAAACAAAAATCTACTCATCAAAAGTGTTATAAGGCCAATATTAACATACGCGTGTCCTATTTGGAGTGACGCTGCCAACTGCCACCTAAAACGCTTACAAATTATACAAAACAAATGTCTTAAAATGATAAATAAAAAGCCCTGGAGGTATCCTACAAATCTTCTTCATGAAGAAACAGGTTATGAAAAAATTATCGACTTCATAACAAGGGTTAACAATAATTACTTTGCCAAAATTGAAAATTCCTCTTACCCACTGATAAGAGAATGTAGAGAAATAACGTAAAATTAAAAAGAAATCACCAAATTGAAAATTATATGCTTATAGAGGTCTATTATTTCTAATAAACCTTCTATAAGCATATAAATATTTTCAGATAGTATTTGAATTTATTAAATCATATAAAGGTTTTTCCTCCCATTTTCCTTTAAAAATCATTAAAAATAATATAAAAACTATTTAATATCTCTAGATCCTATGTATTATTTGTTGCAATATCTATATGTAAAGATAAGATCTCATATGTAAATATCAAAATTTGTTAAAATATGTAAATAAAGGAAGAATATTTAATTGAAAAAAAAAATTGAAATAGTCACTACCTATTTTTTGAGCACTTTATTTTATTTATTTAATCAGAGCTTTGATATTTTTGCTTGTTATTAATTACCAGGGTTGCCATACAAATCTTTTATAGTTAATATGTAAAATTTTTTGATTAATATTTTGTTGACATTTTATCGGAAAATTTTTCATTCCTAACTAAAAAATATATATACGAAACAAATATGTATCTTAAAATGAGTGTAAAGAGAAGTTCTCAAGAAAAATCAACCCAACAACCAGGAATCATGAAATTTTTGCACCCCTTTGGAAAATATTACACTTCTGAATCAACATCACTAAAAACTAATTTCAATGGGAATAGTATAACAGTTTCATAAAATGACTTAGTCTGAACATACCCCTCAAAATAGAAAACAACAGAATATATTGTTTTTCCATTTATGTTGAAAAACTTTGTAAATTGTATATTTCCAAAGAAAGTAATATTTACAATAGTTAAAAATGGAAACATTAAGTTTATCTCATTATAAAACATATTCGAATTATAAAAAATGTGGTGAAATTCTAAAATCTCCTAAAATAGGAGAAAAACAATATGCCCTTTTGTGTTTGCAGTGCCATGAAATTTGTTTACAATTCCAAACATTTATGATACATATAGAAGAGGAGCATGAAAAGAAATTTTTAGAAGTCAAGACCAAGGAGGAACACGAATATCGTGATAGTGAAGATGATATTATGCTGAGTGAATATGTCAAAACAGATAATGAGGACTACGAGGATAAAAAGGTGGGTTTGGATGAAATTTAATATATACGTTTATCACATATGTTATAGGATTTTCTTATGGATCCTTTGGAAGAGCCTGAAGTATTACTGGTGGAAGAAGTTAAAAACCATGTTGGTGGCATACAAACAAGACAAAGCCTAAATGAAAAGAAGCGGTCGCAAACGAAAAAAATACAGGAAAAAGTTGTTAAACAAGAACCAGTTGACAATGATACTAAAACCTATCAGGATGAGCTAACAAATGAGATTGAGGTAGCTATATATATCACTAAAAATACTTGTTAATAAGCGCTAGCTTTTGTAGAATATCGTTTATGCAAAAAATTGATGTATTTTTTATTCAAATTTATCAATTCCTTGAATTTAATATGCTATCTGAAAAAAATAAAAGTTCGAATATTGATTTTTTTTAGTATTATAATCCTGCTTTAAACAGTGACGAAGATGATTTGGACATAGCTGATCTTGAAGATATAAAAGACAAAACATTTAAAATTGCAAAACAAACTGAAAGCGATGAGAATTACTCGGATGACTATGATGAAGATATTGATGAAGACGCAGAAGTATTTTTAGATGATATCAAAACACCACCAGCTAAAAAGTCCAAAGTTAAAATGGACGATGGCTTAGATATCGATGAATTCATGAAAAACAGAATGAATGTTATATTATTTATAGCATCATATCAAAAACAAGATGAACTATGGGATGCTACACGGCCACCAAAGCTTGTAAATCGATGTCGCAAAAAACGTGAAGAATGTTTAAAAATCATATGTGAGGAATTGCAGAAACTGCAGATAGAAATGACCATAAAGGACGTAGAGAAATGTATAAAATATATGAGAGTACGTTATATTAGAGAGGTGCGAATTCGTATGAAATATATTAAAAATAAAGATAAAGATTATAAACCGCTGTGGTTTTATAAACATTTGGAATTTTTAAAACCGACTCTGGGTTTTATACAAGAGGTATGTACGAACTTAAAACTGTCTTAATTCGTATATATATTTTATTTTTTGTTACAGCTGGAAGAAGAACAGCTCTTGGCAAAACCAGATATGAAAGATGTTCATATCATAACATTAATTGATATTTATAAAATGTATCCTTGCCTATGGGATGAACGAGATATTTATTATAATTCTGATCAGCGTCGTCAAGAAACTCTACAAACTATATTGGTAGAAGTAAATGAAAAATTACAATTAAATTATAACTTAGTGGAATTGGAAGACAGAATAGAATTTATCCACAAACTAGTTAAGAAAGAAAAGGAAAACATTATTGATAATACAGCCAATAAGCCAGAAGAAGATTATAAATCATCAAGTAAATTTTATGAACACATTGAATTTCTCTTTTCACATTTGGGTCCATTTAAATGTCAGTTCTGTCCCAAAGTTCTATCTCACATATATACGTTTCGTATACACACCGCCAAACATGATGGTTCAAAACCTTTCAAGTGTTCGGTATGTCAATATGAATTTACTCAAAAGCCGGGTTACGTCATACATCTAAGACGACACACACAAGATTTTCCCTTTGTGTGTAAATATTGCGGCAAAGGCTTCCCCTGTAAAAAGGAATTAAAATTACATTTTCAAAATCATCCTGAATATGAGAAAGAATTTATATGTGATATTTGTGGTGAAGGTTTTACGCAACAAAAGCTACTTAACTGGCATTTGAAGGCGCACAATAACATAAGGGACTCTATTTGCAAGATATGTGGTAAGGGTTTTACGAATTCGAAATTATTATTTCAACATCGTGCGGTGCATAGTCAACTGAAAAGTGTTTGTAAATTGTGTGGGAAAACATATGCCCATTATCGAGGTCTTTCACGTCATATGACTAAGGATCATGGCACTACGGTGGCTGCTGTTGCAGCTGTTATGGGTGAAAAGCCTAAAAAGAGAGTTCTTACTTTAAATGAAATAAACTAATATTTAAATAAATTAATTTATGTTTGTATGTAGCATTGTAATTATAGATTTAATTTTTATTAAAATGTTTATTATAATTAAATTAATTTTAATAAAATAATGGATAATTGTAACTATCCTTGTTTCTCTATCTTCTTTCATAGGGACACTTAATAAGAGTTTTGTATGTAAAAAGACGAAGCTTGACTAACATTTTTAGTTTTTGTTCAAAGAAATTTTTTTAATGATTTTTTATATTTATGTCTATGGTGGGAACCTTATAATTTAATTTCTATTCCATTGAGTTTGTCAAAGCCCTTTAACAAACTAAACGATATGAAATATAACGACCAGCTGTTTCTGAAGAACGAATAATTTTCACAACTTGTCCACGTTTCAAACCAAAATATCTAGCTACTGGATCACCAGCTTGGATTCGCATCAACATATTTTCTTTCAGTTTGTAACGGCACAGAAGCTCTTGTTTTTCTTCTGGTGTCATTACCACATGTTCGGGAACCAATTCATGTTCAGTTATATTAATCAGTAATTCAGATTCTAAAAATTGTTCCAATATATATTTTGGTGCCATATCAACCAACGACTGTTTAGCGGAGGGTGTCATACCTGCTTGCACAACAACTATAGCCCTATGAATATTTTCTTCTTGCATACGAGTACAATACGTTTTTATAGTTTTTATTCCAATTTTTGGTTCGTCCGGAAAGAACACAAACATTTGGTCAGTGGGATCATCATTGTGGGCGACCAATACAATCAGATCTGAACGTGCTGGTCTTTTTTCACTGGGTTTATCACCAAACATTTCTTTGAATTGTTCCAAAGTTTGATCCAATTCATCTTGTGTCACCAAATAGCCACGATCATGACTCAACTGCATGATAGTTTTGCGTATACGCCATAGTTTATAAGTTTCAGCCTCATCATCCATATTAAGTTATATATTTTTTTTTCGTTCAATTCTTGAAAAATGTAATATACGAAATTAAGAAAAGAAATCACTTCTACACAAAAACACTGCTGCGAAAGTATTGAGTATTTAAGTTCCGGATACTCAATACCGAATGTTTTTTTTTTTTGGTACTTAATATCAGTGTTGCCACTTTATAGATAATTACACAAAACATAATAATTCAGAAAATTAACTTTTTCAATTTCACTTTCAGGTTAAAGCTACATTCTATATGAAATAAACGATTTTTTTGTAAATAAGTACTTGCCATTTTAATTCACATTTCTTTTTTTCGTTGACAATTAAATGCCTTCACAGTTCGAATCTAATTCTCTTTACGAACGGTCGTGTAAGTATAATTTTGTTTTTGCAATTGCCTATTCTTGATCTCTTTTGAACTCACGTGGTAGACAATCCAACTTAAAACAGGAATAAAAATTCATCAAAAAGAAAGCTCCTTGCAAACAAGATGACATAACTTCCTCCGGGTTTTGTTAACCCGAACATTACGTCAACTTCAAGCAACAGATTTAGCCTGCTTGCTGGCCTCAATGATATGGACGTAACTCCCGTATCAAATATTAACGATGTTAAGGAACACAAACCTCCACCTATTGTAGAAGTTAATGCCTCATTTACAGAAATAAAAAAGCTACTTGGTAAGAATTTTATTCTCAAACGTAATTCAATTGGTACCAAAATTTTTGCTCCAAGTAAAAAAATGTACGAATACTACAAGCAAATACTTAAATAGAGTAAGATGGAGTTTCATTCTTATGGCTCCAAAGAAAGTAGGTTATACACCACCTTCTTACATGGTTTACCCCGCATAAAATCTGAGGAAATCTCCAAGGAGCTAAAAAACTACAACCTATACCCTTCTTCCGTAACTGAAATAGTCACCAAATTCAGTTCGAACAATAATGCAGTTTACAAAGTTCAATTTATTCGTAAAAATTGTAAGCCAACTGCCTTAAAAAATGTACGAACAATTTCCAATATTATAATTTATTGGAAAAAATACAAATCGAGATCCAGGAACAAACCAACTCAATGCTGGAACTGCTTAATGTATGGCCATGGCGGTGAACATTGTCATCGAAGTGCTGCGTGTATGATATGTGCAGAAACATCATACAAGTGTGTGTCCCTTTGTTAAATTAAACGGAAATTAAATGAAATGGAATTAAATGAAAGCATATAAACGGACGGTGCTGATTGCATTTATGTTGCAGAACGGATTGGCACTGTTCGACGTGAAATTCCTTCAAATATCTGTTGGGCGGTACATAGAATAGAACATAGTTTATTAATTTAACACTTTTTATACAACTATTATCATTTATTTGTTAGATTTATAGTCATTTTTCAGACATATTGCAATTACTACTGTAATTAATATGCAATTTTTAATTTTGTTTAAATGGTGCGTGGTAAAGAAGAAGAAAGCATATATTTCAAAAATTCATAACTGCATTGTATTCTTAATCGGACCGGTTTCTGGCATTTCCGCCTTCATCAGCGATTTATTGAACATTGTGATAATTGTTATGTTTTAATTGAATAGGTTGTTTCTATATGAAAATTTTTTCTACTTAGGGCGGCCGTGAGGTTTTGAACCGTGAACCTTCACATACACTCGTACTTGCACTTTTTGGTCAGCGCTTTAACACACTCACCTAAAGTCAGGCCTACGAGCAGTGTGGTTAGTTTTCAGTTTTCGTACCATACAGCTTTACTTTGTATTAATTTCAGAAGTACAACTCTGTCCAAACAAACAATCGTTATTTTTGAATTTTGAATATTTTTTGCATTTTTACTTCCAATTTCATTTATTTACGTATAATAATTGGGGTTTTCCTGCTGCGTGGACAGTTTATTGGTCTTAATCGCCATCTTGTCACCTAATAAACATATTTTATATTGTAATTGTGGGAAAAAGATGTATCCAGTGATGACAACTAGTTGAAAGAAGTAGCAAATAAATAAAGTAAATATTTTTTGATGATAACTTGTTAGTTTCAAACAGATTTGCACCTTTGTTAATACAACGCGGCCGTATAAACATTTTTTAAACAACTTCCAGGTACACAACAAAAAAATTAAATAAAAACCCCGAGGAAGATCGGATTTAAATGTGATATAGAATAAAAGGGGTTTCTGAAAAACTTATCCTTCACATAACTAAATTTTTTTAATAATAGGTATTATCGTATAAAACCGAGTTTCAATTAAATTTTTACACGAAAGCGAAGGTAGATAATTATTGAAATAGAGTAAACGCCTTTATCGATTAACTGTAAAATTATTCGGTTGACATCATTACAACACATACAAATTACATGTTATAGTTTAGACAGCAGCAGTTCATTAGTAAAATATGCTGTCAATTTCAATATCCACCATTATTATTATGGATTCGGCAAGATGTTTGGCACCTCTGAGGTGCCAAGCAAAACCGTCTTAACTGGTAAAAAAATTCCCCATAAAAAGGCACAAGATAACTGTAATCAGTGGTTCACAATGTTACAATTATTATTGTAATACAATACAATAAAAACATTTATTTAAACAAAAATTTCCAGTTTTTGAATATTACAAAAATTATATTTACAAGAAATTATTGAAGTGTTCTTGGAGTGATTCTGATGATGAAGCAGCAGATTCAACCTCTTCTTTTGCTGCTACTGTTCTAGATTCAAACAAATTGATAATTCTTGTATATCGGCTTTCCTCAAGTTTCCACTTGCACCTTCGTACAAAATGTCAGCAAATAGTTTCCTAGCGACATTTTTCTGATCATTTTGCATATCTTTAAATTGTAGCGCCCAGGCTTTGCCCAGTGCATCATCCGTATCATCTTTTTGTAGGAGCTCGCACGCCCTTTTCATTATGCTGCTTTCTTCGTCGTTATAAACTGTTTTTGCTCGCTTATTTCCAGACGATTTTGGAGAATTCTAGAATTAAAAAAAAGAACGGTATTACATATGTATGTATTTAAGTATATAAAAAATTATACAAACTACTAATTTATACCTTTTCATCCATCGTGCATTTGCTCAGAATGCTAGGGTCTTCATCATCCAATAATTTAAAAAAATTTAAATACGGTTGGCTCGTAAATATCGTCACTCCCTGATCCAGATTTTTGGCTCATTTTAACCTTTAACATTTCCCTACGGTAGACATTCTTGAAGTTCCTTATCTTTTTTACAGCCGTATCTTTATTGGCTTTGTGGTATTTCTCTTTAAGTTTATCTACCAATTTTTGCTATTTCTTGTTAACTTAATTAGCTCTTTTTACTCTTAAAAAAAGACAGAATGAAAATGATGATTTTCATTGAGCAATTGAGGCTGACTTTATATTTGTTATTATATTATTACCTTTATATTAATAAACTGTTGTAAATTTATAAAACTTTCCTTTTTATTATAATATATTTCCTTCTTAGAGAAAACTTCACGAACGGTCGTGTAAATAATTAAAGCGCTTAGAGTACAACTATTTAAAATTAATAACAAGTGTATATTTTTGTTTTTGCAATTGCCTATTCTTGATCTCATTTGAACTCACGTGATAGTCAATTCAGCCTAAAACAGGAATAAAAAATCTAGCGATGGCCCGAGGGGCCAAATCTTCATCAAAAAGAAAGCTCCTTTCCAACAAGAAGATGACAAAACTTCCTCCGGGTTTTAACCCAAATATCCCGTCAACTTCAAGCAACAGATTTAGCCTGCTTGCTGGCCTTAATGATATGGACGTAACTCCTGTATCAAATATTAACGAGGTTAAACAACACAAACCTCCACCTATTGTCGTTGAAGCTAACGCCTCATTTACAGAAATACAAAAACTACTTGGTAAAGATTGTATTTTCAAACGTACTTCAATTGGTACAAAAATTTTTGCTCCAAGTAAAGAAATGTTCGAATGCTACAAGCAAATTCTTAAAGAGAATAAGTTGGAGTTTCACTCTTATGGCTCCAAAGATAATAGGTTATACACCACTTTTTTACACGGTTTACCCCGCATAAAAACTGAGGACATCACCGCAGAGCTAAAAAACTACAACCTGTCCCCTTCTTCTGTAGCTGAAATAGTCACCAAATTCAGTTCGAACAACAATGCAGTTTACAAAGTTCAATTTGTACGAAAAAATTTTAACCCAACTGCCTTAAGAAACGTAAGAACAATTTCAAATATAATAATTTCCTGGAAAAAATACAAATCTAGATCCAGAAATAACCAACTCAATGCTGGAACTGCTTAATGTATGGCCATGGCGGTGAACATTGTCATCGTAGTGCTGCTTGTATGATATGTGCAGAACAACATCATACAAGTGTGTGTCCGTTTAACACAAATGAAAAAAGACCAGCTGTTTTTACATGCTTTAATTGCAAAAAACAAGGAAAAGAGAGAACTGATCACTCTGCAAACGATATCAACTGTCCGTTACGTTCTCTCTATTTGGAAACTAGAACAAGAGTTACTTCTAAAAGTCCGAATAAAAGCAGACAACAACAAAATAACTCATTTCAATTTAATTTAAGAAACAACAAATCAAATTATAACAATAACATCAATAATAACAGCAAAGCTAGATATGCTAACCAGCTGAAAACAAACAACGATTTGTTTAGCATTGATGAGCTTTTTGATATTTTCACTACAGCTATGGATGATTTGCATAGGTGCACTTCAAAAGTACAACAAATCAAAGTTGTAATGTCAATGGTAAAATACGCCCATGGATTATACTAATAATTTAAACGAATTCAAAATGCTTCACTTGAATGCTAATGGCATTTCAAACTTTTCTAAATTAAAACAATTTGAGATACTAATTGAACGAGAAAATATTAAAATAGCGTCTTTGAATGAAACATTTTTTTCAGAAAATCATAGACCCTATTTCAAAAATTATTATTTATATAGAAGTGACAGAACAGATGCAAGAGGAGGAGGAGTAGCTCTGTTAATTCATAAATCTGTCGCTCATAAAAACCTCTTTATATCAAACACATCATCAATCGAAAACATCTCAATTGAAGTTATTATAAATAATAGACCTATTGTTGTATCTTCGTTATATTCACCAAGATATACTCATAACTTCTGTGCTGATATCTTGAACCTAACACCTTCCACCAAAGAATATATAGTTTTTGGTGACCTAAATGCCAAACATTGTTCTTGGAATTGCCGTTCAAATAATACTGCAGGTATTGCACTCAACAACCTACAGCAATCAAGCAATTTTTTCATTCACTACCCTAATAGTCCAACCCTATTCCCCCATCAACACAATCGCGAAGCATCCACAGTCGATATTATTTTAAGCAATTCCGCTTTAAATATAGACGTAAAAACAATGGATTACGAAATACCATCAGACCATCGCCCCATTATATGTACAATTAAAAGATCTACGGCCTTGCAAGTTGACCTCAATTACTATGATTATAGTGCAACCAACTGGAACATTTTTATGAATTTTTTAGACAATAAAATCACGTTATATACGGATATATACAATACCAAGGTAGTTATTGATCAGGAAATCCAAAAATTTATAAATGTAGTTTTCGAAGCAAGGGATGTGTGCACACCTAAAATAACTCAACAAAATAATTACACATTACCAGAATGTACTGTGAAATATATTAAACTAAGAAGAAGCTTCAAAAGAAAAAGCCAACGATCTTCAAATATAGCCGAGCAAACTTTTTATAATCAATGTACTAAGTTTCTAAGTAACATGATTGATAAAAGTATTAATTCGGAGCGCAATAAGAAATGGTCTCAATTATTATCCAATTTAAAACCAGGTGATAAATCATTTTGGAAAATAAGCAGGAACTTGCGAGGAAAAGGAAAAAATCAAATCGCTCACTTTAAAGTTGGAAATACAAAAATAACATCTGATAAGGACAAGGCTGAAGTCCTGGCAAATACATTTGTCCAAGCAAATAACCTCACTTCGAACTATAACCACTCGGCAGATACACTAATAAATACAACAGTACATAATTTTAAGAAGGAAAACCCCAGTTCTGAATCTGCAATTTATACATCTCTTGAAGAAGTAATGAATATTGTCTCATCAATAAAACCCTCAAAATCCCCTGGTTTTGACAATGTTCCCAACCTGCTCTTAAAGAAACTACCACTCAAAGCTCTAAAATTTCTGGTTATAACATTTAACAGCTGAATCAAACTCAACTATTTCCCAAACCATTTCAAAAATGCTAAGGTTATAGCCATAAACAAACCTAGTAAGCCAAAAAATAACCCAAACAGCTACAGACTTATTAGTCTATTAAGTAACTTAGGTAAAATATTTGAAAAAATACTACATTCTCGTCTTAGTGAATTTGTAACGACCAATTCTATTGTTGCCAAAGAACAATTTGGATTTAAAAAAGGGCATAGCACTACGCACCAAATAAACAGAATTAAAAATCAAATAATCACCAATAAAAATAATAAACGTTCAACGGGTCTAATATTGTTAGATATCGAAAAAGCGTTTGACACCGTTTGGCATAACGGCCTAGTATTTAAACTTCTTGATGCAAATATACCAAAATATTTATGCAAACTTATTTCAGATTTCATTCATGGCAGAAGGTTTACCTCAAGGATCAGTCTTGTCGCCATTGCTTTACTCGATATATACATCCGTTTTTAAAGTCCCAAAATATATGAAAATTGCTTATTACGCAGATGATACTGCGTTAATTTCTTCAAACAAACTTACAAGTGCACTCCTGAAGAAAATGGAAAAAGGACTTGTAAATTGCAGTAAATATTTCCACAAATGGAAAATCAAAATTAATCCAAATAAGACCCAAGCAATAATTTTTCCATTCAACAAATCTCCCAAAAGACTGCCAAGACGTCATCTTCTTATTGGAAATAATACCATAAATGTACTTAACGAGGTCAAATATCTCGGAGTTGTCTTGGACAAGAAGCTTACATTTAAACAACATATTATGGCTACGTGCCAAAAAGCTATAAAATCATTTAAAGCATTATGGCCACTACTAAATAGAAGGTCATTTCTAAACCACCAAAACAAAAATCTACTCTTCAAAAGTGTTATAAGGCCAATATTAACATACGCGTGTCCTATTTGGAGTGACGCTGCCAACTGCCACCTAAAACGCTCAAATATCTCGGAGTTGTCTTGGACAAGAAGCTTACATTTAAACAACATATTATGGCTACGTGCCAAAAAGCTATAAAATCATTTAAAGCATTATGGCCACTACTAAATAGAAGGTCATTTCTAAACCACCAAAACAAAAATCTACTCTTCAAAAGTGTTATAAGGCCAATATTAACATACGCGTGTCCTATTTGGAGTGACGCTGCCAACTGCCACCTAAAACGCTTACAAATTATACAAAACAAATGTCTTAAAATGATAAATAAAAAGCCCTGGAGGTATCCTACAAATCTTCTTCATGAAGAAACAGGTTATGGAAAAATTATCGATTTCATAACAAGGGTTAACAATAATTACTTTGCCAAAATTGAAAATTCCTCTTACCCACTGATAAGAGAATGTAGAGAAATAACGTAAAATTAAAAAGAAATCACCAAATTGAAAATTATATGCTTATAGAGGTCTATTATTTCTAATAAACCTTCTATAAGCATATAAATATTTTCAGATAGTATTTGAATTTATTAAATCATATAAAGGTTTTTCCTCCCATTTTCCTTTAAAAATAATTAAAAATAATATAAAAACTATTTAATATCTCTAGATCCTATGTATTATTTGTTGCAATATCTATATGTAAAGATAAGATCTCATATGTAAATATCAAAATTTGTTAAAATATGTAAATAAAGGAAGAATATTTAATTGAAAAAAAAATTGATATAATAAATAATTTAGCACATATACTTTAAGTTTTTTTCTTTTAAAAAATTCTCATTAACTAAAATTTAAAAATTTTCATTAATGAATAATTTATAATTTATTCAATACATATATACTTATGCATTTTTATAATAACACTATAAGTAGAACACTTCGAACCCTTAACTTATCAGAAACAGAATGATGAACGAAGAATTTTTTTCTGCAGAATAACTTTTTAGGGAATAACTTTTTTTTAAAATAATAATTAGTTATTTATAGTTCGGTTCGAGATCATGTATATATTTTCTAATACTAGAAAAGATAATACTTTTTAAGTTAAAAAAAACTAACCAACTTAGACAACAACTGAACTGAGCAGGCTGCCTGCTGATAATATCAATTTAGCTGTTTTCGAACAGATATTGTCTCTTTATTATTAGCGCTTTTTACCAATGTTTAATTATAATAAATGATGATGATGTTAATCTGCCAATCGGCCAAACGCTGACGCACTGGAATTGCTTTTCGGCAACTAGTATCTCGCCTTTTTTTGTTAGCGGCGCCATTTTTGCTAAAAGTTCTTCAAAGGAATCTTTGCTCATGCGAACATAGTTTTTAAAATCAATTTCAGAAGAAACTTCTAATTCGTTCAATAAGTTTTCCTGTCCTAGTTTTTCTCGATTAAAGTACTACTTTTTACACCATAATGCTCTTTTTTTATAAATTCTTTTCGGTATTCTTCGTCTTTTTATTGCTATAGCAAGCAGAATAAAAGCGCACAATTTTCTTTTACACAACATGTCTTGAAAATAATTTAGAAAATTTAAATAAATTTAATAATAATCACTAATAAACATCTTTAAAAAAATTCAGTCATATTACTCTTCTAAGAAAATTTGAACTAATATGAATATAATATTGTTCCTTTTTTGGATATTTCCTTTACGATATTTTAACTTTTGTATTAGAAAAAAAAAATGTTTTAATTGTGGTAAATTAGATTTACTTGTTATTTAACTTATTTTTTATAATTTATAAATTTTTTTATTATTTTATATGTTTTATCAAAATAATAAAAATTTTCTGCGAAAAGTGCTTCACGGTAGTATGACGATCAGAATGATTAATGAAGAATGAATCATCTCTGCAGAGATGAAGAAGAAGAGAAGCTGGTCGCATCAAAATATCAAAATTTTATATTTGCCAAGACCAGTACAAAAAAAAAAATGATTTTGCTTTGGTCTCAAAGCAAATCCCAATCACTGGCCCACACACTGAAAAGTGTGAGACTTGAGACTTTTACCACTACTATAATAAATTTTCACATACATTTACTTTTATTCGTCTCAAACAAATGAAAAAAGACCAGCTTCTTCTAGTCCCGGTTTACACATGCAATTTTTCTTTCTGAAACTGTTTGAAATTCTCTTTTAAACTTTCATAGATATATAGTGAAGTTTCAATGAAAAAGTCGTATGTTTTTACTTAAGTTAAAAATTTGTTATGGTCTTTCTAAATATTTTTATATCAATTTTTATTTTAAATTTATAAAATACATAAATTTTTAAATCAGGAAAATTGTTAACTATATTAAAAAGAGTATAACTTATTGTTGGTGTACTGAAAAACTACTTTATATCAAACAATTTTAGTAAATATTTCTTCTAAATAGCCTAGATTTTCATCTTCTTAGCTTCTTCGTCTAGTTCAATAGAGGTAGTTTTCCATTTTTGTCGAATGTTGGACATATATGGAACTGAAAAGTGCACAACAAAATAGTGATAAGGTCTTCATTAGTGCAACATCTGGACTTTTGATGCAAAAGTTGTAATTTTTCTTTGGGTATTTAAATTTTTTGCAGGTTATAATTTTTAAGAAATGGTTGCTCAGTATGTGCGAGATCTCTATAACAGTACTTAGCCATTGTTCGAACTGTAATTGATAATTGTGGAAACATTATTATAAATATTCTTTCTTGCAATTATGTAACATACAATTTTTTATCTTTAAATAGCAGTAACCCGATGCGCTTCGCTACACCCCTCGTAACGAAATAAAAAGTAGGGAATTCATTTTGTAGAAACTATTTTTTTGTATAGGTGGTGCCACGCCCATTAGTCTGATCCCGCCCATTTTTGGGCAACTACTCACATTAATAACTTATGAACTCAAACAAAGTCGCAAGACTTTCATTATTATAGTACATCAGATATATGACATTATATATTTATTTTGTATGGGAGGTACCACGCCCACTAATCTGATTCCACCAACTTTTTTTTTCGGATACTAACGATGGCAGATCAAGCCCATTTTTCCCGCAACTCTTCGAATTATTTAAATATGTACCTGTACATTGTTTCAGAACTATTGCTGTCGTTGTACTCCAGATAATATATGTATGTTAAAATTAGATTTTAAAAATTCACTTTGTATGGGAGGTGCCACGCCCACTGGTCCGATCCCGCCCATTTTTCAGGGACTACTAACATTAATAACTCATGAACTCAGACAAAATTCCAAGGCTTTCACTATTACAGTACTTCAGATATATGACATTATATATTTACTTTGTATGGGAGGTACCACGCCCACTGATCGGATTCCGCCCATTTTTTTTTCGTGTACTAACGTTGATAACTTATGAACTCACACAAAATCTCCAAACTTTATCTATTACAGTACTCTAGATACATGACATTTAATATTTACTTTGTATGGTGGTTACCACGCCCATTGGTCCGATCACGCCCATTTTTCTGCAACTCTTCGAATTATTCAAATATGTACATGTACATAGTTTCAGAACTCTGGCTGTTGTAGTACTCCAGATATTATATGTTAAAATTAGATGCCGAATAGGCAGTTACCTACTGTAAAAATTTCAAGACGATCCTTCTAGTGGTGTAGTCTCCTATAAACCACAAACAAACAAACACACAAACATACTCAACTCCATTTTTATATATAAGATTACGACTTTTTGACCGGTTAGACTTGATGGATATATACATCATCGTTGACCGGTCACGCTTGACTATAATGAAACACGATTTATTATTTATTTATTGTATTAAAAATCAAAAAATTCAAAATTAAATATAAACAAACATTAAGTATTGAAATAAAAACAAAACAAACAGAACAATGGGCTTAACTTAATACAGACATTTAAATAACTCTGCTTACTTTTCACTCGAAACATCCCTCAAAGTGGTACGTAACTTAGCACTGATTAAATTGACTAAACTCAATAGAAATTTCCGGTAATGGGCCTTAGTGCAATCAGTAGTTTCTTAAAGAAAACAATTTATTATAACACTTACATATATATAAACAAATTATATTAAAGCTTGCCTTTTGAGTGTTGTGAATTAACAATTTCGGCCAAAACTGATACACTTCATTTGGAAAATTGATGAGTAAATGATGTATCCATTCAAATACTGCTACCGTTTGTACAGAACGGTGTGTGAGATATTGTGATAATACCTCCATAAATCAATTTGTTAAATATTCTGAGATCTTTGTTCTTTAATATTCTTCATATTATCAACATTATATTCCAGACATGGTAGAATGGCATAAACTAAAACATTCGAGCCAATTATTAAAACAAACTTCCGTATCAATGTTATGGCAATAGACTGAAAGATAGATACAAGGATTAGTGTAAAATTCTGCAAGGAAGATTTACTGTTTCTAGCTAGAATTTTTAATAAAATGTCAGTGCATTACCTTAATAAGTTCATTTGGTGATTGCGCATGTATTAACAATATATTTATAGTGTCTTCCATGCGCACTGAACTGGAACTATTACGAATCGATTTAATAAACTGTGTCAGCGTAGTGTCACACATTTGTATTTCTTGTGTATTATCTTCCAACATCATAAAAAGTCCATCAATAATATCAAATAGATAACCATATTATTTTCTGATACAGCATTCACAATAGAAATCCAGGATATAACATATTGTCGCACAATATAATTCTTTACAAAAATGCGTTCCTTAAGAAGAGGTATAAAAGCTTCTAGATTGAAAGTTTGTGTAGATTCTATAACAATATCTTAAAGTAAATGATTCAACAGGAATAGGCCACAAGACGCCAACAGCAAATAAATCGGGGAAGGGTATAATGGAGGGACGTGTCACCACGTTATACAAGGATCACACGCAAAATACCGGACACGTAAATCTTGATCGTTTAAACAATTGAGAATGGGACTAACGAATTCACAGACATATTTTGAAGAGTCCTAAAGAAACAATAAAAATTAACTTGAACTTTAAGTTTAATTTATTACTTACCTTTCCTAAACTAAACTTGTAGCCGCCAAACCAATTGAACCTCCCTTTCTTTTATTAGAATCCCGGGAGGAGGCAAAGTCATTGGACAACACCTCTTGAATCATTTAAATAATCAGCTTTTTTTAATATACATGTATAAAGCATTAACTTTATGTCTATATTTTTGTTTATTTTAACAATTTAAGTTAATACTTCACAATTAATTTCACTTTCCGACAGCCAAATATGTATCTAATGAATAATACCCGGTAATTCAAAAAAAAAAAAAAAAAAAAAAAAAAACAACTCTAAAACAGCAACAATGACCGGTCAAATGACCGTCACTGTTCTTGTAGGGTTTGTTACTGCTCAACAATTGCACAGAGTTTGCTTTTTAGAACGTTTTGTAAAAGATAAAAAACATGTTCACCACAATAACATTAACAAATATTATTGAAAATGTTGATTCTAAAAATCACAACTTTTTGTTAACTTATAATAACAACAGAATTAAAAGAAAGATGAAACGACTTCAAAGAGTAATTAAAAACGACTATTTCGCCCCAAAATTCTTTTCATCCTACTTATCAATTTTAAAATAAAGCTCAATTTTATATTGGGAAATATATGTACATATATATTTATTCAAAAAATGTGTATTTTTTGTAATAATTTTTTGTTTGTTTGTATCATTTGTAAAATTTATACATTTCACCATGACATGATATTAATATTGGAAATTCTTACACAGCAAAAATATTGAATGAATGCATGTATGCAAATTAATTATATAGTAAAAAATAAACTATACATTACTTAAAAGATAATATGTGTAATAGCTAAAATATAGATTAATAATAGTAATAGTAATCGTAATAAATTACAATTAAAACAAAAAATAATAATGTGATTATAATATGCATGTAAATAGTAATATTTGTTTTTTAAATAAAATTAAAAAAATTATAATAAATGTAATACTAACAAATTAATATACAAACTGATTAATGAGAATTTTTTTCGGTTTTTGTTTAATATTTTTTTTTCGGTTTTTGTTTGTTTTGAAAATTTAATTTTCTGTTTTTTTTTTTTTTTTTTTTTTTTTTGAAAAAGGCGTTTTAATTTATTTTTTGTGTAGACTACAATACCGAACTTAGTTTTTTTAAATTTTTGTTTAATTATTTTTTAACAGTATATAGTATTATAATTTGTTTATAATTAATTTGTATGCCAAAACTTAACATTGTTTTAAATTAATATAGTTTTTGATTGTTTTCCTTTTATTTTTTATGTTTTAAAATATTAAAAAAATAATTCCCCTTTATTCATACAAATAATTTGTAATGTTATTAAGTTTATATAACAATTTTTTTTAAAAACTCTGTTTTATAAACCTTTTATATGTTTCAAAATATATTACGAATAATCTCTTAAAATATATGTAACAATTTTTAATGACAAATTAATTGTTTTTGTAATATACCTTGGAGCTATTTTTAACAAACCTTGGCGCTAATTAGGTCGGTCTTGAGCGAGTGCCATTCTTGTCGAGCGTTTGCAATTTTTGGGTATGGTATTTGATAGAGTGAGGTGTAACGGAGTTTAGTCGAAAAAATTCGAAATTTTTATGATAGAATAAAAGAAAATTTTACTTTGAACCGTATAAAAAATTATTAGGCACAAAGTACACTTACATTTCTATCGTTTTGATACTTAACGAGTCACATACAAAAATTTGGAACTATCTAATTAATTTCGATCACGACTGCGGTAATTAGGCCCCAGATTTTTTTTGTTATTATTATTGTTTTGTTAATATTAATGGTTATCGTTTTTTTTAATATAAACAAAAAACTTGTGGCCAAAATATCAAATTAAATAAATCTCTTAAAATTTAATCTCTATACCTAAAAAAAATTTTCTGAATGTTTTTATTTGATTTTTAGTTTGTTTTGAAAAGTTATACAAAATTTGTGTAAAAATTTGTATATTGTTTAAAATTTTTGTAAAAAATAAAACCAGTTTGGTCAGATTTATAAAACCGATTTTCAAACAATACTTGTTTTATACAACTTTTATAAATATTGAAGTACCCAGTTTAACGAATTGCACCATAGTCAAACAACGAAAAACTTATTTGTTGTTTATTTTATCATTTAGTATTGTAAGCTTTTTGAAAACAAGTACTCTTAAAAAAATCTTTAAATATGTCCAAGAGTTCGAAAGAGTATTTGTATTTGTTTTTAACCGATTTTATTTTCATATATTATATGAAATTTGTGCTTATCCATGATTGTGCTTATACATGAGCTGAGCAGCTCGTTCGTCAATAAAACTCTGCAAGAGTCAGATGTTCGAAAGTACAACAGTCAAATATGAAACACGCATTACACAATGAATGAATAAAATAATTCGAAATTATAAAAAATAAAAGGAGCAACAAACAAGCTGATCGATAGCAGCCGTTCCAACTAATCAATTCCGAGCAGGTCTATTTTGTGTCCTAAGGAATTGAAAGATTTAAAAAAATTTTGAACCAATAATTTTTCAGATTTTGAAGCAGAAATTTAAAAAGGCTATTTATACACAAAGTGCAGACTTCAATGAACTTCAATCCATAATTTGTTAAAAAAAAAGTTTTCAGATTTTGAAGAAGAAACGTGGAGTAACGTTTTTAATCTTATTTTTTAACACAAATAATGATTTAAGACGATTAGTTACAAACAACAATATTTTGCAACTTAAAGAAAGTATAGAAAATTTAGATCAAATTTAAGGTAAAAATAAACTTGATTGTTTAGTTTTTAATTTTATATATTTAAATGGTAAATAAAAAAAAAAAAATGCATTTAAATGTTATATAATGATATTTTATATATATTAAAAAAAAAAAAAAAAAAAGAATTGTATAAACAAATAACGTCCTTTATAGGCATGTAGTTTAATATGTATATGTGTTTAGTTTGCTTACGTCAAACAAGAAAATCATTATATGATAAACATATTAATAAGATTTTCTTAAACAATTTCTTTGTTCTTAAATAAATGAATAAAGTATATTTTCTTTTCTTTCGTTTTACTTTGTTTTTTTCCTTCAAATTCAGCTTAAAAACTAATGACTAAACTATGGAGGCCTTTCTCGCAAACCTGCTAACATTGTTTTCAAAATATATAATGTAATATTTTAATTTTAATTTTTCTTCTTTTGTGAAATTATAACCGAATTAAATTAGTTATCTTTTTAATTAATTAATTTTCCAAAAAATGTTTTTATTTTTTATAAATTTTATTTTTAATAATTTCTTTATTTTCGTTTTCCTTATTTAAATTATGTTTGTTGTAATGTTAGGCACTGTTATTCCTTAAATATAAGTTTTCTCAAAACCTTATTAATTTGTTTCAGTATATATGTTTTGTTTTGTATTTCTAACTTTAAGTATTGCTTATGTTCTACAGGTTTTTTTTTCTTTTTTTTTTTTTTGTTATATGAGGTTTTTTTTATTAACAATACATACATATATAATTTTTTAATATTTTGAATTCACTCAATTAAGTGAAATTATTTTTTTTTTATTAAATGAGTCGTATAAATTAAGTGTAGTATTTTAAAAAATAATTATAAACAAATAAAATAATTTCTGTATTCCATCCATTCGTATTTCTTTGTAACTTAACCCAAAAGTCTTTTTATTTGCTGAAAATAAAGAAAGTATTTCTATAGTAAGTGATATACGTAATCGTACACAAGAGTAGTAAAAAGAAAGAAAGTTTTAATCGATATGATAGAAATCCAACGATATAAGTGACCATGGAAAACAAGCTTAACCGAAATATGACTGAAACAGCAATGTGATTTTTACCGACAGATTTGTTAAATTGTACTAATATAAAAGGATGAGATATATTCTTTATTTCCTTTTACTATTTACATACATATTTTTTTGAAACTACACTCTATTCTTAAATTTAAGAGTCATCAATGTGACCGCCTCCATTTCATATAATGTCTCGACAAAGTCTTGGCATCATTTGAATCATTTCTTCAGTATCTGAAGTGATCTGGACCCATGCATCCTGCAGTTTACTCCACAGGTCTTCCTTAACTGTTCGAACCTTCATGTCTTATTCCCCCTTAGTAACTTTATCAGCCCAATTCTAAACAAAAATTCCGCATGAAACTTCTCACTGGGAAAAAAGTAGTTATTCTGAATGCACTTGAATTGGGGTTTTTCCCTAAAAAACTTTCCCTTGCAAAACAGACGGGAGTTTACATAAAAATGTAAGTAGTATTTTAATAAAACAAATTTAAATAAAAAAAAAATAATTTATTGTTCTTGTAGGTCGAAGACCACAATTAAAGCCCAACTTCAACTTTTGTTAACTTTAATAAAAGCAAATTCAGGCATTGATTGCGTTTTCCATAGGTTCAGCCCGCAATTGACTTCTAGCAATCCTTTAGCTATTTCATTCTTGTTATTCTACATAACCAATTTCCTCCACAAGGCTCGCATCATAGCCATGCTATAAATTTTTTATTTATTTAATTTTTCTTTAAAATAAATTTATTTTCGTTTGCACACACAAAAAATAGAAAATTAATTGTCAATATGCAAAACAACTGGATTCGAAGTTCGATGCCACTTATTAATTTTTTTGTTCACGCGGAATTTATAATTAGAGGATTTTTTTCTCGAGAAAAGTATTTTCCGTAAGAAAGAAATTCATTGAGAACATTCGTAATTGGGCTGTTTATGATTGAGGTCAGGTGACTGTGGTGGTTATTCCATAACTTTACAGGTTTCAGCTGCTTCCTGGGTTTGCAAATATTGCTTACAAATTTTTGCTTTATATTTCGTGTCATTATCATGTTGAAATATGAATTTCCGACCCACAATTCTTAATCCAGTGACCATGGCACGATCCACAATTCATAATACAGTGACCGTGGCACGATCTTTCAGGATAACTCGCCAACATTTTCGCCTGCAAAGCAACCCCAAACCATTACGAAACCTCCCCCGTGTGTGTGTGTTGCTACTAGGCATGCATCCGACGCACGTTTTCCAGCTGAGCGTCTCACAAAAACTCGCCTCTTGGAGCCGAACACTTTAAACTTCGATTCATCAGACCATAGGACCATGCACCAATCGTTGAAAGCCTAGTGTTCATATTTTTTAGCCCACTCAAATTTTTTTTTATTTTGTGGGCGAAGATGGGGTTTTTCATGGCGATTCTGCAGTTGAAGCCAGCCGCTATAACGCGTCATTTTACTGTAGTCACACATACTGCATTCGTTCGGCTGCTGATTTTATATGGGAGGCTATTTCTGGAGCTGTTAGGCGATGCTTTCGTTTAGTTGTCATAATATTACATGATCCTCACGTTTTTTGCTACTCTGGACATACCGCTTCGATTTTTATTCGCAATTGTACCATCTTTAATTTTTTTCACAATATAGTCCACGGTTGGACGCAATATTTTGAGGTCCTTTGCGACTGTTTGATTGCTTTTCCCAATTTTGGGTAGGGAAATAAATTGTGACGCGTTTCAAGAGAAATCTCCGCATTTTTTGCCAAACTTTCTTTTAATTCAATCAATTATTTTAAATTTCCACTTCCACGTGTAAGGTATTAGTTACAACGAAATAACTCGTTTTTTCTTTAATGTGTTTCAATTTGCATTTTTCCAATTATTTATACTTTCTTTGGGGTTAAAAATTAAAATTTCTGCCACTACCTGTCATAAGGGAATTTCCAAAAAAAAAAAAAAAAAAAAAACTCTTCACCAAAAAAACATTTTCATATAATAAAATATTTACTCAATAATGAATGCACAATTTCATCTGTAATAATTTTATGACTTTTAAACGGAAACTATTACTGAAAAACCACATATTTTAGGGATGACAAATACTTTTGTGTTGTTCTTATGAGATCTTAAAAATCTGATTGCACTGTTCCATACTAGTTGTAGTTGTTCTTTCTCAATTTTTTTAATGAAAATTAACGCGAGGTAGTAACTCTATTATTAAAGGACAATTGATTGCATTTTTGCAGCAGCGTCGGCGTATTCATTTCCTGGCATTCCTACCTAAATCTCTTGGTATCCAGAGTATAGTGATTTTATTCCGGATTAGATTGTTGTTTATGATAAATTTTCTGATGTTATCTTGTGTTAATGATTTTACTGCGCTAATTGTTTTTTTTTTGTCTGTTTCTTTGCTGCATAGCATAAAGGAAATTTGATAGCTGCTAATTCAGCTAAGAAAATACAAGATTGGTAAGGTAGTATCGCTTGATGAAAGATTCTATTACTTATTTTTTCCATTTGTCCGATTACAAAATATGACTTATTACCATTTGAAAAAAATCCATCTGTGAAAATTGTAACGCAAGCATTGTATATTTCTTTTTCTCTTAAGAAAAGTTGCTTGATCATTTGATGATTAATTTTTTAATTTTTTTTTTTGTCAAATTTAATGAAATGTTAGTAATTAAGTTTGAATTTAGTGCAGTACTTGTTGTTGTTTGGCTGGCTCGAGCTGGTAGGGGCATATCAATTTCTTTAGCATATTGGATAATTTTTTGGAGAACGCACGGACAGTTTAAAGTTTCATGATCTATTAAGATGAATTCAAAAGATTTAATTTTTGCTTCTATTCTGAGTGCATCAATAAGTGTAGCCTGAAGTAAGCCTGTGGCTGAACGGAAGCATCTGTTTATGTTGGCATTTAAATTGTCCAACCGAATATTGTTATACAATGTGGAATTATACATTCTGTGAGTGCACTGCATATTGATATGCCAGTTTCCATATGAGGGCCTTTCCGCTTTGAACATATAATTTTCAGCAGGTTTTTTTTTTTAAATTTATTAATAAAAATTTGTGTATACTCATTCCAAACAAACTTTTTTTGTGATGGATGTCCCTCTTAAGGTAAAATTGGTGACAGGTTACATATGCACTTTTTATAAATGCGAATGACTTCACATTTGCTAATTGGGATTACTGCTCCTGATTCATGAAGGAATTGGAGATGTCCGTCTATTCTATTATTTGCCTGTGTGAAAGGCCGAATTTTAATACCTTCGATATATTTTTTGGGACACCCCATTTAAGCAGTTCTTTTCCCTTATGTGTTTTTTGTTTGGTGGCATAATGTTGGAAGACATGCATGTTGTGCATTTGCAATACTGCTCACGCAGCGTTTCCAAATTCTTTGTGATAATAATTTTGATATGACAGGAAACAAGGAGATTGCCCTGTATCCCTCCGTACTGTTTGAGTTTTGCCTGGTTGTGGAATTGGTGATAAAATTGCTTGTTTCCATGCATGTCACATATAGTTAAGTTAGCATTTGGGTGATTTTCGAGAAGATCAATGTTAAGTAGTTTTTATACCCTATACCACCCACTATGTGGTTTGGTTATAATGACTTTGTGCTGCTATTTGTAACTACCAAAAATATTTGACCTAGTCCTATCTTTTATTATACCGATCGACTCAGAATCACTTCCTGAGTCGATTTAGCGATGTAATCAAACTACAGGTCGAAAATATGAATATATTTTGATGAAATGTGCTGTATAAGCCTTTACTTGTTTTTTTTTTGGTTATTATCGCAGGGCGAGAAGATCTTTCTGAGCCTATTGAGCGCCAGGTTTTCGCAAAAGAATTGCCTATATGCTTTGGATGAAAAAGAATTTCGTTCTCCTAGTACATTGATGCGAAACTGATTAATGTAAATTACATAATTTTTTAACTTTATTCCATAAGATTTTAGAATCTGTAAAAGGATTTATCGAGTTAAGAACATTTTTCAGGTTTCACGTTTTGCTTCTCTTCATTCTCTTCGCATTTTAGCGTAAGTCTTCCTGTATGTTATAGCATCTGATAAGTATACCCTTCTTCTAAAAAGTTTCCAGGCTGTTTTTTCCCTTAATTGAGCAGTATTTGTACTGAACCATGAAGGGCTGTTTTTGTAGTTGATTTGTTTTGATTCCTGGCTTACTGTCATTGATTTGTTAGCGACGGTTCTAATTATTTTCCCCATTGTGGCAGCTTCTTTGTTGATGTTTTCAGATTTGGTTTTGAGTTGCACAGATCATTAGTCTCCCGAGAAAATGCAACCCAATCAGCTAATTTAGCATTGAATATTTCTTATAATTTTTGTATTTATTTGTGTTTTGAACATATGTAGCATGATTGAATCATTGCCAGTTTAATGTGATTGCGAGATCGACAGATGCCATTGAAACATCTATGGTGGTAAAAGCGTTTCTTATGCTTAAAAGTGTGGGAAAGCCATCGTTTAAAAACGCAAGGTTTCAATTGTATGCGAAATGTTGCCACCACATATAATGTGATGACCAGTGTCAAATTTGGGTATGGTATTTATGAATTCTTTGTTATTTTAATATTGGACTCTTTGTATATGTTAGTGATATGCAAGTCTTCAATTTGGTTTGGAGATCCCAATTATATGTTGTATGAGATGTGACATTGAGTATATTTTTTACTAATATTGCAATTAACAAAAAACTTTATTATGATGAAAGATTCTATAATTGGTAAGTGAAGTAGTTTTTTATTTTAAACGGGTTTCTCGTAGAAAAATTATATTTGATTTATGTTTTTGTTATTCTAAAGCTCATTTATTATTCGGAAAGCCTTAGATATTCCAAATTTTGTCCAATATTCATGATTTTTCACAATAAAATATATGGAAGCATATTTTTTTTTAAGTTTTATGGGTTTTAGCTAAAGTATTTTCTATTTGGTTTTTAATATCGATATAAATTAGTGTCCTTTTGGGTATTCCTGTTTCACTGTCGATTTCCATTTCGTTGTTTGTGCTTTCTGGCTTTGATAAAGTTGATCTTAGTTTGTTACTTGCTGTAGGTTTTGTTGATTCTTTTTGGGTTGTTTGTATTTCTGTTTCTGTTTTTTTATGTTGAAGTTACATTGTTGTCAGGATTATTTGGTTGTTTATTATTGTTTTGTGTGTCATATCAAAACGTGGAATATGGTCATCACATTGTTTGAATTTCAGTAAATCAGAGAAGTCGTTACCCCGAGCGTTTGTTTATGTTGGGTATGTCTTCGTTGGAACCTAGTCCCCTGAACCGATTATGGTTAATTTGAGTGGTTCGATCCCCAGAGCTTGGAATTTTTTTTTTGGGATTTTCAGTAAAAAAATTTATATTTTTGTTTTGTGAGAAAAATAGAATACACGTTTTTTGTTTTATACAATATTTATACAACAAGACTATACACGGCGATTGCCTAAGCAAGACCGCTATCTAGACATATATTGAACATATTTGTACAGGTGACAAAAACACGAAAATCTCGCTCAAATTTGAAACGAAATAATACGAAACCTTTCATACCTCGTAAGAACAATGGCCGAAAAGTGCTTTTGTGCGTTTTCCATACATATCTATATAGAAAGAACTTTGGAATGAAATGGTTACAAAACTGAACATTAGATACTAGTATATTGTATTATATTTTAATGGCTTTAATAAAAAATATATATATATATATATATATATGGTGTACATGCCCGATTCTTACCTACGGAGCATTTGTATGGTGGAAATTAAATCCTACCTTAATTTGCTTAAGTAGGTCTAAAGATTTATCCAGCATCGCAATAACGGGAGCCTTTAAGTCTGCTCGACTAACAGGCTCCATCTATACGGATGATTCGGACTGCGGGAAGAACGACCGTCATTTTGTCTACCTGACTACGGCACAGATTTCAAGGCTGAAATATATGAAGTTGACAAATCCATGCGCATTACAAGGACTATGATATACCCGACAGTTGTGCTATCATATTGGCTCTTGAAGCAATTCACTCTAAATCCTAATGTGTAGCTGAATCCAAAATATCACTAAGCAAACTCACGCAATACAATGTCAGTATCTTTTGGGTACCAGCTCACCAAAGTGTAATTGGAAACGGCCGGGCGTACAAATACGCAGGAGCAGGTTCGGAGATGAACTATGAGAAGGATATTTAGAATATCCGAACTCCGTTAGGAGAATTATATCGACACTTACGCTAACAGATTGACCAAACATAGATAAGATACAACACATGGCTGCAGGACATCGAACAGCGATACCAACTTAAATTATTAAGAAATATCGTGAAAAAGATACGACTCAACATTTAGGCGGTAGGCCCGTAAAACGAGTCAAATTTTGAAAGTTCATTTATATCTATAATATTAGTAGGCTAGGCGATTTCTTGTGACTGATGTTTTGTTCTACCGTTTTATCCCGATTTTGACCAAACGTATATTATTTGAAAGGTATTTCTTTTTAGCCGATTTGCAGATTTTTAAATTTTTTCCTTCATTTTGAGTAAATTGCATTTAAAGTTGCTACTAACACATACATAAAATTATACAATGCTATGTGTGTGTTTATTAAAATTGTTAATGTGTTTGTAATAAAAATGAGTTTGGTTTTTTGTGTTGTATTGGCTATAATTGATTAGCATACTTTTAGGGTCTTTATTTAATGTAAAAATAAAATTTCCTAGAATTTGGGCTCGAATTTCGAGGGCTGAAATCTGCTAGTTTAAATTAATCGTCGACATTACGCTTGTCATCCGTAACATAATAATCGGAGTGCTTTAAAAAGTTAGATTGCTCTAATTCTTTAATGTTTTGCATTTTTCATCGTCATTAACTGTTATACGATTTAAGATTATGTTTTTCCTTTATACGAAATACCAAACTTTTTGCAACTCCATATATTTATTTATGTCAATACATTGGAAGCCTACAAGGCGAATTATACATGTGTATCCAGACAATAATCCTTCGAAAATGATTAAAGTATTGATTCACGACTATTCTCTTTCGGAATCCGCTAAATCCACGAACTTTCTTGTATTTGATATTGCCATCTTTTGAATTTTAAAATTACATTACATGCTGTCTGATGCGCTACATCACAATATAAAACTTTTATCATCAAAAATTTGCAGTATTGACCGAATAAAGAGTTTTTGACACGTCTAAGTATTACACAGTAAAAGAAAAAAAATAAATTGATTAAGCTGCTCGCAAAATTTTTTATACAACCGTGAAAACATTCTGTCTGATCCTCGTCTCTATTATTTAGCATTAAGTTAGCAATTTGGAATTTAGTATTCATTCGTATTCCTTCGGAATATCGCATACTTTTTATTTAACAATAAAACATGGAAGTATAGATTTAAACACGGTCAATGAGATTTGTATTGTGATTTGAGCCATATTAATTTGAATTTAATTATTTCTATTGAGATATTAACTTAAGTTTTTAATTACTGTGCAATATATTTGTTTTGGCATTAATGGCTTTGTATTAAGGAAATTAATAAATAAATATAGCACACCAAAAAATAAATAATAACTTACTTTGTTTTACGGCAAAGCGTATTACAAGTCCTTTCTTTATGTTTATTGATAAATTTACCGCTATGAGAAAGACGACGTCGTTTACGGCGTTTAACTGTCCAAAGACAATTTAATAATCATCACTCTTTCATAAGATTACCACTTGTATTGGCACTGGCAGGAGCAGCTGTTGCATTCATTAGCTTATGTTGGGGTATAACAGTTAGAGATTTAGGAATTTTCGACAGCAAAAATTGTTGTTGTTGTTGCTGCTGCTGTTGCTGATGTTGTTTCATAGCATTGTTGATGTTTGTTAAATTAGCAGGGCTATTGTTAGAATTATGTTTAGCCAATAGTTGAGGAAGTTTTGGTATATTTTGACCAGTGGCACCAGCTGCTCCATTGAGTAATAGTTGATTTGCATCGGGGAAATTATTCCACAACCATGAAGTATTATTCAGTGAGGAGGATGTTGCGGGATTCACGTTTCCTGTATTTGCTGCATTTGTAATAGCATTCGCTAAAATAGGCATCATAGGAGCTGGGAAATTGGCATTTGTATTGATTGGAGCTTGTAAGGGTGGCATAGTTGTGATGTTACTAGTAGCCGGAGGCTTGGGTGCAATTGGTTGAAAGCGTGAGGTGGGTTGTGAGTTGGATGAATTGTTGACAGCAGCAGCTGCTTTAAATAAAGCTTGTTGATGTTGCAGAAGTTGTAATTGTAATAATTGTTGTTGGGCCACTTGATGTTGCTGCTGCTGGCGTTGATTAACTGTAGCGGATGTTTGAAAATTTTTCTGAATATTTTGTAAATTAGTTTTTTGTATTTGCTGCTGATTTTGTAAAAGCTGTTGTTGCTGCTGCTGTTGATGTTGTTGTTGTTGCTGCTGTTGTTGTTGTTGTTGCTGCTGTTGTTGTTGCTGCTGTTGTTGTTGCTGCTGTTGTTGTTGCTGCTGTTGTTGTTGCTGCTGTTGTTGTTGTTTGGCTTCTTGTCTTTTCTTTGTGGCTTTTAACATTTGATCACGCATCAGTTTCTCACGCCGTAAAATGCACATGCGATTATAGTCGAATATAGAAATAAGAAACGGTTTGCCACCTGATTGCACTTGCACTAGAGCGGGCAATCTTCTCCCGTCCGCTGTCTGATAAAGAGGACCGTTTTTGTTGAGCAAATTTTGATTTTCTTCGACAGGCATTAAAGTGGGACGCCATGTCTTACTTTGTAAGCGTTCTTGTGGCGTTAGAGTATCTGGCAGTATGACAACATTTGGTGGTGGTCTCGAAGTGACGGTTTTACCGGCTAACAATTGAGGTCGCTTATTAATGTTATTCGCAGACTGATTTGTGTTACTATTGATTATGGTGGCATTTGGCATGGCCTGACCTGTAGATCTTCTTTGCAAACTCACTAATTCGGGTGGTGAACTGAGAAGTGATATTTGATTTTTATTCTGATTGGCTGCTTCAAATTGATTGCCCAACAGTTTATTAGCCACTTCAAGGATTTTCTGTTGTTTTGTTTCTGCTAACGGTGCCGGCGGTGGAGGAGGTGGAGGAGGGGGGCCATTAATGTTACTTGTGGGTTTTGTTATCGTCGTTGATGCTGGATTAGTTATGGGCAGAATTTCAACTGATTTATTTATACCCAATAAATTACATTTCAATATACTGCGACTGTTGCTTGTACCCGTGGAGTTAGAAGTTGACGCTGCTAAGGCTACGGCAGCAGCAGCATTAGCTGCTGCCAAATTAGCAGAGGACGATAAAGAAGAACTCGAACTACTCCCAGTCGCTGTATGATTATCTTTGAGTAAAGACTTTTGTAGGGGAGGTGTAGCTCTTTTGTTATTTGGCGTTGCAGATTCTTTTGGGCGAGCAGTTATGGTGACGGCATTAGAACTTAATTGTTTAGTTAGCTTATCAACCGACAAACTTCTGGAACGTGGCAGCTGTTGTTGATGGTGTTTATTTTGATTATTTAAACTGTTGTCCTGTTGCAGAGCAGCTGATGATTTTTCCACATTGCCCGAAACTTCTGACATTTCAACATCTTGATCTTCAGAATCCTCGTCATCATCTTCATTGATTTCAAATGTTGGAATTTGTGGTGATTGAGTTTCTTTAGGTTTGGAATTTGTATTATTATCCTTTGGTATTCCAGTACCCATGTGTAAGCCACCACAGTGGCCCTTATCATACGACGTTAAACGTTGTTTAACTGTTTGTGTATAGACACTGGCATTATTTGAAGCACTAGCAGACAATGCTAAATCACCATTGCGAAAATACTTTTCCAATAATATCAAATGACGTAAAAATGAACTTTGATTGCCATAGGGCTTTTGTAATTCCTCCCAAAGTCTTCGGGTTGGTTCATCATACTGCAAGAATGTTTGTACTCTCGTCCAGCCCTCGGGTGTTCTCTGGCTGTTACTACTGCCAAATGGCACTTTGAAATTTAAGCCCAAATCTTCTTCACCAGGAAATAGTTCACGCATTGAAATATTGGGATTAGACCGTAAGACATTTGATATGTCTGATGATGGTTGCTTTTCAGTAGAAGCATTTCTTTGCAAAATAGCTTTCAGTTTAGACATTTCATTCGGAGAACTCGAAGCAGTATTTGATGCTGACGAACTCGAAGAATCTGAAGATACACCAGTCGTTTCAAATTCCCGTTCTACAGCATCGGTTGTATTTTCTATTGGACTGTTGGAGATGTTACTCTTGCGTGGTTCGTCTCCCAAAGGCTCTACAGAATTTGATGGAGATAGAGTATTTTTTTGATTTGACGGGGAACCAACTTCTTGTTGTAGGTTTGATTTTTGAGATATTTGATTTTGTTGTTGAATATCATTGTTATCATGATTTGAAGTACTGTCCTCATCAGCTTCAGAGGCTTCATTACTACCATCGTGTATATTATGAAATTGTAAGAGGCTGTAAAGAAATTTCAAACAAAATATGAATTTAATTTTTAAGCTAATGCATGCATATGTTTTCTTACCGCTTTCTATAATTTTTAACAAATTCTGCCTTTTGAGATTTTGTACTATCTGGTGGTTTCATTAATAAATTAGCAAAATAACGACAAAGTTTACAAACGGCCGTACCAATACCCAACTGCACGGGTATACCCATTTCACATAGAGATTTTTCCAAGCGATCCGTGTCCTATATCCCAAATGATATTAATTAGAATATAAGCCTTGGCGAGTATAATAAATTTCTTACCGAGGTTATGTGATACATATGATTTTTGCCCAGACGTCTTTTGCATAAAACACAGCCTGAGCATTGTATCACGGTATCATAATGTGTTTGACATAACCAAACAGTGGCTGCTCCCGCAGGAATTTCAAATTTGAGTAAAAATTTTTTGACACTTTTGCGTATACATTTGCGTCTTAATGAATGAGCAGCAGGGTTTATGCAATCCGGTACTAAACATTTACGTGATGTTGTATTTGTATTAAAACTATCACCAACACCACCATCCGTTTCAGTGTGATGAAGAAGGTCATCATACTGCAATTGATCGGATGACTTCATCGAACAAGCAATCGAATCTAACTGACCTGGAGCAGAAAGCCGTTTTTTGTATGAGGGAACATTAGCTCGTCGATCCACATGACGAAAACAAGCATCGCAGAGACAATTATCAACTGTAAGTTTTTCTTCATCTACAGAAATTATAAGACAAATTTATTAAAAAAAAAAATGAGTTATAGATAAATGTTATAAAAAAATTGTTATTTAAAACAATTGGAAATGGCACACTCATTCAGAAGGACACGGTTGACATATTGTTTCCAAAACACTTCAAAGGGTGTTAAAAGACTCTTATATGATATTCGTATTGAAAGCGATGCTATAAATAGTTTGTCAAAAAATTGTTTACACAACGAAAAAATATTTAAATGTTTCATTTGAAAAAGGATATAATCATCAAATTGATAATATGCAACCTATTATTTTGAGTAGTATCCTTTTGCATCAATTACATCTTTCAACATCTTCGCATTGAAGCAATTAACTTAGCAATATTCGTTTTACTGCGATATATTCTTCTATTTTTGTTTGATATATGTATGTGGCCGGTTTGATAATTCAGTGAGTTTTTATAAAAAAAATCAAAAAATAATTTTAGCTATATCTGGAGAATAAGCTGGATGGAGTAGCAGTTAAAAGCAGTTCGTAGCCCAATTTAAGGATTTTTGCCAATATATAATGTTTAATGAGTATTCGAAATTCACTTTTTACCATCTTTGCAAAAATTCTGGGTTTTGTGTTATGTAGCTCGCTCAAAATCTTACAGTAGTCTATTAACAGATCGTAGTTGACAGGGGCAGGGATGTTCAAAAATGAAGTGGAGGCTAGGCGGACCTAAAAACCACCCGAGCAAAAAATTATCGTAACGTTTCTGGACAACTGAAAATCAACTTTTTTTGTCAGACCCACTTTTTGTAGAAAGTAAACTTTGGAGCATAGTATTAATGCCTAGTTAGCCACATATTGTTAAAATGTAACCGTACCGTAAATGTAACGTTGGCATTTAGTGCAATTATAGAACGTTAAAAACGAACCAGCATGTTGCTGTGTAAAATTAACCAAACTTTTCAGGGTGTTCACAAATGTCAGGTACAAACGTAACAAAAATCTATTTTCAACAGATTGGGACGTTTCGGTTACGTGACAATTGAGTTCGGCAACTCTAAATGCTTTTCATGTAACAGAAAAAAAAAAAAAACAGCTGACACATTTGGTTACGGTTAAGTGTGGCTAACTTGGCCTTTATAAGCTAAGGCTTAAAAACCATCTAAGCAAAAAAAATTATCGTAACGTTTCCGGAGAAACTGGAACCTTTTCTTCGGTGAGACCTACATTTTGTAGAAACTAGCTCCGTGTCATATATCACGGTATGCTAAATTGAAGTTGAGGCATAGACGCACCTAAAAAGCCATCTGTGCAAAAAATTTGTCGTAACGTTGCTAGAAAAACTTGTTTTTTTTATCAGATCCACATTTTGGAGAAACTAAGTTCCGTGCCATGAAGCATTGTATGTCGAATTGATGCTGAGGCCTAGACGCACCTGAAGAGTCATCTGAACAAAAAATATATCGTATATCTTGACAAACTGGAATGAAAAGTTGATCACTACATTCCTAATCCAATGAGATAGAAAAATTGCCAAAAAATTTGGTCATACTAAAAACCGCTGTAAAGGAATCGCTACGAGCCCTGAGTGCAGCTTACCACCATACCTCGTATGCCTGTACTCGCATATTCTGCACAAATTGCTCAGTAGAACACTTATCGGCGAACAAAAATTGTCCCCGGTATGTTTAAATGGAACAGGTCTTAAAAAAAAAAAATTACCGCAGTTTAGGTGAAGCACGTCGCAAATACAGAGAAGCCAATCGAACACAAACAACAAACCAAAACAATACATATGCATTTATTATCTCCGATTATCCCACAAAATGTAAAGAACCATCAAATATTCAACCTGGAAATAATGTTCAACTCAAAACAATTAATTAACCAAACAATCTACAGCAACTACAAACCAACTCAATAAATCGTCAATTGACAAAAACAAAATTGCTGAAACTAATGATAATATAGAAACATTAAAAACACAGAAAAATCGCAAAAATTAATCACATGAAAAATTTATGGTTCCGTTTTACTGCTTAACGTTATCTCTTATAAAATAAAAAAAATATTTTTTACCACGAGGTTACGATGGACTCCTCAACACCGTAGTAAATATTAATAACACCGCTCCAATTTCCAAAATTCTATTCCCAACACAACTCACACATTTATTATTTTCTTCAAAATTTAACTATGACTTTATTTTGTTACAATGGAATATCAACGGCTTGATTTTCAATTCAATTCAATTATATATTCATCCTTTATTTACATATTTTAACAAATTTGATATTCACATATGAGATCTTATCTTTACATATAGATATTGCAACAAATAATATAACGGATCTAAAGATATTAAATAGTTTTTATTTTATTTTTAATGATTTTTGAAGGAAAATGGGAGAAAAAAAAACCTTTATATGATTTAATAAATTCAAATACTATCTGAAAATATTTATGTGCTTATAGGAGGTTTATTAGAAATAATAGACCTCTATAAGCAAATATTTTTCAATTTGGTGATTTCTTTTTAATTTTACGTTAATTCTCTGCATTCTCTTATCAGTGGGTAAGAGGAATTTTCAATTTTGGCAAAGTAATTGTTATTAATCCTTGTTATGAAATCGATAATTTTTTCATAACCTGTTTCTTCATGAAGAAGATTTGTAGGATACCTCCAGGGCTTTTTATTTATCATTTTAAGACATTTGTTTTGTATAATTTGTAAGCGTTTTAGGTGGCAGTTGGCAGCGTCACTCCAAATAGGACACGCGTATGTTAATATTGGCCTTATAACACTTTTGAAGAGTAGGTTTTTGTTTTTGGGGTTTAGAAATGACCTTCTATTTAGCAGTGGCCATAATGCTTTAAATGAATTTATAGCTTTTTGGCATGTAGCCATAATATGTTGTTTAAAAGTAAGCTTTTTGTCCAAGACAACTGCGAGATATTTGACATGATTAAGTACATTTATGGTATTATTTCCAATAAGAAGATGACGTCTTGGCAGTCTTTTGGGAGATTTGTTGAATGGAAAAATTATTGCTTGGGTCTTGTTTGGATTAATTTTGATTTTCCATTTGTGAAAATATTTACTGCATTTTACAAGTCCCTTTTCCATTTTCTTCAGGAGTGCACTTGTAAGTTTGTTTGAAGAAATTAACGCAGTATCATCTGCGTAGTATCATCTGCGTAGATGATGTTTCATTATTAATCGCAACTTTAAAGTTTCTGCCGTGAATAAAATCTGAAATAAGTTTGCATAAATATTTTGGTATATTTGCATCAAGAAGTTTAAATACTAGGCCATTATGCCAAACGGTGTCAAACGCTTTTTCAATATCTAACAATATTACACCCGTTGAACGTTTATTGTTTTTATTGGTGATTATTTGATTTTTAATTCTGTTTATTTGGTGAGTAGTGCTATGTCCTTTTTTAAATCCAAATTGTTCTTTAGCAACAATAGAATTGGTCGTTACAAATTCACTAAGACGAGAATGTAGAATTTTTTCAAATATTTTACCAAAGTTACTTAATAGACTAATAGGTCTATAGCTATTTGGGTTATTTTTTGGCTTGCTAGGTTTGTTGACAGCTATAACCTTAGCGTTTTTGAAATGGTCTGGGAAATAGTTGAGTTTGATGCAGCTGTTAAATATTATAACCAGTAATTTTAGAGCTTTGAGTGGTAGTTTCTTTAAGAGAAGGTTGGGAACATTGTCAAAACCAGGGGATTTTGAGGGTTTTATTGATGAGACAATATTCATTACTTCTTCAAGAGATGTATAAATTGCAGATTCAGAACTGGGGTTTTCCTTCTTAAAATTATTAACTGTTGTATTTATTAGTGTATCTGCCGAGTGGTTATAGTTCGAAGTGAGGTTATTTGCTTGGACAAATGTATTTGCCAGGACTTCAGCCTTGTCCTTATCAGATGTTATTTTTGTATTTCAAACTTTAAAGTGAGCAATTTGTTTTTTTCCTTTTCCTCGCAAGTTCCTGCTTATTTTCCAAAATGATTTATCACCTGGTTTTAAATTGGATAATAATTGAGACCATTTCTTATTGCGCTCCGAATTAATACTTTTATCAATCATGTTGCTTAGAAACTTAGTACATTGATTATAAAAAGTTTGCTCGGCTATATTTGAAGATCGTTGGCTTTTTCTTTTAAAGCTTCTTCTTAGTTTTATATATTTCACAGTACTTTCTGGTAATGTGTAATTATTTTGTTGAGTTATTTTAGGTGTAGACGCATCCCTTGCTTCGAAAACTACAGTTATAAATTTTTGGATTTCCTGATCAATTACTGCCTTGGTATTGTATATATCGGAAAATAATGTAATTTTATTGTCTAAAAAATTCATATAAATGTTCCAGTTGGTTGCACTATAATCATAATAATTGAGGTCAACCTGCAAGGCCATTGATCTTTTAAGTGTACATATAATGGGGCGATGGTCTGATGGTATTTCGTAATCCATTGTTTTTACATCTATATTTAAAGTGGAGTTGCTTAAAATAATATCGACTGTGGATGCTTCGCGATTTTGTTGATGGGGGAATAGGGTTGGACTATTAGGATAGTGTATGAAAAAATTGCTTGATTGCTGTAGATTGTTCAGTGCGATTCCTGCCGTATTATTTGAACGGCAATTCCAAGAACAATGTTTGGCATTTAGGTCACCAAAAACTATATATTCTTTGGTGGAAGGTGTTAGGTTCAAGATATCAGCACAGAAGTTATGGGTATATCTTGGTGAATATAACGAAGATACAACAATAGGTCTATTATTTATAATAACTTCAATTGAGATGTTTTCGATTGATGAGGTGTTTGATATAAAGAGGTTTTTATGAGCGACAGATTTATGAATTAACAGAGCTACTCCTCCTCCTCTAGCATCTGTTCTGTCACTTCTATATACATAATAATTTTTAAAATATGGTCTATGATTTTCTGAAAAAAATGTTTCATTCAAAGACGCTATTTTAATATTTTCTCGTTCAATTAGTATCTCAAATTGTTTTAATTTAGAAAAGTTTGAAATGCCATTAGCATTCAAGTGAAGCATTTTGAATTCGTTTAAATTATTAGTATAATCCATGGGCGTATTTTACCATTGACATTACAACTTTGATTTGTTGTACTTTTGAAGTGCACCTATGCAAATCATCCATAGCTGTAGTGAAAATATCAAAAAGCTCATCAATGCTAAATAAATCGTTGTTTGTTTTCAGCTGGTTAGCATATGTAGCTTTGCTGTTATTATTAATGTTATTGTTACAATTTGTGTTGTTGTTACTTAAATTTGGGAAATCAACCTTTGATTGAAATGAAAAATTTTGTTGTTGCCTGCTGTTGTTATGACTTTTGGAAGTTACTTTTGTTCTAGTTTCCAAATAGAGAGAACGTAACGGACAATTGATGTCGTTTGCAGAGTGATCAGTTCTCTCTTTTCCATGTTTTTTGCAATTAAAGCATGTAAAAACAGCTGGTCTTTTTTCATTAGTGTTAAACGGGCACACACTTGTATGATGTTGTTCTGCACATATCATACATGCAGCACTACGATGACAATGTTCACCGCCATGGCCATACATTAAGCAGTTCCAGCATTGAGTTGGTCTGCTCCTGGATTTTGATTTGTATTTTTTCCAAGAAATTATAATATTGGAAATTGTTCGTACATGTTTTAAGGCAGTTGGATTAAAATTTTTACGAACAAATTGAACTTTATAAACTGCATTATTGTTTGAAATGAATTTGGTAACTATTTCAGTTACGGAAGAAGGGGATAGGTTGTAGTTTTTTAACTCCTTGGAGATTTCCTCAGAGGTTATGCGGGGTAAACCGTGTAAAAAGGTTGTGTATAACCTATTTTCTTTGGAGCCATAAGAATGAAACTCCATCTTATTCTCTTTAAGTATTTGTTTGTAGCATTCGTACATTTTATTACTTGGAGCGAAAATTTTGGTACCAATTGAAGTACGTTTGAAAATACAGTCCTTACCAAGCAGCTTTTGTATTTCTGTAAATGAAGCGTTAGCTTCTACAACAATGGGTGGAGGTTTGTGTTCCTTAACATCGTTAATATTTGATACGGGCGTTACGTCCATATCATTGAGGCCAGCAAGCAGGCTAAATCTGTTGCTTGAAGTTGACGCAATGTTCGGGTTAACAAAACCCGGAGGAAGTTTTGTCATCTTCTTGTTCACAAGCTTTCTTTTTGATAACCATCGCTAAATTCTTATTCCTGTTTTAAGCTGGATTGTCTACCACGTGAGTTCAAATGAGATCAAGAATAGGCAATTGCAAAAACAAAAATATACACTTGTTTTTAATTTTAAATAGTTGTACTCTAAGCGCTTTAATTTTTTACACGACCGTTCGTAAAGAGAGTTAGATTCGAACTGATCAACGGCTTGATAAACAACTTCAACTACTTATAAAGGAGATGGATCCTAGCTTTATCTCACAACCCATTGCGCTCACAACTTCACATCAAAAGACAAAACAACACTTCTAAATAAGGAGTCGGTGTCTTTGTCATATCAAATATACCTCAACGTTTTGTTAATATTCAATATCAAATTGTAGCAAATGAAATAAACCGCAATATAAATTTCACTGTCATATCGATTTACATTCCACCCTGCCAGAATATACCATACATTATCGTCGTTTAATACTCCACATATAGACGTCGGCGACTTTCACGGGTGGAACACTATCTGGGGATCAACTAAAAACAACAACCGATGTCTTTTAATTGAACATATATTATATTATGTGTTTGAATGACGGTTCTCATGCCCAATTCTCCGCACATTACACATTCAATAATATAGACGTTTCATCATGTTCATCAAATCTTCTGCCGTTGATTTCCTGGAGTACCCTCAGCGATTTACACAACAGTGACCACTTTCCTATCAAAAGATGTACAAAATTGTCAAAAGAAAACACAAATCCAGCACAAACAACAAAATTTTTACTTCACTTAGCTCACTGGCTACATGTTTCTCGTATAACTGAAACTGAAATCATGAAACGAAATCGATTCGTACGGCAGCAAACGAACACTCACATTCCAAAATTAAATAAAACCACTAAACCAGATCGAGCACCGTACCATAGTGAAGTCCAGCTCTAGATATTCTATGCAAAAAAGAAATGGTAAAGTGGCACTCAATATAATCTCGTGTCATATAAAAAATACAACATTAATTTCAGAAAATAAGTAAAAATGCCAAATATTCAAGTTTTGAAAATTTTACTAAAACAGTTAATAAATAGTAAATAATAAACTCTCAAAACGAAATCCTCATTGATCCACTTTACTAACCACTCCACTAACCACTTTGGTTGCAAATTGTCTAAATACACTACCGATGCTAATTTCCCTGCTTTATTTATATATTCATAATGTAATATAAGAGCCACCTTGGCCAATCTAGTAAGTATGCAAATTCAAATTAAATAATATAACTTAAAGCAAAATATTAAATATATATATATATATATATGTTCATATTAGTGAGTTGTTGTTGTTGTAGGAGCAACGTCCTGTACAACAACAACAACTCACTAATACGAACATATTAAGTGTAATTAAGTTTTTTTTTAATAGTAAGCAGGTAACAAATTCCCTGAAGGTACATCCGAGAAAGCCCCTTACATATTCTGAAATATGATCACGTCTACGAACATTATACACAACACGCATGACAGTATTAACAATCATGTTTATCTTATTAAGATTTACAGAAATTGAACCAGAAACAACCTCAAACCCATATAAAACCCGGGATATCAAGATGGTATGGGTCACCTACACCTAATACTAAATGGTAGAAATAAACAAAAGAAGCTCAAGGCAGTAGTTATTCTTGCGTTCAGAACATCAGGAAGATCACGACCATTATTAAACAATAAACAAACACCATCCGCAAACAAAAAGGTTCTACATAAACTACAATCAAGAAACTCAGGGAGGTCATTAATGTATAAAATGTAAAGAAAGAGGTCCAAAACTAAACTTTGAGAAATACCTGATGATAGTAATCGTAGGCCAGAAAAGCTTGCATTCATATCAACAAATTGAGATCTATCATTTAAGTAGGAAAATATAAACTCATTCCTGAGTCTCTCAATCATAGTCTTATAGCAGATAGAATTAAATGGCTTAGTAAGATCCCAAGAAATCATGACACTCAATTTATCATAATTTAAATGATTTAGTTAATCAATGTTACATGTTGTGATTCAAAAATAGTAGAACGTATAAAACAAAGCACTTAATCTTTTATTATATGTTCCATTATTCTAGGGAGGATTGATATAGGTCACTCACTCAGACCATGAATAACTCTAGTTTTTGGAATTGGCACAACACGAGCCACCTCCCAACCTTCAGAAAAAGTCGAAGTCATTATGAAGCCAAATAGTTTTCAAAAATCTAAGAGAAACTCCATCTACACCACCCTACTCTGACTTGAGCATATTCAAGGAAGCAAAGACGTCAAATTCAGTAACACGACGAAAAGAGAACGAATTAGCAACTTAAACGAAGCTATTAAAATCAATTATTTGTTTATTTATTTATTTATTGAGTCTACTAATTTTACATTTTACAGACTAATATAAAAGTATTATAAAGATGATATCTTAGATACATATCTTAATTAAATATTTTAAATAAGTTTAATTTAAAATTATCTTTATTTAAATTAAGGTCTAATAATGGCGAGAAACTGTTACAAAGTTTTAAGCATCTTGCAATTGGTTCATTTATCCCATAATTTGTTCGATGCAAATCCTCACAAAACAGCCGTTGATGACGCAAAACACGAGGCGGATTATATATATTAACCAGATTATATAAATAGTCACATTTAATATCATTTGACAAAATATTAAAAATGAAAGTAATAGAAAAAGATTGCAGACCTAGAAATTTACGTCTACTTTCATATGAAGGTTTATCATCAGCCCAATTTATTGTTTTAAAAGCATATTTCGTGAAAAGTTTTTGAATTTTTTCAATTCTATTAGAATGAATAGCTGTATAAGGGTTCCATATTAGGGAACAAAAACCTAATTTACTTCTGACAAATGAAACATATAAAGACTTCAGAGTGAATGGGTCCTTAAAGTCATACGAGTTCCTTCTAATAAAACCTAACATTGAATAGGCTTTAGAAGTAATATAATCAATGTGTCTACCAAAATGCAATTTAGCATCAAAAATAACTCCAAGATCCTTTACCTCGACAACTCTTTTAAGTACAACGTCGCCAATAGTGTAATTGTATACAATTGGATTATGACTGTGTGTAAAAGAAATGGTACAACATTTTCCAATATTAAAACAAGTTTATTTAAAACACACCAATTATCCAGTGCTATCAAATCATTTTGTATCATAGTTGCATGTGATAAGTTTGAAACAGAGGCAAAAACTTTCAAGTCATCCGCAAACATTAAAGGTTTACAAAACAACATTCCCAGAATTCACAATTTCAACACAGAAGTCATTAATATTATTCACATCAAAATCCAACTCAGCATCATAACTCTTTACAAATAATCGTCTTAGCACGATTTCTGTATCTACATAAAGAAAATATGGGTGGAATTGCCAAATTCAAAAATCGCCAAAACCATGAAAAACAAAATCGCTAAAATAAAATTTTGCCAAATGATATTCTAAATTCAATGCCAATCATTAAGTGTTGCCGGATTTAATTTGGAAAATCTATGTTTTTCTCATGGGCAGCTATATATAACTTGCTCCAGAGTAGGAACGCCGCAAAATTTGATACTTTTTGCACCGAATGTAAAAACAAAAAGGAAAATTTGATTATGAAAACATATACATATGTATATCAATGTCTCGGTAAGTCGTAGCTAAACACGACAGTGCATACTAGTTCTATATAAATTCAAATCATGTGAATCAGAGAAATAAGTTTTTACTTACTTTGTAAAATTTTTTGCTGTCTCTCCATAGATTTTATCTGGCCCACATGACAAGGCGTATCATAGAGGCCAAATTTACCGCTACAATAGTAACATTGATCTTCACATAATCGTCCGGGATGAAATTTGAATGATGAGGCTTTTTCTGGTATAAGAATTTCTTCTTTTTCATCTTTTTTTGTTGAGACACCAGCATGAGGTTGATCATGGGATTCTGAATTGGAAGAATCTAAATTAAAAATTTTATAGCATACAATTATAGACAGACACACGTTGTAGATGAAGAAAAAAAAAAATAATAAATAATAAAATCACCGAAAATATTAGGAAAATATAAAAAATATAAAGCTACCAAAACGCATTCTTAAAAAAAAAAAAAGTTCATCGTGACCAAAATATTTTTTTTTAAGTTAATAATGGTAACGAAAATCTTTGTTAGTTACTAATTGTTAATAATCATAAAATCATCTTGTAAACTTGTTAACATTACTCTTTTTAAACCACGGTTTTGTTTTTATCTAAAATACACACCCATTAGATAAACATGGGCAGTGTTGGTGGCACTATACATTTGATGATGATGATTACGATAATTATATGATTTTCTAGCATACGTAGTAGTGGTAGTAGCAGAAGGGTATTTTAAATTATTATTGTTAGTATGTGTTAAAGCTAATCTAGTTATTGAGGTAGTACTTGAGGTTGTAGGATAGTTATGATATTTTTGAAGCGCACCTTCAGTCTGAAAATAAACCAAAATAAAAACATGTTTTTTATTGAACTAATCAAACATAGAGGAAATATTACCACTTACCTCATTTTGTATAGTATAATAACTATCCTCGCAATGACCATCTCGATCATGCTGAGAGCGATCACTATTGCCAGAGCCATGGGCTCGTCCCCGACCTTTTTGGAATGTCATTTTTAATGATTGGCGTCTCTGCTGCTGCTGTTGTTGTTCTTTGGAGGAGGATGTACTGGCTGCATTGTTTTGCGATTTCCGACCATTGCTACCACTGGCTGAACCACCTGTTGAATTACGATTAATTTTGATGATTGTTTTCAATGTACCAGTATACTCGTGATGTGTGGATGCTGCATGAGATGAATTTTTACCATTTCTTTTGTGTTGTTGTTGTGTGGCCGTCTTTGAAGCTTCCACATTGGCCGCCGAACCTTGTATTACTTCTAAACGACGTTTTTCAGCTGCTTTGTGTGTCACCAAACCAAGATTTTGTAGATGTTGTTCTTTTTTCCTCAACGTTTCTTCATCATCATTTTCGAGGTCCAGAGTAATCCAAGAATTTGTTGATTGCCCAGATTTTATTGATATGGTGTCGTCATCTTTAATTGTTGTTAAGACTGATTTAGTAGGTGAATTTGTAGTTGATAATGTTAAAGTGTGTTTGATATTCATTGTACCGACATCAACGTTGGATAAAGCCGTCTTAAAGCAAAATATTTATTTAATTAGTATACTGATTTCAATTATCTTATAGTGATTTATATATCATAACTAATCGATTTATAATCTTACCTTCTGTTCAATATTTTCAGTTTCCTTCACATCAACTGTTAATAAACTATTCTTCAAGTTTTCCTCTGCATCGTCTGTTTTCTTAATAAGTTTCATATCACCCGCTATAATCAATGGTTGTTCTTCGTCTAATTTTATGTCTAAACAACCATCAGCAATAATAACATCATCTTTTGAGATATTTTTAACACCATTAGTGTCATCAATTATATCAGAAGGATGCATAAATTCTTCTCTAGTTTCCTTAATATGTTCTTCATACACTTTAGGAAGTGGATCGATATCGGGTTTGACAATGTTTTTTTTTCTTTCCACATTCAGTTTCTCTTTTACACGTTCATCAATTTTTTTCAACTCAGCATCAATTTTAGCTAAAACATCATTATCCTCGATTTCAGAAGATGTTAGAGGAGCAACCAGAATAGAGGTAGTGGTATCATTTTTTATAATAGTTTCTTGATTCTCTTTATCATTATTGAAAATTTGTACTTTTATTTCCGGTTTAGTATTAACATATTGTTTTTCTTCACATCTAGCCTCTAGTTTCCCATTAGCTGGGTCATCTTCTATCGATTTGATGGAGGATTTTTCAATTACTGTGACTTTAACGTTACTTTCTATTTTATCGTTAATTTCAGCTTTAGTATCTTTACTCTGTGGGATAACAATAGCTTCTGTTATATCTTCAATATCGGCTAAATCATCTTCAATTGTCGGATCTTCAATTTCTGTTGTAACATCATCATTTATTGAAGCATTATTATCCATTGATATGGTTTCTGAATCTTCTAAGGTTAATTCATCTTCTAGTTGGTCATCTTCAGCATCTACAATGTTTATTGAGGGCAGTTCCTTATCTTTAGTTTTTTCTTTTGTTAATGTTGTTACAGTTAAAGATTTATCCGCATTTGTTGTGCGATTTTCTGATTCCTTATCCAAGTCTATTGTTTGTTCAGTTGCTTTTTGTATTTCCTCTTCTAGATCATCATCTTCATCTACCAGTAGAGGTGTAAGATTACCGCCAGAACTCAAACTATTGCCATCTTCTTGTGATGAAGATTTCTTGTCATCCAAGCTCTCTTCAAAACGTAATGCTCCTTCCTTTAAGGACTCATTTGAATAGGAATCGTCCAGTAAACGTTCAGTACTGATAACTGCAACTGTTGTTGGTGTAATGGTAGTGTCAGTATCAATACCGGCAGCTTTTTGCATTATATTACCCAACTTAGGATCTTCCTCTATGCCCAGGTTATTTTCCAAAAATTTTGGTTTCTTATAAAATTGTTTAACACTTATTTCAGAAACGCCCTCGCTTATCAACTCTGAAGGACTTAAAGAAGCTGCCTTTTCTGAAGCTACTGAAGAGCAACTAGCCGCAACGGGTGTTAAAGCTGAGCTAGATTCTAGATTTTCCGTAATTGCCATATTCATTGCTTGTGTAACTCCAGTATCAATCATAAGGGGTGGTGGTAAATCCTTAAGCTCTTCTAATGCTTTAATAGCTATAATTTCATCTTTATCTTCAGGTGTCTGTAACTCTTTAGCATCATTGGTGTCATCGTCCATATCCATAGAAATTTTTTCACTTTTAATTAAAGCCAATACTATATCGTCCGTATTGGTCGAGGAAGAGGTGCTATCTTTGGAATCTTCGTCTTCCGGATTGGTTGGTTGGGCTTTTGAGTTATTGCCAGTAATGTTGGTTTTGAGTAGACTTCTGGTTTGAGAACCCATACGCCTTCTTTTAGGTTCTATAATCGATGTTGTTGCGGGCGTTTGATTCGGAGATGTTTTTGTTTGTCTTGTGGCTCGTGTACTTGGTGAATTATTCGTCGTAATAGTGGTGGTTGTGGTAGTAGTTGATTTCCGCGGTCCCCATCTCCCCTTACCTCTACTGGCAGATGTAGTTGTCGTTATATTGGACGTTGAGTTAATCGCTGTTGTGACAATTTCACTAATAGCAAGCATTTCATTTTCACTTTCATCCAGTAGTTCTTGTTTAATTTTGATAGTTGCCTCTTCTACCATCCCTTCTGAACTATCCGTTGTATTTTGCGATGATTGCAATACCTCGTAATTTGGTTCCAATTCAGGATCTTTAATCTCTATTTTAATATATTTTGATCCTGGTTCATCAGTAGAGGTTTTAGTTATAGTATTTTCAGTATCAACGGAACGTTTGCGTTTCGAGTGAACGAGTGAGGGCTCAATCATAGGTACTGGCATTTTTCCTCGACCTAAGACACGACTACTTCTTACTCTTGCTGGTGGAGTTTCTGAACGTGCTGACGCACCACTCGATTGCCTTTGTCTAGTAATTCGTGTACTTGTCGTGGAAGAAGCTACTTCTTGATTAGCTACTGACTTCCGTGTTAAACGATTTGTTGTTGTTGTCGGCGAAGCAGAAACTGGTGATGATGTTGATGGGTTATTAGCGCTATCTTTTGAATCTTTTTGGTCAATTTGTTCTCGTTGATCTTTACTTTCACAATGTTCTTTCGAATCTAAAGATTCTTTTCGATATTTTTCTATTTTTTCTGGATCTTCCTTTTCTTTTTCTTTATATTGGTCCTTTTCCTTACTATCGAAATCTTCTGGTTTTTCTTCTTTATCTTTGTCTTTTTCTGCTTGTTCTTTATGTTCTTTTAGTGACTTACGTCCTCTTATAGTAGTAGATTTCTTAACTACCTCTTCACTTTCACTATTTGTTGGATCTGAGGGATCAAAGGGTTCTTTTTTTATTGTTATCCCAGCTGCAGGTGATGCTAGAAGTAGAGGTGAATTTCTAGTAACTCTCTGTAGAAATGGTTTAGTTTCTTGTTGTTCTTTTATATTGTTATTGTTGACATTGGAAGCATTAGCTCCCATTTCTGGTTTATCTGTTGAGCCAGAAATGGATTTATTATCTAATGATTTAGGACTGGTAGTTGAAGATGGTATAGATGTTGCTGCATTTTCCGTCTTCGTCCCTTGTGCTATCGGAAAAGCTAAAGTTGATTTACGTGTTGACATTGTTAGAATATGTTAATTCAATTTGTTTGTTGCTTTTTCAAGTAGTGGTTTTGAAAACCCGTTACTTCCATAAGACTCCTTATATTTGGAGAACTTTTAGAATAAAAGTTTGGTCCCGTTTAAGTCAACTAAAAAGAAGTAAACAAAAATGAAATGATATTTAAAAATTTTTTAATTATTAAATTTATATTACTACAATTAATTAACTACAATTTTTTGACTATTTAGAATAACTAGTTGCATCCATACTCGGATGTCAATTCATGGTTTATCTAGTGTTTTTGTTTGCCATTTTTAATTTTTTTACATCTTCTGGCCTTCCTTTTCTTATCATTAGTTTATGTAGTTGATGTTTTTATTATCGTTCTGTTGACAGCTTTGCCTTTGTATTTGTTCGAAAGCATATATTTGTCGTACCCTCCCCACTAGTGAACGAAAAAATTGAACAACGACGAAAACGATTTTGATGTTAGCAAAATATTAATGTTCGTTGATGCTGTTTTAAAACATGAAGCATGTGTTTTTACTACATAGTTCAGTTGCTTGTCTTTTCTCTTCTGTTCGTTTTACTAACAAAACTCCTTAAAACAGGTTTATCGCTGTGTTGTCTACATGTTCATTGAAGCAAAAAATTTCAAGCTTAATTTAAAAAATTGGTAACAAATACAATAAACATACACACATAATACAGTATGTAAATTGGCACTTGGGTTGGATTTTGATCTCATATTGTGCGTAGATGTCAATTGATTTGAATAAAAAAGGACATATTTAAACTAATTTTTTAAATTTGATTGTACATTCAAAAAAAAAAAAAAATTATATAATCACATTGAAATTTTATTCAATATTTTTGTATATTTTCTTAATAAATTCAAGAGATTATTTTTTTACTCCCTTTATATTAACTCGAAGGGTCTGCTTGCCGGAAAAAACTTTGGGTCGATTTTTAACCCTTTCCCGTGATCCAATCCAGTTGAAACTTTGCATGCAAACTCGTGGCGATGACGAAAGAAAATTTTGCAAAAATTTTTGACTGTAGAATTTACAACTTTTGAGTAAAACTGAAACGATACGGTAAACTTAATCTACAAAGAAAGGGAGTATAATAAAAATTTGGTTTTTATAGGTTGGTTTTCTTTTAATTTTAAATAAATGACTGAAATATTTTCATTTTGCAGGAAGTCGTTGAATTCATTACATTTTGTAACTAAGTCCTTATAACAGTTAACTTTTCCACTAAAGTACCATAGATTATGGTATTCGCACCAATAACTCATGTGAATATATCTTAAGGGATCAACAAGAAATTGATCAAGTAAATTATAGTCGGTCTAGACCGACTATACGATACCCTATACCATGCGTTTAGGTCCAACTAATTAGATATAGAAAATAAGCATAAACCAAATTTGAGTGGCATTGTTATTAATTTTTTGGCTGCAGATATGAAAAAGTTCATATCGGGTGCCATATATGTATATATGGGGACTAGGACGAAAAATGGACCGACCCTGACCATATTTGGCAAAGTCACTTATATTTTGAAAAAATATATACAAACCAAATTTGAGAAAAATCTGTGCAATATTTTTGTTTTTTGATAGATTTTAGTGAAGATCGGGAAGCAGCTCTATATGGGGCCTATGAATAAGATTAGTGGATATAATAAACATATAAAAACACAATTTGACTGAGATCTATATGATAATTTGGATCTTATGGCAATTCATGTCGAGATCATAGGGGTCATTTGTATGTGGACTAGGTCTGAACAAGGACCGAATTTCACCAATTTCCATAGCGTTCATCCTATGGCCGATAAAAGCTTATCTACCAAATTTCATCAAAATATATTCATATTTGCGACCTGTAGTTTGATTACAAGGTTTACATGGAGACATAGACGGACGGACGGACATCGCTAAATCAACTCAGAAAGTGATTCTGAGTCGATCGGTATAATAAAAGATGGGTCTAGGTCAAATATTTTTGGTAGTTACAAACAGCAGCACAAAGTCATTATACCCAAACCACATAGTGGTATAGGGTATAAAAAGGAAAAGCTTGTTGCGAGTCTTTGATATATATGTATTTATACCCTATACCACTATGTGGTTTGGGTATAATGACTTTGGATGGATGAACGCTATTGAAATTGGTGAAATTCGGTCCATGTTCAGACCTAGCCCCCATACAAATGACCCTATGAAATCAACATAAATTGCCATAAGATCCAAATTTCCTTATAAATCTTAGTCAAATTGGGTTTGTATGTATTTATTACATCCATTAATCAGTAGTCCAAAAATGATCCCTATTGGACAACTCTTAGTCATAGGCCCAATATAGAGCTGCTTTCCGATCTTCACTTAAATCTACCAAAAAACAAAAATATTGCACTGATTCTTCTTAAATTTTGTTTGTATATACAAAATACAAGAGACTTTACCAAACATGGTCAGGATCGGTCCATTTTGGGGCCTAGTCCCCATATAGATATAGCATCCGATATGAACTCTTTCATATCTACAGCCAAAAAAATTAATAAAAATCCCACTCAAATTTGGTTTATGCTTATTTTCTATATCCAGTTAGTTGGGCCTGAGAGATAGGGCCTCTAAACGCATGGTATAGGGTATTGTATAGTCGGTCTAGACCGCTCTTTTTTGTTACATTATGTTTTTTTTTTAGATCTCCCCATTCAATAATAAAAATTAAAACAAATGAAAGGAAGATATGCATATGAACTCTTTTTTAGATACACTATCGCCAATGAATTTACGCGGTTCGAGACATTGATCAACGAAGACAGTTTTCGATTTGTTTTAGTTTCGAAAAGTTACATTTGTAATATCAGACTTCTTTCTATATATTTCCAATGCTGTCATAATTAAGAAAAGTTGATTGTGCTATATTACCAAAAATCAATATATATGTATATGATTCCTTGCCAAGTCAAATGTTTTCTTTTTCCGACATCCTCTGATTGTAAGATGAAGTACTTGAACTGAACCAAGTCGTCGATAAACTGAGGCTCAATGTTCTCGGAATAATATTTCCTAAATATTTTACAAGTCTCTCTAATTTCATCGTTGGACTTGGCCGAAAATCTGTTAGAATCTGTTAGAACATGTCTAGTATAGGCAAATAAGTTTCAATTCACAACTTCACTTTTCCTCTGTACACAACGTCTTTTGCAGATTCGTCATCGCGATGCGTTTTTCTTTTTGTTACACGCGGCTTTTCATCACTGTATTGGGTATAACTTTTCTCATTTGCCTTCATCTCGTAATCGCCAAATAATTCTTGCTGTGAAAGTAAAAAATCTAAAAGCGATTTTAAGAGATCGACTACCGTTTGAAGTTCAATAGTGGTTTTTGTAGATATACTGACACCATTGATTTGATCTAGTATGGTAGCCCAGAATACTGTCATCACAGAGTTTTCTTTTTTTCCAAGTCCATTAATAGGACTGGTCTAGTGTATCACTTGTGATGACTGGAAACTATTGTAACCTTTCGATATAGCCTTAGTCGCGTCGGCCCGTGCAGACCATCTTGTATCGGATACTCTCCTCAGAACTAGTGACTTGCATTCTACACGTTCACCAGTTTTTTTTTTTTTTTTAACATTTGATCATAATTGCCAGCGATGAGCGATGACGCTCCAACACAGCACTCCGCACCACATACTCCAACAAAATTCACTGAATGCGCTGCACATGAAACGTAGTGCACGAGGTGATTTATTTTCCTAATATGCGCCTTTAGACCGTTATAACAACAAGACACATTTGATGCGTTATCGGAAGACTGGCCTCTCAATTTTTTGATATCAATATTATATTGGTTAAAAAAAAATTCAAATTGTGGTGGCTAGTTCCCTTTGGGTCTTTCTATAGGAATAAACATAGAAAAACGTTCTGCTACTTCTCAGCATTCACGAGAGTAGGGTTGCTTAAAAAGCTGTTTTTAACATGCCGTCCTCTGAAAAATCCTTATTAAATAGCCGCGATAAGGTTAAATATTATTCCATAAAGAATTAAAATGTGTTAATAAATGCACTGAAATATATCGATGTAATATAAAAAACAATGAAATAATTCTCTCATTGAGGGGTTTGTTACAAATATTACAATAAAATTTTCACTCCAATAAATACATATATATAGGTACATATATAAAGAAAATTTAGAGCGTAGGACCCTAGCCGATGTGGGCCCCTAGGCAGTTGCCTACATTGCCTTATGGATAATCCGGGCCTGTTTGAAGCAATTGGATCTATCTTCCATAATGTCACACGAGCTACAGCTGGTATTTAGCGTTTTCGAAAAACCCAACAAAAACGATTTTGTATTTTTATACCGGAAAAACTACAAAGGATTTTTTAAATACGTTTTTACAGGTTTATTCATATGGCAATCTTAAAAAAATTTATTTAAATGGTGCGTGGTAAATAAGAAGAAAGCATATATTTCAAAAATTCATAACTGCACTGTATTCTTAATCGGACCGGTTTCTGGCATTTCAGCCTTCATCAGCGATTTATTGAACATTGTGACAAATTTGTTTAAAAATAATTTGCCCTATATGACTCATAAACTCCTTTTTTTTTAGACAAAGAATCGGATGCTAAAACAGTTTTGTTCCTGTTTGGTACGCCTACTTTTTAATGCTCGAAAATCGAACAAATGCAATTGTTATGTGTCAAAAATGCAATAAAAATCAACAATTAATAATTTTAATGTTTTTCAAATCAATACTTTTTTAAAAACATTGAATCAAAAAATTATGAAACTTTCAAAATTATTTTTAATGGGTCTAAAGTTATAACGCTTTCATGTAGTGAAGGAAAAGGGTTGAGTTACGCTCAAAACTTCGTGTGCCCTAAACCAAAAAAAAAAAAAAAAAATATTGAGAGGCGCAGGTCAGCAAAAATCGGTGTGCACAACTACCAGATAGAATAGCTCGCAAAGCTCATTTCCTTAGCCAGAAGAGTAACAACTTATATCTGGCTCATAAGACCTGGTGTTATCCAGTAGATGCAAAAATCCAAAAATCGTACATAATACCTATATGGAAATAGAATACCCATTTGCATGGAAACTACTTAGTACTCTAACTCTTAAATATTAAAGTGATTACTACCAATATGTATGTACATATATATTTTTTTGTTGTCCAAGTACTTGAACAATGATATATGTATGATTCTATTTCTCTCAGCGTCAGTCAAAACACTCTCCTCGATTTTCAGAGTTAAGATCAATATAAAAATTATACTATCGCTTATAAAATTACATATTGTATGAATAGTTTCGTTAACTTGTTACATCTCTTAACAAGTCTTTAAAATCGAACTTACTCGCCTAAATGGACCAATAATTCCAAAAAAAAAATGCAGATTTTGCTTAGACTAAAATTGCCACCTTAAAGGAGCTTTGTTTTTTTATAAACACTATTTCAATGGTTAAAAATATGAGCAGCTAAAGAATACCTTCAGAATTATTGTTTTTTTTTTTATTAGTTTCAGCAAACCACAATTTTTTTTTTATTATTATTTGTAACATACAAATTAGTTTTGCACTAGTGGTGGGTGTTTAAGCTGAAAGTACTAAATACTGAGTACTTCAGAGAGTACCCGATAATCAAACATACACCCCATTACACTTAAAGAAAAACTTTAAGGACAATAAGAAATTTTCTTAAATTTTTTCTTTTGAATATTTTGTTTTGGTTTAGTTTCTTTCACTTGACAGGGTTCGTCGAAAATAGTAAAATACTCATATACCAGGACTGATTGCACACATTATGTATGAACTTCAAAGTAAATAAAACGATAGGTTATATAACATAACCAGAACGCTTGCAGAAAGATAAATAACCTAACTGCACGTTGAGCAGCAACCACGAGGACCAAAGGGTAAACACCGACACGTGTTTTCTCTTATCCGAAATAATAGAAGTGACGAAGTGACCCTTACTCGATGGATCGTAAGTTACAACTGATTTTTTAATATTAAGTTTCAAGAAAGTAAACATTTTTTTTATCAAAGGATTCATAAAAAAATCTAATTGCAATAAGCAACATAACAGTATGTTTGCCTTAAATTTTACATACATTCCGTTCCCTTGCATTATAAATTTAAGATACTACACCGAATGAAATCCATGTGAGATTTTACCAGAGATATACGCCAGATTCCTTAGTTTTTCGAAAATGTTTTTTAAATTATACGAAATCTTTGTTAGACACTTTTTCGTAATACATTAAAAAATAATTTTAAGAAATAAGTTTCGTATCGATATTATTTCGTAGAATGCAAAAAAGTTTTTTAAGTTAAGAAATAATTGTTATTTAAGATTTTGATATTTTTCGAAACTGATTTATAAACATTCAATTGTATATATGTACATAGTTTTAAAATTTTTTAAAAAATATTTTTATTAGCCCATTTTTTCCCGGTGTGGCAATATCGGAACAACTTAATTTTTCTCTAAAAAATCCATGCTCTCATTTCTTATTTTGCTTCCAGTTTGAGAGATATAGTGTTATATTGTAAACAAAAGATTTTGCACATTTTTATTCCAATTAAGTCATTGTATAGCAATCTTATAAAAGTCTCAAGTCTCACACTTTTCACTGTTTGGGCCAATGATTCGGATTTGCTTTGAGACCAAAGCAAAATCTTTTTTTTTGTATTGGCCTTGGCAAATATCATAAAATTTTGATATTTTGATGCGACCAGCTTCTCTTCTTCTTCATCTCTGCAGAGATGATTCATTCTTCATTAATCATTCTGATCGTCATACTACCGTGAAGCACTTTTACGCAGAAAATTGTTATTATTATAAAAAAATTTAGAAATAAGTGATTATAAAAAATAAGTTAAATAACAAGCAAATCTAATTTACCACAATTAATTAAAACATTGTTTTTTTCTAATACAAAGTTAAAATCTATAATATTAATAGGCTAGGCAATTTCTTGTGACCGATGTTTTGTTCTACCACTTTATCCCGATTTTGACCAAACGAATATTATTTGAAATGTATTTCTTTTTAGCCGTTTTGCAGATTTACAGATTTTTAACTTTTTTCCCTTTATTTTGAGTAAATTGCATTTAAAATTACTACTAACACATGCATAAAATTATACAATGCTATGTGTGCGTTTATTAAATTTGTTAATGTGGTTGTAATAAAAATGAGTTTGTTTTTTTGTGTTGATTTGTGAATTGGCTGTAATTGATTAGCATACCTTTAGGGTCCTTATTTAATGAAAAATTAAAATTTCCTAGAATTTGCACTCGAATTTCGAGGGCTGGAATCTGCTAGATCATATTATGAGTTCAAATTTTAAAATTTTCTTAGAAGAGTTATTTGAACTAACTCTAAAAATAATCGAAAAATTTAATAATTATAAATACTGCAATAAGGCTTTTGAAAGTGAAACAACTGTGAGAAAATGTAGTCAATAAAGTTAGTATATTTTTGTTAGTAATATAAATTTGTTTATTTCAACATTAAAAAATTAAATTTTATATTTATTAATGTATTTAAAGTGTTTGTACAATTTTTAGAAATCAAATAGTGAATGTTTCCTGATAAAAGAAAATAATCCGTTTTCGGAACACCAGGCTAATAAATGTGCTTCATTGGACATTTTTTTAGATTTTTAACCACCGAAGATATATTGAATATAGTCGAAGATGATAAATTTTAGAATGATGTAGGTACTTCTGACGTTTTTATAACTCCTCATGAAAATGGCATGGCTAGTGAGGAAGCAGCGCAGATGAAGAAGGCGATGCAGATATAAATCATCTCAGTGGACAGCACTTAGAAGCCCAAGCTATAGCGACATATACATCAAGAAACGGGAATGTTGATTATTTGGGTGATGATGACATTCCACTTTCTCAGCTTTAACAACAATTATACCGTCCCAGAAGAATTTACAGAACTTGGGAGAAACATTACAAAACATATCTTCAGATCCAGTTATATATTTTGAGCTGAAGAAGTATTCGAATATTAAAAAAGCGTGTTTATAAAATATGCCAAGTCTAAAAGAGGCCTCAATTTTTATGTGAACGTGCACGATCTCAAATGTTGTAGATATATTTCTTTTTTAGAAATGATAAATCGCCTGTAAGAATTAGGATTTGGCTATATAGGAACAATCATTACAAATCGATTAAGAGATTGCAGTATAACGGAAAAAAGCAAATGGGCAAAAAAGAGGAGCATTTGATTTCTGCACTCTTACACAAAATGCAATTACAGCATGGAATGATAATCGTGCAGTTTATACTGTATCTTCCTGCGATAAAACTCAACCTATTGGTTTAGCTCCTATGTAGATCTCATCCGAGCAAAAATGCCTGTCGATCAACCGAACGTCATCGAAAAATATAACAAATACATGGGTGGATGAAACCATTGACAAATATAGTTATCACACCAAAAAAAAAAAAAAGTCTGGTGGGCTCAATTTACATTTTGTTTAAAGACGACTGTTCACAATGCTTGAAAATTCACAGAAAGAAAACAGGTGAAGTGGTAGACCGAAATCTTCGAAACAGCTAGCTAAAAGTGTTTCAGATGAAATCAGATATAAACGTATGGATCACTGGATTATTCCAACTCCTAAATAAAATCGCTGCACTTTTCGCGAAAAAAATTCAACGAAACTATGAAAAATGTGCGGTTAATTTGCATGAAAATTGTTTTAAAGATTTTTTAACATAAATTATAACTAGCAAAACAACTCTTTACATTTTAAATATAAATAATAAATATTCAAGAGTTAAGACAATTTTTCTTCAATGCAATAAATGAATTTTTAAAATGAAATATACAAATTTTTAAATTTAAATAAAAATCCTTCAATTTACAACTTTCTTTCTTAAAACTAAATAAAAATTTCGAACATGGCAAGAAAGGCTTTCGTACTTATACATTTATTTTTCACCATCCATTCGTATAACGTATGCACATTTTTTCGGAAGTTATTTTTTAGCGAAATTATTAATATTTTTCTCTGATATGTTATGGATTAATCCAGCCCCGAAGAAAGGACCAGTTGCAAGAAACTTTAGTGGTCTAGGTTATCGCCATCAATCATATGGATTAAATGGTTTCGCTTGCATCAGCATCAGAGGACAAAATATGTAGAAATTTTGAAAATTACCCTTTAATATGATGAAAAATTTATTAATTTTCCCTGAAATACATAACTAAAAATATGTATATATCTGTCGTTTCTCTAAAAAAAAAACAATTGACGTTATCCATAAGTAAAACATTATACATACGCGTGTAAAAATCAGTTTTATGACATCTTTTCAATTTCTTCAGTCAAATAGGTGTCTACATTGCAGATTCCAGAATACTTTAGTCGGTTTTTTATAGTTGAAAATTTATAACAACTTAATTGCACAAAGTTGCTTTTTTCAAGTTAATTGTTACTTTTAAAAATAACATATCCTTGTGATATCAACGAATATTTAACAATTGCATTAACCAAGCTAATATCATAAAGCAGTTCAGCAAATAGTAAATCTATAATATTAATAAGCAATAATATTAATACCGATGTTAGTTTGTCAGTTTTACTCCTATTTTGACCCAACATCCCTCATTTGAAAGATATTTCTTTTTAGCTGTCCACCAGATTTATAGATCTTTACATTTTTACACTTTTTTGGAATAAAACGCATTTAAATTTGCTACTAACACGTACATAAAATTATACAATGCTGTGTGTGTGTTTATTAAATTTGTTAATGTGATTGCAAAAAGCCACAATAAAAGGTTTTGAATTGTGAATTGGCTAAAATTGAGTAGCATACCTTTAGGGTCTTTATTAAATGAAAAAATAAAATTTCCTAGAATTTGCACTCGAATTTCGAGGGCTGGAATCTGCTAGTTAATAAAATTAAGCAATTTTATCTGTGAAATTAAAATTAATATGACTCATACGTAGTGATGAATCATTCACTAATTTTAACAAAAATAGTATAAATTATTAATAACCATTTTTCATAAATTAAATTATACTAAAAGTGACATAAGTGTACACATTCGGACACGTAAAAAATTAACCCATAAAAAGCAAGTTTTTATTATACTTCCTTTCTTTCGGTACGACTATTCACATATGAAAAATATGAAATATGAATAAAATTAATAAAAAAAAGCTCTCCCTGTTTTAGAGCTCGAAATATTTGATATTGAATAATTAGTTCATAAGGAAGGTGCCACTCACCCTAATCCGATCCCGCCCATTTTCGCTACGACTAATCACATTAACAATAGATGATCTGACACCAATTTACAAAGCTCTCCATGTTATAGAACTTGAGATATTTGATATTGAATAATTTTTTTGTATAGGTTCCGACTTTATCCGATTGATCGAAAACTTGTTAGATCATTTTTATCGTCGCCGCGAGTCTGCCTGCAAAATTCAGCTCGATTGAATCACGGGAGAAGGGTTAAAAATCAATCCAAAGTTTTGTCGGTAGACAAGCAGACACTACTAAAGGGAATAAAAATACATGTATAGCGACCGATCATTATTTAAAAAGAAAAAATAATAAAATTTGGAAATCCACTTTCTATTTACCAAATTTCATTTCAAGCTATTGCTTTAAATTTAATACATTATTAAAAATTAAAAAAAAAAATTATTTGTCGTTGAGAAAGACTGTCATACGACAATCCATTTGACGGTTAGAGATGTTCCAAGACCAAGCGGAAATTCAGAATTTTTGATTTTCACCAGTTGGTATTTCACAATTACATTTGAAGGTTTTACACAATTAGATTTGCTTGGTTTTATTACATATGTATATGTCAATATAAGGCCTGCTTAACACCAGTTGGATTGCGGTAATGAAAAGTTACTTGAAGTTTTGTAAGTGCTGACTAATCGGTCTACAATAAGTAAGCTCTAAAACCACGACTACGGTCGTGCCGAACAGAGCAGTGCTAGATAGATAATACACATTTCGATGATGTACTAGTTCCTCAATAAACCCATTGCATGTATCATACATTTTTTAATAACGAGGATGCATTTCAGTCAATTTTATCGTAATGGCGAGCTCTTCTTGCACTCCATAATATTACAAAATCTATTTCGATCAACCAGTTTGCATGTGTCAAGACTATCAATCTTTCAATATGAAATAAATATGGGACAATTACACTTTATTTCTTGTATTGTCATATGACTTTTACCGTTAGAAAATAAATAATTAAAGTAAAACACGTTGTCAGCATGTTATGTCATTGATTTACTGTAATATGGCCTAACGAAAAAAAAGTAGAAATTATTGCATTTCATAAGAATATTTAGTCTAAGAAACGCATTAGCACATCTTAGCAACGAGTGATTTGTGTGATACCTATATACAAAAAAATGGTAAAGATCTCAGCTCCATTGCGTAATTGTAAAATAGATGGCAGACGGGAAAGAATATCAAGGGATCAGACAAACATGAGTTAAGATCTTCAAGGATCTTTTTTGCCTCTGGGTATATGTAGCCACAGAAGTCTTGTGACGTTTCTGGCCATTATTTAGTGCTTAATTTTTTCTATTCAAATTTGCGACATTTACGAAGCTAGCATTTATTCTTAAAATTTCTATTTCACAATACAATCACAAAAACAGCGTAACATGTAAGCTCACATGTTACGCTGTGAGCCGTAAGACAAATCGGTGTGACTTATGATTGTATTGGTGAAAAAATTATGATCAGCCCAATTCTCAATAACAATTCCCTGTGAATTTTTTCCCTCTTCCCTGTTCCCCTATTCTTAATAAAATATCCCCGGAATTTTTTTCTTTTTTCCCTTTACCCTTATTCTAAAAGAACTTCGAAAATGGGAAACTCTTCCCCGGGGAAAAAAGTAGCTATTCTGAATGTCAATAAGAGGGAGAATAATTTGGGAATAATTCCGCCAAAAAATTGCGAGGGAGTGCTGCGAAAAATGTAAGTATTTAATATTTTTATGAAAAATAGTAATATATATCATTTAAAATTTTGTGTAATATTATGGCATTACTGTTGCTTTCAGGTCAAAAGCAACAAACAAAAAACAAATTCATGTTCTTTTAAACACAATGCAAGCCAACCCTGATGTAGCATGCGGGATGTTCAAAGGAAGCAAGGAGGAGCTAAGCCCGGTATGGCGCAATTTGGAGTGGAAATTAAACTCAGCAGGCAATTCAAGTGGGTTGCTGGCATCAAGTAGCTTTCTTCTTGCCATGATTTGCTCCGTCTTGTCCTGCTGCTGCTCTTCTGCTTCAGCTACCATCTGAAACGCTACACTGAACATTTTTTGTATTTATTTTTAATTTATTAAGATTTTAAAAAAAGTTTTAATTTTAATTTCCACAAAAAATTTCAAATTTGTAAACAAAACAAAAAAACTGAAGCAAAACAGCTGTCTTCGAATAATCGAAATTCTCTCTCCCATATTATTCTTCTGCCCGCCTGTTTAGAATAGGAGGATTTATTCTCGGGAAAAATTAATTCCCCGGGAACTCATTTGAAATATTTAGAATTGGGCTGGATATAAAATTGTTTCAGCTAATTCAACAACCCTTTGCTGTAAAACGTTAAAAATTTCAAAATATAAACGTAAAACATATACATAATTCAACAACCCCACAAGTATAACCAGGGGGGTTATTATGTATTTCGAAAGGAAATTCCTTTCGAAAATATTTTTGGTTAATGTGCGCAAATGAGCTACCCATGTTTTGGAAAGCTTCCTAAAACCCAACTGATCTCTAAAATCAATCTAACAAACTTTAAATCGCAATTGTCACGACACTAGTGACCTCAAATGGACGTCCAGAACATTCCGTGACTTTCGAAATATAGTAAACTATACATGTATCGGAAAAGTAATGTTTAGTATTTGCAGTCAAAAACTAACGTGCACATATTTACAGTCTAAACTGCACATTCTTTAAATGCATGTGGCTTTTAAGGACGTGTAATATAGAATGTATCTAGGACCGAAGAAACAAGTAGCGCAGAACATAGAATGTAGTTAGCATTTTTATTACGTTATTGTCAAAAAACTGAAGAACTTTGGCTAAATTGATTTGAAATTTTTATATATTCTGTAAACTGAAAAACTCCTTAATTAATATGCAAATTTTTGCTTAAATTTACTTAATATGTTATAATATAAAGTTTCTTATAAGAATTCTATCCATCAACATTAGCTGTATAACCATTATGGTTTGGTATTTCGTATATGTATATACTTTTCAATTCAGGAAATTAAACATTTTCCAATTTGTCACTACTGGATGATATTTCCGAAGTTATTAGGTTACTCTTGGATATATTTGGATAAATATTACAATTATTGATTGAATCAGAAATAAACTGAAATATCAAAATATTTTTAAAATTTTCTAAACATCATTGATTCCATCATCCTTCTAGAGCGAGGTATTCATGAATGGAAGACGATCATAAATTGTATATATTACAGCATCTGCAAATAAATTATTAGAGTTTTGTCTACTCAAAGGGTGTTATATATATTATTTATTACTAATTCCGCTTTCTTCTCTAACAAGAAATGTTGCATTTTATTTGCACTTTTTTCGAAAAGTGTATTTTTTTTATATATTCTGAATTAAAAGCAGAATTGAAGTCTCAATGTCGAGCCCTCCTAAATCGCAAAAAGTTGCAGCTATTGACTTCTTTCAGGTCATAGAGTGAGAATATTTCCCTATTACTTCAGAGGATAATAATCAAATTTTTTTTCCACAGCACTTTGAGACCTTTCGATTGATGTATAAGATAAGGTTGCTTTTAATTCAGAATATATAAAAAAATACACTTTAGGAAAAAAGGGCAAATAAAATGCGACATTTTTTTTGCTGAAAAGAAAAAGGCATGTTTCACAGATACTGCACGTGGCCTTAAAAACACTAATTTTATTATACAAATGAATGGATCATATCAGCTTAACCATTTCATTTTTTTTGTAATAATGGACTTTTGTAAACGTGTAATATAAAAAAAATAATTTTTTATGTGAGTTTATCAACTCTTCCTGGGAAATACCTGCAATTCCCGAACTCCAACACCTATATCCATAAATTTTATTCAGAACAAGATACTTACCATTTTTGTTGTAATTTTTTCTATCTCCGTGTTAAAAGCAGAATTGTAATCCTTAATTATGTTTTACAACGACATACAATGCTTGTATCACGCATTCGTTTATAAAAGATTTTCCTCAAATGCATAAAACAAACGAAGGAAGAATAGGAAAACAGAAGGAACGCAAATTCACACACAGCACACTGTGCTGAGCACAGTTAAAAATAAACAACTGTTTAGTATATGGAATTGACATTTATTGTATGATGACAAGATTTCCTTTATGAATTTACTTTGCTATTTTGTATTGTTTTGAGGTATTGTTTTATTGGTTATAAATTCACCCAAAATTGGAGTTTTTGTTTTGATTTTGTTTTACTTCATTGCAAATTTTAATCAATATAAAATGAATTAAAATTGAACTAAAAATTAAAAGTAATGTAATAATTTATTTGCGACGCTTTTATATTATCACTTTTTATTTTTTAATTTTTTTGATTCTGTTTAATTGAATATAGCTTCCTTTTACATTATTACGAACGAAAATTGGAGACTGAGAATATAATAATTTGCACTTTTCTGATGACAGCCATGTTGTAAGTAAATAATTTTATATTAAATGAAAAATAAACCACAAAAGAAATCATTGTTTAATATGAAAAGGAAACGCAACAAAACGGAAATTAACGATGTCTTTAGTCGTAAACGTAATTGGCAACCGAATGAAAACGAGCATAAAATATATATGCAAAGAAAAAAAACAAAAAAGACACAGTAACACACGAAGAAATCAAGAAAAAAAAAACGAAAAATGATAAAAGCAAATCCGAAAAATTAACGCACAAAATGAAAATACAGAAAATTCAATTTCCCAAAAAAAAAAAAACAAAAACCTTATTTAATACATAATATTAATTTAATTTATTAAAACACTTATATTATAACACACGAAGTTTTTACAAAGGTTATTACAAACTATAATAAACAGTTTTGGATAGGTTGGTTTTTTTTTCCAAAATCTAATGTTCATAACGTTTACATATTCCATATATTTGTTGAATATAAAACTATATCGTAATTTCTTTTAAATGATAATAGAAAACTTTGAATGAGTTCTTGAATAAATAATGAAATGCAAAGAAAATTTTCACTTGCGTTAAAAAATGCACGTCGTCGTTTACTATAGTCGCGTAATAAAACAAAATGTCAAAATGACCACATAAGAAAATAAAAGTTAATGAAATAACATCTCTTCTTACTCTCTACCTCTTGTTTCTAAAAAATGACAGCGCTGTTATTAACATTTAGTTACTCTTTTGTATTTATCATTTCTCTTTATTTTTTATTTGTTTAAAAATCTCAAATATTATATTTGTTTTATGTAAACAACAAAAATGCGGCGACGTTAGTAAACCCACTTCGTCGGGGTTGAAAACAGAACTAAACTCTTCGTTTGCAATGTTGGTATTTTAAGCAGCGGTGGCCTCACTAAATCACTATGGTACACAAAAACAATTCAAAGACGAACATGACTTCGTGTTTTCTCTTCATTAAACTTCGGGTTTTGCTTAGTTGATTTATACTCTTATTCTCCTTATATTTCCAAAAAAAGAACAGCTGTTGTTTAGCGGCATTTGTTATTTTTTTCTTCATATTTACATACGTACATATGGGTATATAATATTTGTAATTCATTTAAATGCTTTAAAATTATTTGTGGTTTGGAGAATTCATATCCCAAAAACCCCAATACTACTAGTATACAAACAAATACTTTTCGATTAACTATTAAAATTATGTCTTTTTTAAGAATCAAAATATCGTTATCCTTTTATTATTTCTGTTTACGTTCAAGGACATATATTTCTCGTATTGTTATAATTATTTTTCTTCTTTTTTCTTTTGTTGTTATTAGCAGACCATGTCTTAATGCAATAGCTATTATAGTTGGTCTTTTGACGATACTTCGTGACATTTTTATTGTATCATTTTTTTTTCTTGGCTTTAAACGAGGTCATTTGACACTCGTATTTGACACCGATTGTATTTGAATGGTTATACATATATCTATGTATAAAGAATATGTATTTAAAATTTGATCATGGAATAAAGAAAACTTTAATTTCAGAGTGTTGTATGAATGTTCATCTTCTAGAGTTTAGACGATAGCCATTGTTAACACTGTTTATAAACACGATATTATACCTACTACGGAATGTGAGTAACAGATTTATTATGAATTAGATTTTTAAGTGGGGAGCCTTTTGTATTGTTAAGTAGTTAGAAAATAAGCAAAAGTTAACAGAACAAATTATAATTTTCGATAATACACAGGTACTTAAGTTTCAGATATAAGTAAATTAAGTTTTAACCGTTTTTAGTAAGACCACTTAAGATTTTTAAAAACAAATACAAATTTATGTAAAATCAATGTCGTGACACAGCTTTATTTGGGGACTATGGCTAAAAATGACCCAAACAGTTTATTTAGAAAGTGATTTTGAATTGATCGTTATAACAAAAATTCTAAGTCTAATATTTTTTGGCAGTTACGAACAAACTCAACACAAACTCATTATTCTATGATCAACGAATGGTATATGCTATAAATAAGCTATTTTTTTTTTTTGCATAAATCCGATTAGTTTATAATTTTGATCATTTCAATCTGAGTGCGGCAGTATTTTTTTGTGTCGGCATTGGTCTCTTTGGACGTTCTGCAGCATGGAAATTACTTTAAATATGCTAATTCTTACCTTTTATGTGTAAACTTCTCTAAATTCGGCACATACCTACCAATATTCGACATTTTTTTGAGTTAAAATGTAAATAAATAAGAATATTGGTAGATATTTATTTAAATAAGATCTTCATTTAATGCAAATAGGTATACTCATATCTCTCTATGTAATGATTATATGTGAGTATTTTGATCTATTTTCAGTGACAGACTTACAATTTTAGTGCTAGAATTAATCAAATTAATTTAAGCAATTTTTTGTCCGAAGAGGTTTCTAAGGATAGAAATAAATTAAAATATTGCGTTGAATGCGGAATATATAATAAAAAATATTATTTTCGCTCATTTTTATGATTTCCAGCGGTCGCCATGGGAGTGCCGACTACTGGACAATTTGTGTTTTCTCATATTAAGCTCAAATCTTGGAAAATTGTTTATTACTCATCTTATTATATTGAACATTTTAAGACCTGCCGACTATAAGACAAAAAGTGTTCTGAAGTAGCTAGAAGCTTTTTTCCTACTTTTATTTAACGGAAAATCCCAAAACAGAATAACATTTTGAAATTTCGTGGAGATAATTCTTTTTAGCTTTTCAGACATATTGAAAATTCCAAATATGGCCACAAAATGCAAAAAGACCAATGCAGCAATATTATTAAGAATCCTTAAAAAGTTCTATATATTAACGAAATAAGAGAAGGCACAATTTCTATATTAGGTGCCAGTCAGTGTTCGAAGTGAGGCGGGATGGGGGTGGGATGCCATCCCGCTACTTCTAAATAATTGTAAACTCATCACATCACTTCTTATGATGGAAAATGCGTCCCGATATGTTCATCTTTTTAAATTTTTTTTTAGATAATTTTTAATACGAAAAAATAAAAATAATTTAAAATGAGAGTTTTAAATTTCAAATAGATAAAAAAATTGCAAATGAAATTTTCGTTACTAAGTAGGCCAACAATTGCCGCAGTTTTTTGTAAATTGCAAATTTTAGTCGATTTAGTTTTAATATATTATTCCCGATCTCCACTTAAATCTATCAAAATACAAATACATGCCACAGATTTCTCTCACATTTCGTTTGTATATATTTTTTCAAAAAAAGAGTGACATTACCAAGTATAGTCAGGATTGGTCCACTTTTCGACCAAGTCCCCATATAAATATAGCAGCCGATATTAACTTTTTCTAATCTGAAGGCAAAAAAATTAATAACAATGCCACTCAAATTTGGTTTATGTTTCTTTTCTATGTCTAGTTGGATCTAAGATATAGGGTCTCTAAACGCATGGTATAGGGTATCGTATAGTCGGCCTAGACCGACTATAAATTTCTTACTTGTTTTTATTAACTTTTGGAGATAAGTTTAATGTGTCCATTGTTTTGGCATCACCAAAAAAATTGTTTTCGTGAAAATGCCAAAATTTTAGAGCGAAGTTCTGAAGGATACTAAAGTTAGATGTCATCGAACTCAATCAAGTTTTTTTTTTTTAAATTGTGCATACAATTACGAGATTAAGTTTTATCCGATCATGATTTTTTAGTTGTTTGAAAGCTTAATTAACAAATCTGGAATTTTATTTTTATATCCGTTAATTTATTTGACCAACCCCAATTTCTCCAGACTGAAACCAAAGCTTTGAAACACAAAAAAAAAAAAATTAAAGTGAAAATCGGATAAAAATAACTCCCGTTATCGGGTACACAGTGTTTTCTGTTTGAACGAACAAGTTCGTGTGCTCAGTTTTTAGAAAAACAAGTTTAAAGTTTTCAAAGCTAGTTTGGCCCTACGACTGAATTCGACAACATGTATCTTTAGTATCTTTCAGAATTTCGTTCTAAAATTTTGATGCTCTTAATTTTACTTACTTTTAATAAATACCACAAATAATTGACCCATAATAATAATACTGACCGAATCAGAATCACTTGCCGGACTGATTCAGCTTGGCTGTCAAGCTTTTTTAACATTTGCCAAGAATCAAGCTAAAAACATATGAAACCAAAGCTTTGAAACAAAAAAAAAAAAAAAAAATTAAAGTGAAAATCGGATAAAAATAACTCCCGTTATCGGGTACACAGTGTTTTCTGTTTGAACGAACAAGTTCGTGTGCTCAGTTTTTAGAAAAACAAGTTTAAAGTTTTCAAAGCTAGTTTGGCCCTACGACTGAATTCGACAACATGTATCTTTAGTATCTTTCAGAACTTCGTTCTAAAATTTTGATGCTCTTAATTTTACTTACTTTTAATAAATACCACAAATAATTGACCCATAATAATAATACTGACCGAATCAGAATCACTTGCCGGACTGATTCAGCTTGGCTGTCAAGCTTTTTTAACATTTGCCAAGAATCAAGCTAAAAACATATTTGTCAAGCTGCTATTCATCTGCCAAATTTATAAAAATATTATGTATATGGGGGTTTCATGTCAAGTGCACCAACTTTTGAAAACGATGTCTTCCGATCGGGATGAAATTTGCACCAAGCTTAGTCCTATTGGATAGTAGTTGATTTAGAGGGGATCAAAATTTGACATTTTGGCCAAACAGGTGTTTTTTCTCATCAATGTAACTTATTACCTATTGTTCTTAGAAAATTTTCTCCCAAATAGTTAGATAGCTATTTCTTCAATATTTCGGAAAAAAATACTTTAAAAAAAAAAAAATTAGACTTTTTTTTTTTGCTAAATCAAAGCATTTTTTGCCTTTTTTTCAAAAAGGGCATTTTTCTTTTCTTAAGAAAGCTTAGGATTTTTCCTTTAAGAGCTTTTTGGTCGCTTAGTGGGATGGGAGTGGGATATCTATCAAAATAAATGTTTTGTAACTCAAGAACACGGTTTTTCAATTTTTCACAAATGCACTATTTTGAATTTTTTCCTATTTGTGTGTAAAACCTTACAAATAAAACTTATACTGAGAAACTAGACAAATTAACCTTTCCGAAGGTATGTAACATACCTAACTAAAATTTCATACCCTCGATACTGTAATACCCAGAATATGTTAACCTCAGGAAAAAAAACACTTTTTTTCTATAGAAATGTTGAAAAATTATTATTTTTGATTTATTTGTAATAATAATTAAATTAATATATAATAATATTAATATTAAAAATAAAAAGATAAATAATTTAATAAAATTTAATCTTAATTACATTAGATCCATTTATATCATAACTATTTTTATACTTAATTTATTGTAGCTGATGAAGTATTTAAGTTTTGTAAATTTTTAAATACCCAGTGTTTCATCCAGCTTTTTTGTCGCCTTTATTACTACGTTTTTTCGTCAATCCTTTCTTGGCGTTACTAGGTTCAGCTGTTGATTTCGCTGCTGGCTTATTTGTTGGCTTTGGAAAGAAATCACATTGAATAGAGGCAGAAAACTTTTCCAATTTGAGTCTTCCATCGACAAGCGGTATGAAAGCATGGTATTGAGCGGTGCAATCGATTGTTACCGCAGCATCGAATCTGCTCTTCAGTGTTTTCAATGTTTCGTGATGATCCTCTTTGCTACTAAAAACTATTTTAGTTTCTTTACAATAATTCTTTGCCCAATGGAATAAAGCAGTCGCATCTAAGTTGCGATCTTGATGAGAGCACTGGAGGCTATACTTCGCTGCATTATCTTCTGATACTCATAAACTGCAACGGTATCATGTTTTAAATCGTCGGATATGATTGCCATACTTTTGTGTTCCAGTTTTTCATCTTTCATGTAGTAAATAACTACTGTGAATATAGTTGCTTGGTAGTTATTGAAGTGGAATGCTTGTATGGCATCCTGAAGAACATATTTATAGTTTTCTGCGAAATCATATCAAATAACGAATTCACCACACTTCAAATGTATCTTCAAATCCTTGAAGAATGACCATTGCTCTTTGACTATAAAGTCATGGGTTCTCAAGTTTAGCAATCCTGTACATATTTCTTCCACAAAATCATCCACATTTAAAATGATTGTTTTCAATGTGCATCTGTCAGTCTGAATCCAAGAATCAAATTTGACCTCCTCTATATATTCTCGATATAAAGAGTTGATTAAATTTTCTTAAATGAATGTGGTTTTCGGGCAATTGGTACACTCACCTAAGTGGCAAGAAATTGTTGCATTAGGACACATAGTCAATTTAAGGCAATCGCGGTAATCGTGTAAATCTTCTGCCGAATCATCTGTTAAATACTTTAAGTTGATTTCCTTCAACATCAGTTTAACATTTTCATGGTAAATGCAAACGCATACTGTATGAGTTCCGCTGCTTCCTGCCAAAACTCATTGTTTTGGCCTCATTTGGGTAAATTTTGTAAAGCCAATTTTGACATCCTCGTGTTCAGATTGAAATGTTGCAAATAACTCTTTCAGGTTACAGAGAACCATTCTCTTCTGTTATGTTATGAAGGTATGTTACATACCTTCGGAAAGGTTAATTTGTCTAGTTTTTCAGTATAAGTTTTACTTGTAAGGTTTTTCACACAAATAGGAATAAATTCAAAATAGTGCATTTGTGAAAAATTGAAAATTGAGTTACAAAACATTTATTTTGATAGATATCCCACTCCCATCCCACTAAGCGACCAAAAAGCTCTTAAAGGAAAAATCCTAAGCTTTCTTATGAAAAAAATGACCTTTTTTAAAAAAATGCAAAAAATGCTTTGATTTAGCAAAAAAAGTCAAAAAAATTTTTTTTTTAAGTTTTTTTTTCCGAAATATTGAAGAAATAGCTATCAAATTGTTTAGGAGAAATTTTTCTAAGAACAATAGGTAATAAGTTTCATGGATGAGAAAAAACACCTGTTTGGCCAAAATGTCAAATTTTGATCCCCTCTTACTCAGAGAGATCTTGACCGATCTTGTTGAAAAATTGTGTCTAAGTTACTATCCAATAAGACTAACCTTGGTGCAAATTTCATCCCGATCGGAAGACATCGATTTCAAAAGTTGGTGCACTTGACATGAAACCCCCATATATGTATGTTTGTATGTTGACTAAAATGCACAAAATTACTCTTTTTGTTTTGTTTTGTAATATTATCAAAATTCCAACGACATATTAATTTAAAGTATTATATACTTGCAAGCATGTTCCAAATGCGTTAATGATATGTGCGGAAATCATTGTGATTAAAACACATAATAACGTAAATTAAAAACCAAATTTTTCATTATGATTAGTTTTTTATTACAAACATTTTTTGTATTAATTAAATCAACAATATAATTTAGTTTTTAATTTTACATTTTTATTGAGACTTAAAAGTTTAGATGACATTGAAACATATAATGAAAACATAACATATTAAAAATAATTTTTTAAAATATTATTGTATTCTTTTAATAAACATTAAGGGATTATGAACTTTCGAATAACGCAACATGCTTATTTTAAAAGGCGAATGAACATTTACATCAAGAGATAAAAGTTAAAGTTATATTGTTAAAAAAATATAAAAAAAAGTTTAGAAAACCCGCTGAGTAGTGAAGATTGGGATCATAATAAATGCTAAACTTAAAACTAACTTAAATAATATTTAAAAAAGAAATTACAAAGATCTTGCCTCTATTGCAGCCAGGGATTGAATGAGAATAAAACTCTGGTAGGCGGTATTCATCTGAATTAACTAACAGATTTACATATTCACGTAGTATGTTGAACTGTTGGACCAATTAAAATCAGACTGAGACTGAAGAACACTTCTCATTAACTTGTTCTCTTGGTTTCCCAAATGCTTAATAAATTTATCAAGTAGTATTTTCAATTGTAAAGTTATTTTTTCAAAATTAAAATACGAGTATGTTGCTAAATTTTAAGCTATTCGGAAATAATAATCTAACTATCCTGGGAACTCAGTTTTTTCCTGCTAAATAAACCGTTTTTGCATTTTAATTATGGATAACATTCGTTATCAAATTCAACATATGGTAGTCTGAGGTAATAAAGTTATAACAAAAAATGATTAGGCAGTATCCTGTAATTATAATATATAATTTAAGGATAAAAAGCAAGTTTTGTAACAATAGAGAAAAATAACGGTAATTGTTGAACTCCATTGGGAGCAACATATTACGAGTATATACAATCCATAGTCTTGTTCACGCTATTGATACGTTAAGACAAAAACGCGGCAGTTTGAAGTGAAATATTATCAATTTAAATATAAAAACAATTTTCAAAACAAAACATAAAAATTCTTTTTAACAAAAACAACTTGTGTATAGTGCAAAAACAACTTGCAGTAAGCAAAATCAAACGTACACGACAAATTGATGATGTTAACGCACTATGCGTAAACACAATGCCTAAAAAACCCAAACCCAACAACAATGGGCTTAACATAAGCTCAGCAAATTATTTTTCGCCCTTACAAACAATTGAGGATGATAAAATAGACGATGAAATTATCGTTGAAAAAACAACAAAGGTTACTGTTCCTCCAATTAAAGTGTAAAATTGAAGAAATACATGATATATGCAAATCTAAAAATATAGCAGGGTAAGCGATTAGAAAAATTTCAATCGGTCTCAAATTGTTTTGTGAAAACAAAAAAGATTTTGACACTATTTGTTGTAGTCTGGACAATAAATTCGAATATTTTACGTATGCTACAAGAAATGAAAAGCCGTATAAAGCACTCATGTTCGGAATGGATAAGTACGATCCTGCCATTATAAAACAAAAGCTCTTAGATATGGGCTTAAATTGTGTAGATACTAAAATAGTCACTAAAAAAAGTACTTACAACTCCGTATATTATATATATGTGGTTTATTTCAAACGAAAAACTATTACAGTTAGAGAATTAAGACAGAATTATTCTGTAATAGACTATGTTAAAGTGAGATGGGAATTCCAGCAATCTAACAATTCGAAAATAACGCAATGCTATAATTGCCAAATGTTTGGCCACGGGTCAAGTAGATGTAAAGTAAAAACTTTTTGTGCCAACTGTGCAGGTCAACATAAAACGGCAGAATGTACAGAAACTATAATAAAATGTGCAAACTGCAATGGAACCCACAAGTCTTTTTCGGATGACTGTCCCAGTAAAGCAAGTTTTCTCCAATTGAGACAACGGGCGCAACCAATTCCACGTCGTAAGGTTAGCAACAATGTTATAAATCCAAACAACTACAATAGAAGTTTTCCAAATACGCTTCGTCAAAATATGCCGAACAATTTAGGAGTTTGGAACACCAATAATAGCAACTCACCTAATAATGTCAATAGAAGTGGCGATTTATTTACAATTCAGGAAATAAAAAACCTAACAATGGAACTTATTACCAACCTAAAAATGTGTAAAAGTAAAGCTGATCAATTCGAGGTTATAACCAACCTCGCCTGTAAGTTTCTTTCGTAATGGATAATGTCATAAAAATTATCACCTGGAATGCAAGAGGCATTCGCAACAAATGTCAAGAATTGTTTCAATTCTTAAATGATAACAACGTCAGTATATGTCTTGTTTCAGAAACTTGGCTTAAGTCTAACATATCTATTAGACACAAAGACTTTTATGTATATAGAAACGATAGAGAAAACTCAAGAGGTGGCGGTGTTGCAATTATAGTTAAAAAGAATGTACCGCATCAATCACTACCCATTGTAAACACTAGTCTAATAGAAAATATTAGTATTAAACTTTTCACTAGCACTGATAGTATTAATATTTATTCTTGTTATTTCCCTGGTGGACTAGCTGGAACTGACAATAATAGAAAGCGCTTGTTCGCGTCTGATTTACATAGATTAAAAAACAACCATAAGTACATTTTAGGCGGAGATTTTAATAGTAGGCATCAGTCCTGGGGTTGTATTAGAGCAAATTGTTGGGGAAATATTCTATATGAGAAACTAGATTCTTACAATATCAATATAATTTACCCTTCTGATAATACTTACATTTCTGCTAGTGCTAACAGACAAGGTTCTACACTGGACATATTTCTAACAAATGTCCCTGAAATATTAACACCAGCCTTCGTAATTAACGATTTAAGTTCTGATCATTTGCCTGTAGTAATAAAATTAACGTCGAATATAACGAATCTAAATTCTCTTGAATATGATTTTACGAAAACTAATTGGAATAAGTATGCGAATTATATAAATAGACAAATTAATATTCCGGTATTACAGCAAATTACAACAAATGAGCATATTGACGAAATGATTACATATTTTAAAGCGTTAATTACAGAAGCTATGCATCGTAGTACACCAAGGAAATCTCCTTCTCCCTCCAGAACAATCTTACCCTACTACCTAAGAGATATAATACGGCAAAGAAATAGTGTTCGCAGAATATGGCAACGCCATAGAAACAGAAGCGATTTCTATCAAATGAAACTCCTTAACCGTCAAATCATTACTGAGTTAAATATAATACGAAATAAGTCTTGGGACAATTTGCTTTCTACATTAGATAAAGGTTCTTCGACATTCTGGAAGCTCACAAAAATTTTAAGTAAGAAGAAAAACAACATTCCAATTTTAAAACACGATAACTTACGTTTTACCACCAATACTGAGAAATGTGAAATTCTAGGCCAAACATTCTTCTCTAACCACTCAATTTCAGATAATTTAGGTGACACTGAGACCATTTCATTAGTAAATTCAAGCCTCAATAATTTTAATTTATTAAATCAAAATACTTCTAACCAAATTGAAACTAGTATCCCGGAGATAACGTCAATAATTAAAACTTTAAAAAAAAAGAAAGCTCCGGGAATTGACGGAATTAACAATAGGTGTTTAAAAGCACTACCAAGACAAGGTTTTAAATACCTTAAAATTTTAATTAATGCGTGTTTTAAACTCTGCTATTTCCCAAAAGAATTTAAAGAGGCTAAAATCATTCCAATCAAAAAACCGAACAAAGCTTCTGAAAGTCCTACTTCTTACCGGCCTATAAGCCTGTTGAGCTCTATTAGCAAAATTTTTGAAAAGGTAATTAAAATCAAATTGACACATTTTATCGAGTTAAACGATGTCATTCCATCGCACCAATTCGGGTTTAGAAGAGAACATAACACAGTTCACCCTTTAATGAGAATAAGGAACTTAGTGCAAACTAATTTTGAATCCCAAAAGTCATCGGGTATGGTTCTGCTAGATGTAAAAGCAGCTTTTGACTCTGTATGGCATGAAGGATTAATATATAAAATGATCCGTCTGAACTTTCCGGCGGATATAATTAAAATAATACAATGTTTTTTAACAAATCGTACTTTCAAAGTACATATAGGAACACATTGTTCTAGAAGTTTTGAGATTCCAGCAGGTTGCCCGCAAGGCTCGTGTCTATCCCCTATTCTATATAATATATACACTGCAGATTTTCCCTGTTTAGATTACTGCACAATGTCTGTTTTTGCTGATGATACAGCAATTATCTGCTCTGGTATTTTTGCTAATGATGTCATAAGTAACCTGCAAAGAGCTTTGGAAGTAGTAACAAATTATTTAAACAGATGGAAAATCATGATAAATTGTAGCAAATCACAGGCAATATATTTTACTAGGAAGCGTAAGGAATGCTATATTCCCCAGGTCAATGTTAACATACAACATATGTCAGTTCAATGGGAGAAGAACGTTAAGTACCTTGGTGTAATCCTAGATACTAGAATGAAATTTAAAGATCACATACCTCATATCATAAATAAAATAAATACACTGACTCGTATTTTATATCCATTTATAAATCGAAATTCAAAACTTAGTATTGTCAACAAGAAACTTATTTTAAAGTCAGTATTCCATGCAGTAATGTTCTATGCTGCCCCAGTATGGGCTAAAATCGCAAAATGTCACATCAAGAAACTGCAGATTTCACAAAATAAACTTTTAAAATTAATGTTTAACTTACCTTGGTTTTTCTCAACTACACGTCTGCATGCACTAGCAGATATTGAATTAGTGGAAAGTAAAATAGAGAGACTTTTGAAAAATTTTCAACGCCGTTGTACTTATTCGGATTTTACTCATATTAATGAACTTGCTTCATTGTAATTAGTTTTAAGTAGATAAGTAGATTAAGTTTTAATTAAAAAAAAAAAAAAAATTCAAATAGGTTTTTGTAAAAAATTTTTCCTCCCAAACTTTGTATATATTTTATATTCCAAGTTACAAAAATTTTTATGTTGAAAAAGATATACTCTTAAACTCATTATATGTAAATGATATATAAAATAAAATAAGTATGTAAATATTATTGTTGTAAATAAATGAATTGAATATACAATCCATTGGATGATTTAAATTTTAAAAATAAATTTATAAATTTACATACATATGAACACAATAGAGAAATTGGCCACGAAATGACAAATCTAGAATATGGAGTCTTTTAATCCGTCTCATTTCGTCTGTGTCATCAAAAAGAGCAATAGCTAATGGGTTTGTGTGATTGCCTAATCTCTCAAGGTAGTTCTCATGAAATCTTCTGATTTCATCACCTAAATTAGAAATAAAGAGATTATCATACTCATATATAGTTTTATTTGATACAAACCATGGGGCGTTAACATTTGCCCTTAAGGTTTTAGACGGGTTTCTTTGCATAATTTCAATGTTGAAATTGCTGGTTGTTCCCCATAGCTGAATTCCATATGTACAGACTGGTTTTAATATTGTTTTGTAATTTAATACTTTATTTTTCAGATGTAACTGAGATTTGGTGCCGAGTAGCCAAAAAAAAGTCCTTTTAATGTTTTTATACCCTATACCACTATGTAGTCGGTGTATAATGACCATCTATTATTATACCGATCGACTCAGAATCAATTTCTGAGTCGATTTAGCGTGTCCATGTAAACCTTGTAATCAAACTATAAGTCGCAAATATGAATATATTTTGAGGAAATTTAGTATATAAGCTTCTATCGCCAAAGGATAAATGATATTGAAATTGGTGAAAATCGATTCATGTTCACACCTAGTCCCTATACAAATGACCGCTATGAGAGATCTATGAGATCGACTTAAATTGCCATAAGATCCAAATTATCATATAAACTTTGGCCAAGTTGGGTTTGTGTGCGTTTATTACATCCATTTCTCAGTAGTCCAAAAATAAACCCTATAGGCCAATTCTTAATCATAATCAACCCCTATTAAAAACAAAAATATTGCAAAGATTTCTCTCAAATTTGGTTTGTTTATGTTTTTGCAAAATATAAGTGACCTAACGAAATATGGTCCGAATCGGTCCATTTTTCGACCAAGTCCCCATATAAATAAAGTATCCGATATAAACTTTTTCATATCAGAAGGCAACAAAATTAATAAGAATGAAACTATAATTTGGTTTATGGACCTAAGAGATAGGGTCTCTAAACGCATGGTATAGGGTATCGTATAGTCGGCCTAGACCGACTATAAATTTCTTACTTGTTTTGCTTTCATGTCTATTTTCCACGTCAATCTCTTGTCTATGTGTATTCCTCAATATTTTACGCAGTCACGTGAAGTGAAGTCAAGTGAATGTAATATATGTATTCACTTGGCACTAAATTAAATTCAATGTTTGAACAATGTCGTTTGCGTATGTTGCAAATAAAATGCTTCCAATGTTTGGCATTCTAACGTAGAAATTGTGTATATAAGTGGTCTTAATACACTGCATTGTGGGACTCCAGCCTTTATGTCACAAATATTAGAGTGTTCATCTTCTATAAGCAGCAAGTAAAACGGCGTTGGTAGAAGTTTTTTCAATTTGTAATATAACCTTATATGCGAGACTTTATCATTTCTTTGTTGTAAATCTAAAAAGACTCCAGACTCTGCCTGAAACCAAGCTGGTATTCAGAAATGATATTAATTTTTTCTAGAACTGGAGACAATACTTTCAACAATATTCTTTCAAATATTTCAGAGAATAGAACTAGTTAAATTATTGGTCTATTAGATGTCACATTATTTTCCGTTTTTTTTTTGTATTCCTATCTTTACAATCTCTGCACAAGGGAAAGTGATGTAATACTGAGTTATACAATAATGGAAGAAATAAAAAACCTCTCTTAGTCAGCGCTTAAACTACTTTTCCATCTATGCTGCCATAACAGGAGACTTTTTGCAGTTAAGATTTTGTATTTCTTTATGTAATTCCGAGGGAGAGATGTGTTTGATATTCCAACCCATGGGACAAGGGCTATCCAAGTAGTCAAGAATTTCATCTGCAAAAGTGTTGTTATATGTATGGGGCTGGAATGTTTTCTGAAAATGAAGAGCAAATGCTTCTGGCTTAGTGTTATCTGTTTTACAGCTTATATTGTTTACATCTTTCTCAAAAATGGATAAGCAAATATCCAGAAACTCGGGAGCTTAAATATCATAACGAAAAGAACACTACGTGAAATTGCTTTATGGATTAACAGGAGCCACAATTCTATGAAAAAAATAATAGATAAACAAAATAAGTTCGGAACTGTAGACAATAAGCCAGAGTCTGAATGAAGCCGTAATACGGTCAATTCTACGAATAGTGAAGAATAATACAGCCCAAAGGACTGGGAAATATTGCAGGATGTATCTGAATTATCGGGCACTAACGTAAGCGCGAGTACGATACGTATAACGCTCAATGATAAAGGGCTACTTGGACGAGTGCTAAGGAAAAAGTCTATGATGATATCGATAAGAAAAAACCGGAAATAACGCCAAAATTTTGCGACAATACATCGAATAAAAGAAGAAAACAAACAAAAATTAAAATCTTTAATTTAAAATAAAATTTAATATTTAATTGACTCGAAGTATTTGGAGTATTTTTACTTTTTTTTTTTACAAAAATAAAATGTTGAATTAAAGAGAAACACAAAAATCTGAAATAAATGCTTTAATATAATCAATGTAAGCATACACTTTCTTTTGACTCTGACTGTATGGTTGTCTTATTTCATCAAAAAGTTCGTTTTTATTGTCGATTTAATTAATATGGGAGCGCGCCGGCATTGATCTGTCAATGGTTTACTGTTATAATATCATATCCTTTTATTTTAAAAAAGGTTCTGTTAGTAAAATATGTCTATGACACTAGAATAATATCGCAAAAAAATATATCTTTAGGCATAATTCTAGTTCTTGTGTATGATTAGAAAGCCCATAAGCATTTCGTATTGCAATTGGTATTGTCCATCAGTGAAAGTCATAAAAACAAGATTATGAATTGTTTCGGATATTCAAATTGCATATAAGAAAATCTCCAGCTTGCATTTCGCATTTCGTACCATCTTGAAAATAATCAATAAAAATTATCCCACGCGCATTCCAAAATCTAGACGCCATAACATTGCCCTGCAGATGGAACTGTCTTCGCCTTCTTTGAACGCGATTCTCCAATTTCAGTCCAATGTTTTGACACTTTGTCTCAAGTGTGAAGTGGTGAACCCATGTCTCATCCATGGTTACGAATTATCACAAAAAGCATCAGCAAATACTATTGAAACATTTTCACGATGTTGATTTGTTCTATTGTGACTAAACGCGGCACCCACCTTGCGGACAGCTTTCTCATCTTTAAATGTCGGTCAATATGCGATGTATATCACTTTTTGAAATGCCTATCATTTCAGCTACCTCAATTGTTCGACCAATAAAGTGTTCATATTTGCACCTCGTACTGCCTCGTTGAAAACCGGCCACCCAACATTTTATATTCGTAAACGAAGGAGCAGACTTCCCAGAGTATAATCTAGCTCGGGTTTAACGTTGTTCGAACTTTAAAATTAAAGTATTGAATTACATAACGGTGACCAATTTTTTCCATGTTTACAAATTCATTGAGATCGTTTACTTTTGATGGCTCCAAAAAAAGAATACTAAATAACGTGGCGCCTTTAAACTTAAATTATACATTTTATAAGGTTGCCACTTTTCACCAAAGTATTTTTTTAAAATTATTGCCTCATCTATATTTCAGGTCGGGGACCGCCCTCGTAAGTCAGAATGGTCATATATTTTTAATAAGGAAAACTTTTTATAATAATTTTAAGAATTCCCAAGAAAATATTAAATGTTTTTCAAAAACTTTGCAAAGTCGAACCAACCGAACTCTAAATTATATACGAACTATCGTTACCATAATATTTAGTAAGTTCAATAATTTGTTCAAAAATAAAAAACAATTTGAATAAAATATCGTTAGGCTGCTATAATTATACGTTATACGGTAATCATAACAATCCTACATTGTTTATATTAAACTATCGATATATGATTATTACATATATACTTCCAAAATATATATACAAGTTCTTATGATAGTTCAAGTTTAACCTTTTGTTAGAGGGAACACCTTTCATAAATTAATGTTGAATAAAATATTTTTCTATATTTCGAATATTAATTTTAATATTATTAGAAAATGTCGTCGTTTGTTTTTGGTTTTTCATATTATTATTATTATTTTTAATAATAAAAGGATGAACACAACAACGTTTATAAGCATCTGTTGCCGGCAACTTTTTTATACGTCATCATTCAAAAATTAAAGTTTAATGTTAAAATTTATTGAGTCTTTTTTCCTACAAGCAACAATTATAAAAGATAACTTAAGACTATAGCGTAATATATAAAATACAGTATTTGTTAAATTACAGCCATGCTATCAATATAGAGTGAAAATTGTACAGTGCGTTCATTCGGTAATCTTAGAATCAATGTTATATAAAATTTTAACTATGAATGCTATAATTAGCATCTCTTTGTGGAACGTGTATTAATATGTTCTCTGTCCAAAACTAAACTTATATTACACAAATCTTAGAAATACCGTTATTAAAATCTGTTACATCCCAATAGTTACCATATTAAAGCGCACAAATGCAACAAAGTCTTTGTTTGACAAAAAGTACCGTTTTAATACAACATATTCTATTTTATTTTATTAAAAACATTAGTAATAAGCAAAATGCCACGAGGAAAAGCAAAAGCAGAAATTGCAAGTGAAAACTGCAGAAGTCGAAAGATTATTAACAATTATTTGAAAAATATTGAAAATTATGGCAAAAAAAGCAGTGGCAGAAAAAATAAGTTGAATGAACGCGATCGTCGACTTATTTTGAACACAGCAAGCAACAGCACCAAAATGTGTGCCCAACTTGCTGGATGCGTTTCCAACAAAGTTTGCAAAACTACCATTTGGAATGTTCTTAAATCTTCCAAACATATTCGAAGACAAAGAATGAAGAAAATTCCTCGTCTTTTGAAACGTCATATTAATGTACGTTTGGAGTTTTGCAAAAATAATATGGGTACAAATTGGTCAAATGTAAGTTGTTTAATGTTAAGTTAGAAAATAATGAATTAATTTGTTTTCTTTTAAAAGATAATTTTTTCAGATGAAAAAAAATTTAATTTGGATGGTCCTGATGGTAGTTTTAGCTATTGGCGTGACTTACGAAAAGAACCCCAATGTTTCTCTCAATGAAACTTTGGTGGCGGTTCTGTTATGATTTGGGGTGCGTTTACTGAAGATTGTTGTCTGGAGTTGCAAATCGTGCCCACCAAAGTGAACAGCGAAAAATATTGTGAATTGCTTCAATGCAGTTTGTTGCCATTTCTGCATGCCAATACAGAAAAAAAACAGGTAAGAAATTATAGTCGGTCTAGACCGACCATACGATACCCTATACCATGGTTTAGAGATCCTATCTCTTCGGTCCAACTAATTCGATATAGAAAATAAGCATAAACTAAATTTGAGTGGCATTGTCATAATTTTTTCTGGCTGCAGATATGAAAATGTTCATATCGGATGCTATATCTATATGGGGACTAGGTCGAAAAATGGACCGATCATGACCATATATGGTAAAGTCACTTATATTTTGAAAAAATGTATACAAACCAAATTTGAGAAAAATCTGTGCAATATTTGTTTTTTGATAGATTTAAGTGAAGATCGGGAAGCAGCTCTATATTGGGCCTATGAGTAAGAATTGTCCTATAGGGATTTGTTTTGGACTACTGATTACTGGATATAATAAAAACATACAAACGCAATGTGACTGAGATCTATATGATAATGTGGATCTTATGACAATTTATGTCGATTTCATAGGTGTCATTTGTATGGGGACTAGGTCTGAACAAGGACCGAATTTCACCAATTTCAATAGCATTGATCCTATGGCCGATAAAAGCTTATATACTAAATTTCATTAAAATATATTCATATCTGCGACCTGTAGTTTGATTACAAGGTTTACATGGACACACAGACGGACAGACGGACGGACATCGCTAAATCGATTCAGAAAGTGATTCTAAGCCGATCGGTATAATAAAAGATGGGTCTCGGTCAAATATTTTTGGTAGTTACAAACAGCTGCACAAAGTCATTATACCCAAACCACATAGTGGTATAGGGTATAAATATATTTTTCAGCTAGACAGGCTGCATTGTCATGTCAGCAAATTCACAAAAGAATGGTTAAGCTCGAATGATGTCGATGTTTTGGAATGGCCTGCTTGCTTTCCTGACATGAACCCTATAGAAAACATATGGGGAATTCTCGTCAGGCGAATTTATGTTGACAATCGTCAATACATGAATGAAAATGAACTAAAAATTTCAATTTCCAATGAATGGGAAGCACTTAATCAAGGTCTTTTGAATAAATTAATAAATTCTATGAATAATAGAATATTTGATTGCATTAAAGCAAAAGGTGATGTTATAAGTTATTAAGATGATGTTATTTTTATAATTTTTGTTATTTTTGTTAAATAAATAAAGGAATTAATTAATTATTTTTGTTAAACAAAGACTTTGTTGCATTTGTGCTATACTATTTCAGCGCTTTAACATGCTAAGTATTGGGATGTAAGAGATTTTAACAACGGTATTTCTAATTAATGGGAGTTTTAGGTAATATACGTTTATTTTTGGAAAGAAAATATATTAATATAAGTCCAGCAAAGAAATAATAATTATAGCATGCATAGTTAAAATTTTATATAACATTGATTCACAGATTACCAAATGTGCTATCATTTATGAACGCACTGTACATAGGGTTGCCAGGTGTCCGGTTTTGAACCGGACAGTCCGTTAATTCAACTACTTGTCCGGTTGGAAAAAATTAGAAGGACCGGACGTACATTTGTCCGGTTTATTAGTTTGCGAACATAACAGTTGATTGGATCTGTTTTCCACATTTACACAAACTTCAAATTTGAGGTATTCGTATTTTTTGTCGCTCAAAGTTTTGAAGGACAAGTAAACGGTTATACATTGTATTTTCACAGCAGTAGGCTATGGTATAGTTTATAGTGCACTTATCAAATTCCTATCAAGCATAATGGTGGTATTAGTGAAAATTTGTTAGTATGTGTGACACCGATGATGCTTGATTAAAAGTCAAATATTTTAGATTTTTGGCATGCTGTACGAGTGATTTAGATGAAAGTATTGTATTTTCTCATCAAGCACGTACACATTTTAAACGAGATTTCAAACAGAACGGACGCTAAAAAGGTCGGATGAAAAAAAATGTTTTTTTTTTAAATTAATTTTTTTCTGAATAAAACGTTAGAAAACTTGGCCTATATAATCAATTTTATTTGTTTTATTTATTAAAAAGCAAATAAGTTTGAAATCACATTAAAATTAACACTTCTTATTTTTTCTATTTTGTTTCTCCCGCTGTTGACACTTCAAAGTAAAATGAAAAATGAATGCTGTACAGGTTGTACAGCAAATGTATATGCTAACGTCAAGCACACGTACACGAGCTTGATGTCAAGCATTTGAGCATTTTGAAATTTAAATTTTTTTTATCGCAGTAGGCTATGAAAAATTTTATTTTATAAAAATTATGGTTCAATAGGAAATGCAAAATATTAAAGTATTATTTAAAGTTTTCTGCTGACTGCTGGTGATAAATATAAATTAAATAATACATTTTGAAGTATTTAAAGTTTGAATTATTAAGTTAAAAATTAAATATTAAACTTGTTTTTTTTATAATAATCAACTAAGAGGTTTGTATAACTTTAATAACCAAATAATTTTAAATTAATTAAAAAAAATTCTAGCTAAGAAAACAGTGAGGTAAAAGAAGGAGGTTCCACAACAAAGAGAAGGATCGAGAAGATGATTGGGTCAGCGAAGGCTATGTTGGAAATGAAAAATCCAACAGCAAAGCTAGATGCAAACTGTGTAATATAACGTTTACTGTTATGTATGATGGTATTAAATCCCTAACGCATCACGAAAACTCAAAAAACACATTGAAGCTGAAACTGCTGCAGCTTCTTCTCAAAGATTAAGATCTTTCTTTTCACCGAAAGATAATTCCCAAAACGATGCAGTAGCTATTGCTGAATTGTTGCATATTTATCATGGTGTAAAACAACATTGCAGATGATACAGCTATATTAGCCTCCAGCTTATGTAAAGATGAAGCTTCGAATATAGTTCAAAATGAGCTCAATGCTATTGAAATATGGCTAAACAAGTGGAACACTAAAGTGAACACTGACAAATCAGTGCAAGTAACATTCGCTTTACGTAGAGGTAACTGTCCTAGGGTATCTCAGAATAACACTAATATTCCACAAAATGATAGTGTAAAATATCAGGATTACATATAGATAGAAGATTAACATGGAAAACCCACATTAAAACTAAAAAAGAACATCTAAACATAAAATCCAAACGCCTTGATTGGTTGTTGGGACCTAACTCTCAATTAAGTCTTGAAAATAAAATAATAATATACAAAACTATATTCAAACCAGTTTGGACGTTTGGAATACAGTTATGGGGAACAGCTAGCAATTCCAATATTGAAACACTACAACGATATCAATCAAAAATTTTAAGGTCAATTGTTAACGCACCATGGTTTGTATCAAATAAAACTATTCACAACGATCTATTTGTTAAAGATGAAATTAACCGACTCAGCGCAAACTACTTACACAGATTAAGTAATCACTCCAATTTACTGACTATATCCCTGCTAGATGACACGAATGGGGTCCGAAGACTTAAAAGGCATTAATTCGAAAATAATTACTTAGACATACATTATATAATTTTTCTTTTTGATGAAAATATTCAATATTCTTCTATTTGTAAATACTTGTAAATACTTTTGTAAAAATAAGTTAACCAATGTAGTGTAGTATATTGTTGTTGTCATTGGAGTTCAATAACACAAGGGAACAATGGTTCTGTTGATTAAGAACTGAATATTGTTTTTAAGGTTATTTGGGACGCTGAATCCAAATCTGCCCTTGGTTTTTTTCTATCAGCTCGACTTTTCGAGATATACCGTTATGTTCAAAATTAAGGCACTTCCGCTACATATATTGGAATAACTTGAAAACGGTTCACCATATTAAATTAAAAAAAAAATCCGAAACTCGCAAACAATATTCTCTTAAAGCCGTGCTTACTTTGTTTTTAAATTTTCCAAGTAGTTTTAGAGATATCGTTCAAGTTTTGAAAAAAAAATTAAAATTTTTTTAAAAAAAACATTTTTTTTATTCTTTAAAAATTCCTAAAAAATAAAAATGGGACAAAAATCACAGTTTTGGTCTACAAACAGTTAGTTAAATATATTTCGAATAAAATGAGCTTTATTTCATTGCATCGGTGCACAACTTTTGATTTTGTTCACGATTTACTGAATTGATATAAATCGCGATTTCCATACAAAAATAACATTTTCTAATGTGTAAGTGTTTGTATGTAATAAGTTAGTTTTTTATGATTCTAAGAATTAAAAAAATTAAGTAATAAAAAAAGATTATTTCATTTTTATGGTTGCGGTAGCAAACTCATAACGCCTATAAATTTTATTGTCCCTTTATGACACCTAGTCAGTTCACAGTCAATTAAAGAGAAAAAAGAAAAGTCCACTTCTTTTTACTGATGTGTGGTTTACCGTTGGTAACGGATGATTTTTTAAAGGAATTCCCCTGAACACATGTGTTCATTCATAAGTGACTGTCAATAAAATTGTGGATATAATTTTTTTTGGTACTTCAGTAAAAAACTACTAAGTATTTATATGGGTTCATTCAACCAATTTTTCTCATTCAACAAGTGTTTACGAAAGCGAAAAGTATAACGACAAAAAATATAAATCATTTTACATTGAACATTTAATCAGTCAACACAAAAAAGTTCAATTTTGTTCCCGTGTGTTATTTATTGAAAATTGTGTTACTTTGATATATACTTCAAAATTGTGCAATGGCTACGTCAAGAAACACCTGTAAAATCAATCCCAACTATTTTTGTAACATATGTGGCGAATACACGTTTATAAAAAATAGAAAAAGTGTGTCAGATTTTTGACTACTTCGGATTTACCATGGAAACCCGTGACAAGTACTGGATTCCTAATACTGTATGTAAAAACTGTGTAGAGTATTTAAGGTTATGGGCAAACAAGCAACGGACCCACTTCAAGTATAAAACACCAATGATCTGGCGGGAACCTTCGAATCATTATGATGATTGTTATTTTTGCGCTGTCAACATAACAGGCATTAATAAAACAAACCGGTCTAAATGGATTTATCCTAACGTGTTGTCTATTACCCAACCAGTCCTGTACTCTAGTGAGGATTCAGAACCACAACCATCTACATCTACACACAATTTCCACGACTTACGACAAAATGTTCCTTCACCAATTTCTGAATTTGGATCAGATGACTTGCATTTAGATATTTCTTCTGAACGCGAGCAATTTAATCAGGAGGAGCTTAGTGATTTAGTGAGAGACCTTGGACTTTCTAAAAAAGCATCTGAAATTCTTGCTTCTCGATTAAAGCAAAAAAATCTGTTAACCCAAGGAACAACAATTTCATACTACCGTAACAGAGAAAAAAAACTTACTTCCATTCTTTTCCGAAGACGATGAATTTGTTTATTGTTCAGATGTTCCTGGTTTAGTAACAGCGATGGGATTAGAGGAGTATGATCCAAATGACTGGCGACTATTTATAGATTCTTCCAAACGCAGCCTAAAATGTGTACTTCTGCATAACGGTAATAAATTGGGTTCGTTGCCCATTGCACATTCAACTAAAGCTAAAGAAGAATATTCTACAATTGCCTCAGTTATAAATAAAATAAAGTACAACGAACACCGCTGGCTAATTTGTGTGGATCTAAAAATGGTGAATTTTCTTCTAGGCCAACAAGGTGGCTACACAAAATATCCGTGTTTCATTTGTTTATGGGATAGCAGAGCCAGATCTGAACACTGGAGTAAGAAAGACTGGCCTTCGAGGGAAGCTATGGTTCCAGGAAACCACAATATAGTTAATCAACCACTTGTGCCCAGGGATCGCATAATACTGCCACCTCTCCATATCAAGCTAGGACTTATGAAACAATTTGTCAAAGCTCTCAACAAGGACGGTGATTGTTTTAGATATATCAGTAAAAAGTTCAACAATTTGAGTTCGGAAAAACTGAAAGCTGGCATTTTTGATGGCCCTCAAATCAAAAAATTAATCAATGATGAAAATTTTAGTAATTCCATGACAGATATTGAAAGAAATGCTTGGAATGAATTTGTTTGGATAGTGCGCAATTTCCTGGGAAACAAAAAGGGTGAGCACTATTCGGACCACGTGGATAACATTTTGTCACATTTCAAGCAGCTTGGTTGTAATATGAGCATTAAGGTGCACTACCTACACAGTCATTTGGATTGTTTCCCTGAAAATCTTGGAGACTTCAGTGAAGAACAAGGTGAACGTTTCCATCAAGATATCCGCACTATAGAGGAGCGGTACCAGGGTCACTGGGATAAGCATATGATGGCGGACTATTGCTGGAGCATTAAAACAAATCCCTCTAAACAAGGTTATTTAAGAAAATCTTATAAAAGAAAATTTTTCGATGAGTTGTAATTACATTGTAATATTTGTGTATTAAAATTTTTTATTTTTCTTTAAAATTCTCTTTTTGTGTTAAATTAAAAAGTATAGCTGACCATAAAAATGAAATAATCTTTTTTTATTACTTAATTTTTTTAATTCTTAGAATCATAAAAAACTAACTTATTACATACAAACACTTACACATTAGAAAATGTTATTTTTGTATGGAAATCGCGATTTATATCAATTCAGTAAATCGTGAACAAAATCAAAAGTTGTGCACCGATTGCAATGAAATAAAGCTCATTTTATTCAAAATATATTTAACTAACTGTTTGTAGACCAAAACTGTGATTTTTGTCCCATTTTTAAAAAAATTTTAAAAAATTTTAATTTTTTTTTCAAAACTTGAACGATATCTCTAAAACTACTTGGAAAATTTAAAAACAAAGTAAGCACGGCTTTAAGAGAATATTGTTTGCGAGTTTCGGATTTTTTTTTAAATTTAATATGGTGAACCGTTTTCAAGTTATTCCAATATATGTAGCGGAAGTGCCTTAATTTTGAACATAACGGTATATCTCGAAAAGTCGAGCTGATAGAAAAAAATCAAGTGCAGATTTGAAATCAGCGACCTCAAATTAGTAAAAATTTGCTATAAATTTCAAATCAACACAAAAAAGTTCAATTTTGTTCCCTTGTGTAATTGATGTTAATATTATTATATCGAATTTGCTTATTATCCTTAAATGGATAGATTGTAAATAAAGTTGTATATTAAAAAAAAAAAAAAAACTATTATTTATTTTAGTAAATGAATTGTTATCCTATTATGAAGTAATAAACGCTTTAAAAAAAAAAACAATTTTGTATTTATTGGTAAATCTTTATTATGTAAAATTTTAGAAAACGTGCCAATAATTTTATGTTTTTTTGTCACTCGCCTTGTATGCTTATTAAATGATATACCAAGATACCTTAGATTTTCCTTAAATAGAATTTCAGTCCCTTCGAGCATGAGCCTTAAAGGTTTACTTTCAGGAACAACAAAGTTCTTGCATTTATCCGAAGCATTGCGAATACATATTGATTCACATTTAATTTTAATTCCCCAATCATTATAAAACTGTTTCACTACTGAGAGGTGATTTAAAACCTGACTTAAAGAGGTAATGGGTGACTCATTATGGGAGTAAAGCAAAGAGTCATTGGCGTATTAAAATGAGGAATTTATACTAAGAAATTAAAGAATAAATCGAATAAAAAGATTGAATATAAATACTAATTTTGCTTTTAAAAATTAAAGGAAATTAAATAATCGAAAAATTTTAAATTAAATTAAAGTGTCTAAGGTATTTATTCCTGTTGCCGGAATTGGTTGAAGGATGATGGAGGATGATTCTGAGGATGATGATTCCGAGGCCACCAGGGAAAGGCCGGAGAAAAGGCCGCCGGAAGGTAGAACATTTCGAGAACGAAGCTACAGAAGACAGACAAGGCCTGTCTGGAGTTAACAAAATCGAACAGCAGCAGCGGCAAGGCGGGTGCTGAGGTGAGACCAACGGAAATGGAACAACTTGATGCGACCAAAGGAGTCTCTACAACATATCAACAGGTAAATTATTGACACGAGCAAGAACACAAAGGACCGTTCATTGTTTATGTTGATATGCACAGCGAATCAGGTGAGCGAAAACCAATTAATTCATTATCTCTGTGCCGTATTGTTAAAAAATTAAATATTGATAACATAAGCAAAATAATAAAAATTGGATATGGTCGATGTAAGGTATCGTGAAGGTTATGTCCCCAAAATATGTATTTGCACACTTTGTATCAAAAGTAGGTATAGTTTTTGACATTCCGACGGAAATATCCATGGAGGAATTTTTGGAATCGGTTAGGTAACCAATACCAATTATTAAATGCATTCGTATGGAACGTAGGGAGAATAATGAAGAACGCTCTAGGGTCCCAACTAGAAGGGTGAAAGTTATTTTCAAAGGATTAAAAATCCCTAAAGATATACATTTAGACTACACAAAAATACCTGTAAGACACTTCATATCTTTCGGTCAGTGCTACAGATGTTTCCGTTTCAACCACTTTGCACAACATTGCAAGCAGAAAAATGCACCGTGTAAAAATTGTTTTCAGCGACATGATAGCAAAGACGAATGCCAGGAAATTAAATGCATCAACTGCAAACAACCTCACATGCCAACAGCCAGAGATCGCCCGGCGAGAGAAAAGGCATACACAATCAAAAGAACAATGACAATAGAGAATTTGTCATTCAAAGAGGCCAGTACTAAATACAGAGCAGCATGCCGAAATAACTTCCAATTACTTTCAGACAACGAGACCATAGCATTTCCCAACACTGAGAACCAGATCGAACAACCCAAATACTATCAACAATAGCCAAGAATCAGCAGGGTATATCCATTCCAAATTCTCCTACGCACAAGCGGCGAACAGAAACCCAAACAGAGAGAGAGAGAGGCTGAAAAGGCAAGGAAAGGTATGGCGGAATACACGGAAATAGTCAAAGACATGAACAGGACAGACAACAACCCATTTAAAACTTCAGAATACGAAAGGATAAACAGTGAGTACATTAAAAATAAAATTAACGAACAAAATACCGTATTTAAATTAAAATCGATACAAGCAGAAAACGGGCTTGTGGAATTGAAAGGAAAACTTAATGAATTTATGAAACAATTTAAATAAAATACCTCCCAAAGGGAGGCACTTAATCATATGAGAAGCGAAACCGATTTAAGATTAATAAATTTAGACACCCTAGAAGTAACTCAAAACAGCCCAAAAATTAGAATACAATCAACATTAGAATAAAATGGCTATACACTTTTTACAATATAACATACAAAGCCTGAAAAAAGAAGGAAACAAAGACCTATTAGAATTTTTTCTTGAAAATAACAACATAGATGTAGCTTTTTTAAGTGAAATCTGGCTGAAAGACAACGCAACTATTAGTTTATTAAACTATAACTTTATTGGAAAATATAGAGAAGACGGTTACGGTGGAGCTGGAATATATATCCGAAAAAGAATCAAATTTAAACTCATTAAGTTCGATTGTCAATTATAAATGGTAGGGATTCAAACCTTAAACCTAAATAGGAATATGAATTTAATAAGTCTATACATTAAACCTTACCTAAAAAAATGAACTTATCAAAGAGGTGGAGAAGGTGTTACTATTCTGTAATAACTCGGCCATGACAACTTTTATTTGCGGTGATTTAAATGCGAAATCTCCAGCCTGGGGAAACGTACATTTGGATGCGAGGGGCCTGTTGATCGAGGATTGCCTACAGGACCAAGTTCTTCACTGTGTAAATACTGGCGAACACACATATGTAAGAGGGATACTTCATCAGCGATTGACCTGACACTGTGCAACGATTTAAATATACATATAAACTGGAAGGTTTCTAAAAAATAAGATTACAAACAGCAATCACCTTCCTATCATATTTACATGTGACAACCAGATGAAAAATCAAGAAAAAAAAAATCAAATTAAACTACAAGCAATTAGAAAAGGATTTAGGAACGCTAATATCTAATCTAAATAAATTGTATGAAAATATCGGTAAGGTAGTAGACAAAAACAAATATATAGAAAAAGAAAAAAGACCAACGACGGCCAAACATTGGTGGACAAATGAATCAACCAAACTTTTCAGAAGTAGAAATGCAGCGAGACAAAAATATAATAAAAGCAAATCGTTTATAAATCTATCAGCATTGATAGAAACAGAAAAAGATTTAAAAGATCACATTAAGAAGAACAAAAGAAAAAACTTTTCAGATATGCTTGAAAAAATCTCCACCCCTGTATCAATCCGTGATATGTGGGCTACAATGGCCAACTTAAAAAAATATAATTGCATAAAAAACACAAAAAACTCATGGGACGAACAAGAGAACAAAAAATTTCTGCAATTAATTAGTCATTCGGAAGAGGTAACAAACATTAGCCAAAATGAAAGCATTACACTGTGGAACAAATTCAGGTTAGCAAAAGTTAGGTTGATTCTGAGAGTGAGGGGTGAAAATAGAGGCTAAATTAGAAGACCTATCGCTACGTTTGTTTATGTTAGTTCGAATTTTTTTTTTAATCGACCTTCGAACTTTGCAGTCAAATGCCGATTTTCAGCATATTGTTTATATGGTTTTTTGGCTATAACTCGTCGACTAATTGATATTTTTTCAATCTGTAAAAGCCAAATTATTGCTAGAGACCTGTGCAACAATTAAATTTTTTAAAAAAAATTGATTTAGAAAATTTTTGTGGTGCTTATGAAGCAAAATGTTGGAAAAATTATTTTTTTTTCATGCTTTTTAAAAATATTTTCCACAAAACTAAGTCTTTTTTGCTTTCTGTTTGATCTATAATATGCTTCTCAGTTTCTTCAATAAATTTCATTTGAAAAGAAAACAATCATAATACAAAAACTTGCGTTTTCCAGCTTAATATTAATTTACTTCTCATTTTTTATGTACCAATTTTGTTCAGTGTTGGTTTTGAAGGAACATTGAAAAATAAATTATAAAAATATGGAAAACAAATATATTTTTGAAATGTTAGTTATGAAAAGTTTTAAGTAAAAAAATTAAACAAAATAAATTAATGAAATTAATGATTCTGGAATTTCATCTTTGTCTTCCCCTTCCTTTTTTTTTCCTTGTCTTCCTCTTCTTCGAAGGTGTTTTTATACCACCAACAAATTTCAGCGAGTATTGCATCTGGAGATTTCTTTCCTCTGTACCTGAAACGAAAATAGTTTTCTATCGTTAACATGTTTAAATTGTGCACTCTGACAAAGATATTAGAAAAATCTAGGAAAATTCTAGGAGTTTGGTGATAATTTTGGTTTGGTAATGGTAATTGGACACTTGGCACTGCTACATAAGTTTTATTCTTTGCTTTCCTTCTATTCAAAGTTTTATGGTAGTTGATACATTCATAGCAATTTTCTTCTTGATGTGGGCTTTTGTCTAACCACATCATTGGTATACCAAAAGGCATAGCCTTCTTTTCACTTTTCCATTGCATAAGAGTTGAATAGCAATTAAAGCAAACTTTTTTAGGGGCATAGTTTACGTCAGTGATAAACTCTTGCGAGAAATATTGTTTATAGGCTTCCAAAAAAAAAAAAATCACTCGCATTGCCACATTTTTCATCGCTTGCTATGAAACGTCCACAAACATTACAAAAATGGTCCAAAAAAAGTTGTTTTACTAATTCCTAATTCTTGGAACTTCCCTTTTTAATTACTTCTACCTAAATCGCTATTTATTTAATGGTTTTGCGATTTTTAATGCAAATTATCGACTAAGACCATTTTCTTTTCAAACGAAGCATATTAAAGATCAAACAGAAAGCAAAAAAAACTTAGTTTTGTGGAAAATATTTTCAAAAAGCATGAAAAAAAAATAATTTTTCCAACATTTTGCTTCATAAGCACCACAAAAATTTTCGAAATCAATTTTTCAAAAAATTTTAATTGTTGCACAGATCTCTAGCAATAATTTGGCTTTTACAGATTGAAAAAATATCAATTAGTCGACGAGTTATAGCCCAAAAACCATATAAACAATATGCTGAATTCCGGCATTTGACTGCAAAGTTCGAAGGTCGATTAAAAAAAAATTCGAACTAATATAAACAAACGCCGCGATACGGATCTTCTAATTTAGCCTCTATTTTCACCCCTCACTCTCAGAATCGACCTAACTTTTGCTAACCTGAATTTGTTCCACAGTGTTCTGTTAGCCAAAACAGGCCACACTTTAATTTTCAAACCTTTCTTGACTTCCTAAACTCTAGGAACCCCAATTCAGCAAGAGGGCTGGACGGTCTATCTTACCGTATGATTACTCATTTATCAAGCAACGGAAAAAAAATTTTTTTTCGAGATCTTAAACAATTTTTGGATACAAAATGAAATTCCGGAAGAATGGAGGAAGGTACGTGTACAGCCCATCCCGAAAAAGAACAAAGATCTCGCGCTAATTGAAAACTACCGTCCAATCTGCCTATTATCCATATTACTCAAACTAACAGAAGGCTTAATCAAGGACATGATAAATGATACGCTCGAAGAACATGACTCTATTCCGGATAGATCCCACGGCTTTAGGAAGAAACACTCTACTGCGCAATGCGTAAACGATATTATAAACACAATAAGCCATCAAAGAAGTAGTGGTCATGGTACCTGCGTGGCATTCATAGACATTCATATCCTAAGGGATCGCCTATACGAAATTTGATTAAATTCGTACATTATCGAGTGGGTGTATGGACTCCTACGAGAAAGGACGCTTATTTTGGAATCACAATCGTTATCGGTATCAAAGGGTCTGATGCAGGGCAGCGGACTTAGCCCAGTCCTTTTCAATATTTACCCAGCAGAACTTCATGGGATTACGGGAGATGACTGCATATTGTTCCAATTTACAGATGATTGCTTCATTATAGTGTTTCGACGGGAAAACGATGCTACGAACCAGCTGCTGCAGAGGAAGATCGATGAATTCCTGGGGATTACAGGGAAACTTCGTATGAGAATTAATCCTGAGAAAACCAGTGTTACGATCTTCAGAAGGGTTAGAGGCCAATTGATGATAAATATAAATGGGACCCTTATTGAACAATCAAAAAGAATCAACTTTTTGGGGAGAGACGTGAACAACTCGACAACAGGACATGTTCAGAAGGTGATCGATAAAGTGAACAGAACGTGCGGCTTCAACAAGATAATCAGTGGTTGCAGATACGGAATACAACCGGCAAGAGCCTTACACTTTTATAAAGTCTTCACAAGATCAAAGTTGGAATACGCCTCTTCATCTTTTGTGAACATGGGAATCACGGCATTAAAAAGGATCAGTACATGCATAAACGCAAAACTAAGAGGAGCGGTTTAATAGGTCCACACCGACGCACATATTATATCACATGGCAGGCGAACTTCCACCGGAATTCCAATATGAATTGGCTACTGCCAGGGAGATAGCAAAATGTATCGCATATCAACTACCCATCACAAAGATACTTTTCCACCCAGATTTCAACCCAAAAACCAGTTATGCTAAAATTTATCATAAATTCAAATCTTTATTCAATAAAATCGAAAAATTAGAGAAAAATGATAAGATACACTCAGAACTTAAAATAGACATAAACTTTACATATACAGTAGCAAAAAAGATGCAAATAGTAATATTATAAACAGCATTATGTATCAAAAGTTGTCCGATTAAACGAAACTGGATTTGCATACTAGCATCCGGAGACCGAGACCAAGGGACTTTTTAAAATAAATGATAAATACGTTTTGCAAAAGAAAAAGATTTAGAAAAATTGCTCTTCTTACAGACAGCAAATCAGGTTGCCAGGCACTATCCAAAACGAGGAGTGATAATCACAGAGTAAGAAAAATCCATAAACTAGTAAATGAACTATCATTAGAGGAGATAACTTTGCATTATATACCCGGTCACACGGAAATATTAGGTAATGTTAAAGCCGATGAAGCTGCGAGGGAAGCCCTATCAAATGAGGAAACTCTAATTGATTCCTTAAGTCTAAATGATGTTTTAGCAAACGTTGAAGAAAAATAATGGACGGAATGAAATGAGAAATATAAAAACAAATGAATCAGAAAAGGTAAAAAATATGCTGAAATCCTCCCAAATGTTGTCAGAGGAAAATAATGGTTCACAAATTGCACAAACCTCAAATCTAATGAGACCAAAATCATCAACAGACTGCTATGTGGTCACTCTTTCGGAAAATCTACATTGGCTAAAATGAAAGTAGTTGATTCAGACCAATGCGAAATATGCCTAGAGACTGAAGATGATTCTCATTTAATCTTTGAATGCATTCGATTCGATAGAGTTAGACCAAAATTTCCACTAATATATAAACATTCTTCCCTCACAGAATTCTTCAAAGAGGAAAAAATCGAAAACTATAAAGTCCTAGTCGACTTTTTAAATGAAATAAATATATTATTATAATACGCCAAGTACCGTAAATTGGTTTTAGTTTCAAACTGGCCAAATAAATTCTCCTCAGAGTCACTCGACAGGGGAGTAACCAAATAAATACCAAAAAAAAAAAAAAAAAATACGGGAAAATTATTAAAAAAGAAAAGAAAAACAAATCGGAATAATTTTAAATATGAGTTGTGGTCCTCGTTGCAGCGACACTATTTGTCCAATCCTTGGATCATATTCAAAAAAGCAATTTGAAAAATTACCAACCATATACGATGTAGTTATTTTAATGCGATATCATTATGAGGAGTTAAAAAAAAAATAACGAGTAAAAAAAATAACATTTCGTTTCTAAAATATACAAAGAAATGGAACATACATATATGGTTAAACACAGCAATTTCTATTCTAACAAAAGAGAGAGTAATGAATTTGTTAAAAAAGATAAGTAAAAAATATATTTTTTATAGAAAATACCCAACATCAAAAAAGGGGACAAATTTAGAACAAATTTGGCCAAGTATATTGCTTTCTGTGAAAGCAGTCTTTTTGATATTGCGGCTTGTGAGTGCACCACTTTTGAAAAATGTAATTGTTCATATGAGAAAATGGTACCTCTTGATCAACGGAATTTCTTAACAGATCAAAGAAACGATCGGTATTAACTGTTAAGAAAGAAAAACGTTTACAGTTAAAAAACGCTTAGAGCAACGAATTACAAATCGACCAGCTCCAAAACTTACAACGTCCGCAACGCCTGAGATACAAATCCTACCAATGTCACCACTGCCAAAACTGGAAAAAAAGCCAAATACACTTGATCTTCCAAATGTTGCTAAATCAGCAGTCGCAATAACTTCTGCAGTTCTAATGGACGTGGGAATAATCAGCGACACCGATAATAGTCTTGTCATTGATAAAAATAAAATCCATAGAGCATTGGCAACCACTAGAAAAAACATTACTCTTACGCGAAATAGAGTTAAAATTCAAGGTTTATACTTTGATGGTCGTAAAGAGGAACATGTTTCAGTAATCGCCGAACCAAATTCGCAATATGTAGGCCATGTTACTCCATCATCAGGCTCAGCAAAAGCAATATGTGATTCTATAATGGAATTAGTTAATGACAATGTTGATGATATTATTTGTGTTGGTTGCGACGGACACTCGTCGAAAAGACGGTGTTATTGAATGCATAGAGACACTTTTAGGTCGGCCATTACAGTGGGTAGTGTGTTTGTTTCACCTAAACGAGTTGCCTCTACGGCATTTCTTCATTAAACTAGATGGTGCAACAACTGGTCCTCGTGGATACTCCGGGCCAATTGGAGCAGCTCTACTTTACTGTGAAAAAACCCCAATAGTATTGTTAATTATTATTAATTAATTATTATTAATTATTAATTTCAAAATTGTTTGGTTTCTTCTTAATAGGAATTATTTTCGAAATTTTCCATGAATCACCAACAAAAATTCAAAAGCTTATATTGAGAGTTTTTTAATAATGGAATTGGAAATACTGTCTAAACCGTAAGATTTTATGTTATTAATATCCTTAACTAGAAGTAGTACTTCATCAAAAGTTACAAGACTCGAACTCTTTTGGGTATTGAAAGCAGAAAAAGTGGAATTAAAACAAAAAACTGAGTACTAGAAATTGTTCTGTTAACAAACTCAACTACATTACAAATATCTCTGATAGGAACAGAACCACTATAAATGTTGGAAATATGTTCAGTTAACTTAATTATTCTCTGTGTTTCATCCTCTATAACAAAACATAGTCAACGGATAGTTTTCTTAAACACTTATTTCTTTTGTAACCCATAATGTTATATATCTTTTTAACAAACTGTAACAACTGTAAACAACTGAGATTTTTCAAGTTTCACTTCCTTTTAATAATAATATTAATTAACTGAATTTGTTTAGAAAGTAAAACGTAATCCGGAAGTCTGCGATAAAGTGTTATTTTGTATATCTTTTTCATATTTTTCTGCCAATTATACTTAATTTTTAACAAGTTTTTGATGTTATCAAAAGCAAAAAATCTTCCTGTTTCGAAATTAATCTTCTCCGAGTGTAAATTGGTTAAATCATTAACCACTGTTGTAAACTTTTTAACAAAGATATCAATTTCAATATTTCCTAAGTTTCTTGACGAATTCGAAAAATTATTTGAAAGCTCCTGAAATACGCCATTATTAAAACTGGTTCAAACTACGTTTGAACAATAATTATTATTTTTCCTTTTTTTATTATAAAGTTTATATCGATTAATTAAAATCAAAAATTTGTCTTATCGTTAACATTAATGAAATGGAATCTTTGCTATACTTCATGAATTTGAGTTATTTATTGAAATTACAAAATGAAGTATATTTATCTAAATCAATCCTTTCGTAAGTTTAACCGATGTCTTTTTAAATTGTAAAAATCACTTGGATTCTAATACTCTAATGGTGAGGAATTTATAACTTAAATAAACCTTTATTGAATTACAACTAATTCAGTATTGTGTTCCTATTTCTTAAACTCTAACCCTAAATTCCGCCACTTTATAACCCTAACCCCTAATTATTAATTTTATAATTTCTTAATTACGAGAAATTATAAATTAATTAACCCTTTTTCTTACCACAGTTGAAGGGCAGTTCAACAGCATTTCATTGGAGTAGCTAGAACCCATCTTTATAAATCCAACCACCCTAGAACACGACAGTTGTCATCACCCTATTTAGGAATAGCTGCCACCAAAGAATACAGCATTCTTAAATGAGGTAAAGGTTGGAATAGGCTTCAACAGAAAATCAATGTCCGGAAGAAATATTTGTAATTTAAGAGGAAAATGATCAGAAAATGTAGCAACTTATTTTATACGTCATCATTCAAATTCGTAGTCATAATTTGAATTGAAATAAAATTGTATTTAAATAAATATTAAAAAAATATTAATAAATGATTTGTAAGAAATTAAAAAAAACAAGTAAGAGTGTTAAATTCGGCTGTGCCGAATCTTTATTACCCTCCACCTCGGTTTGAGTCTTGATAATAAATGTAAATGAAAAAGTTAACAATTTGTTAAACTTAATATCAAATTATTTCAGCAAATTCTTTGGGTTGGTTTTCGTCTCTTCTATTATTTCGGATTTATTTCGGTGTTTGCTTTTTGGTCAACGTGGTTGCTGATCGGCATGCATTTAGGTTATATACCTATATGCATGCGTTTCCGGTTATATGACATAACTTCTCGTTTAATTTAGTTTTTTGCTAATTAAATAGCTCGCCCTAACCTCCATTGCAAAGGTAATGGTTGTGTAGGGTGGCTATATGCATTAAATCGTGCTAATTGGAGATGGCTGTATAGTTTCTTTTAACTGGCCAAATATTGCGGCCATATAGGTCGGATGGAGTAACAGTATAATAACCAAAAAAAACTCTCTCAATTTTTTTATTAAAATATTGCCATATTTGGAAAACATAGAGAATAAATTTATAATAATAAATATTCAAATTAGGGATGCCAAACGCAAAAAACCAAATGTCCCAAACATTTTAAATAAAATAATTTGTTACCTTTATTTTCTGAAAACTTCAAATTTTCATCCAAAAAAAATTGTGAAAATTTATATATAAAAATAACATTCTCATCAAATTGCGTTTATTTATGTAACAGTTTTTATGTTCGCAATTCCTAAATATCTCATGACGTTTTCTAAAATTCATTGAATTTAAATTAATGTTTTCTGTAGTGTGATTCTGTAAATTTCAACGATCCGACAATCGCAAAATATATCGACAGCTATTGTTGTTTGCACTAAGGATTAAGTGATTCACTAAGTACAGACATCTTAACGACAGTCGACAAATCTATTTTTCTATTTATTTAAATTGTAAACGAGTGGCATCTCTTTCAAAATAAGCGAAAAACACAAAGACGAATAGAAAAAACAAATTACTTCGTGTTCGAAAGGATAATTTTACATTTATGTTTAATATCTTTATTTTTTTACTAATATTTCTGTTTATTTATTTGAAAATGATATAATGAATTGAATATGCTATTTAGTTTTTTTTATTTATATAAAAAAGTTTTTTAATATAAGCAAAATAGTTTCACTATTTTATGATTTTTACGACTGAGTTTAACAATAGCGAATATCGTTTAAAAATTTTACTGATAAATTTGCTATTTTCTTTTTTTTTACGATTCGACTATCGTTTAAAGAAGTTACTGAATCGCGGTACTGAAAAGTTATTAATTTCTCCTGAATGTCAATATTATTTTTAAATGTAAAAATTTTTTAAATGTAAACATAGGTATTTGGTGTTTTTTTTTTTTTTTTTGGAATTTCAATTTGTGTTTAACGAATAAAATTTATATATGAAAGATGCAATTGAAGTCTTCTAAATTTTAAAATTATAATTTCCGACGTTTTGATATGATTTTCTGAAATTCAATTAATTGTAATATATAATTGGAAATTTTTAATTCCAGTTTTTAGAATTGATATTTTCTTAAATTTGAATGGAAAATTTAAAAAGTACAATTTTGTATTTATGTGAATAATAATGCTTTAGTAATTATAAACAATTTTTAAAAATTAGATGTAATCGCAACCAGATATTTTGTAGGTAAAGCAGAATAATAATTCTATATAACTATGTAGAACTGTTTTGAAAGCAAAAAACTCATTGATAAACTCGGTAACTCTATTTTGTAAAGACAACAAAAAGTTAATATGCCAATCTTATGTTCATATTTGTAAAAGAATAATGAAAAAACGTATGAAATAAAAGACCAGCCCGTGTATACTCTTAACATTGTTCTGTATGATATCCAGTTGAAAATATTAACATTCATGTTAAAATAGAAATAACTATTGCAAAGCTAATTAGAACAAACAAAAATTGTGGCGCCATCTACTGTGGCATAGTCACGCTGAGCAAAATGAAGTGACACTCTGTTAATGCAAAAGAAATGTATTTTCCCCACAACAAAATATTGCAGAAATTTATGTAAATAAAATAATATACCGATTTATTTCTAACATGCAGTTGTTATGGATATACATATATATAATATATGTATATTATTTGTATTATTTAATATGTTTATGTATGTATATGTAAATATTACACACAAAAAATACAACATCAAACGTTATTTTTGTGTTTTTCTCTTTAAATAAATTTATACATAAAATTTTTTTTTGCTAAATTTACATTGTTTTTTTTTTTTATTAACAACTAGGTATTTTAGCATTATTAGCTTTAGATGTTGGTGAATTTTTACTCCCTTTATATTAACTCGTAGTGTCTGCTTGTCGAAAAAATTTTGGATCGATTTTAACCAATTTCCCGTGACCCATTCGATCTGATCTGGTAATAACAGAAATGATCTAACAAATTTTTTTAGTGATGCCAAAACAATGGAAACTTATAAATTTTTCTACCAGAGTTAATAAAAAAATGTACAAAGGGTTAGTTTTTATTATATTATTACCACAACGACCACAAAAACAACAAGTCCAGCTATGACAACAACACAACATTTATAATAACAACAAGAACAATATAGAAACATAATATTTTTAATTTTTTTTTAATTTTTCAAAGATTTCCCTGGACCTGTTTCACCGATTTTAATGATTTTTGAAATATAAATCTTCCCACGAATTTGGTGAATTATTCTCACTAAAAAGATCACTGTAGTTGCACTATTGAGGGCGTGATCGTGACAAGAACAGCATAGAAAATTATATTTTTTCAAGACTTTTTTTAGTTCTTCATTCAAATCTCGGGCCCTAATCGACCGATTTGGACGATTTTAAATAGCAAACTTTTCAGGATGTTAATGAATCATTTTTTATGTCAACGAGCACGCTATATCAACTCCGGTTGTTATAAGGATCACAAATATATATATTTTATGGGGTCCAAAATTTTTTTTCTAATTATTACAAACGGAATGACAAACTTATATATACCCTCTGCACATTGGAGTGGAGGGTATAAAAACGCAAAATCCGGTTAAAAAGGATCATTTAGTTACATTTTAAATAACTCAAATAATCAAACGATATTTATAAAAATACGTTAAGTGTAGTAATTTGTTTTGAAAAAGTTTAAGTAAATATTTCAAAAAATCGTCAAAAAAATTGAATTTAAATTTCAATTTAACTATACTTAAATCTATGTTATTGAACATCAACTCTTAACGTATTGTATATTTTTTGTAGCATTTTGCGTTCTCAAAATAATAAAACTTTAAATTTTTTATGATTCCAAAAAAATCTCGGTTCTAGACATAAAAATTACTGAGATGGACCGTAGTTATATAATTTTTTTAGCTTGATTCTTGACAAGCCTGAAAAATGCTTGAAATAAAAGTCCTTCTGACAAACCTATAGCCATATACATATCTGAATTATACTTAAAACACATCCGCTTATCAATTTCTTTGATATAAATAATATTTTAAGCCATGAATAATGCATGATCTGTACTTTTCCACCAATTTCTTTGTATGAATACTTATATCCTAAGAAAAATACAAAAAAAATAATTAAGTTTGTCATTCCGTTTGTAATAATTAGACGAAAAAAAATCTTGAACCTATATATATATATATATATATATATGTATATTCTTGATCCTTATAACAAGCGAAGTTTATCTAGCGTCCGTGGAAACCACGATCACGCCCTCAATAGGTCAGCTGGGTTGCTGATTTTTAGTGAAAATGATTCATTCACATCCTGGCCATGATATTGTTTAAAATTCACAAAATCTGTCTAATAGGTCCCGAGATTTCAATGAAAAATAAAATTTTATGAAAAATATGGTTTTTCTATGTGTATTTTTAGTAAGCTAATAGGACCTGATTATATGAAAAATAATAAAAATTTCATCTTAATTTTCTACTTTCTACTATCTAAAGGGATCGTAATATTACTTTTACATTAGACTAAAACTTTTTACATTTTATTCGAAACATAAAGTTACATAAAAAAATAAAAACATATAAAAACACGAATTTAAACGCGAATTATCTAAATATGTTGTTCATTTTATTGTTTGTTATTCTAAATTTTGAATTTTGTGTGTGGTAGCTGTAATTGTTGTTGTTGTTGTGGTCGTTCGGTTTATAGTATTTGCTTCATGGGTGTATGCATGATTATAATCCAAAAGAAATGAAGAAACTTGCGTTTTTTTCTGAAGCTTTTAATTGACAACTTAAAATTGTCATTGACGAATTACGGTTTTTTAATTTTGGTAGGGTTTATCCGATTTCTTTTCTCGTTTACGCATGACTCAACAAAGGAAACCCTACTCTAATAATTGAAAAATATTATTAAAAAAAAAGAAACAATAAATAAGAAATTATAATGAATGCTGGTCAAAAAAGAAAAAAAAATGACTATGAATTTAAAAGAATTTAATAAGGCAAACTTTTCCTCCTATACCATACTTTTCTCAGTTAGTTGGGCAATTATATCACAAATCCAAATAGCACCGCATTCTAAGAGGGCCACCTAGGAGTGACCCTTCGTGTAAGGTAATTTCATTTTGTTGCAAAGCTCTAAACGAAATATAATTATTGCAATGCAACTAACCACCCACGATAAGCTGTTATTAAAGGTTTTCATTTCATAAATTTTGTTATATGTAGTTGTTGATTTTTCTTAACTAAATAGAGTAATTGTGAATTTGAATTTAATAAAAAACCGGTTATATTTTTCGAACTAACTGTTTTTTTTTGTAAAGGACGACTGTTTTGAATACTATAATGCTCGCCACAAGTTGTGAAAGGTTTTCTATTTCTGTCTGGAATTCGATGGCAGACTTTTAAAATTTTGTGGAAATCAAAAAAAATTTAGAATGTTCACTAATAAATATTACGTATACGTATTGTGTTCAATGACAAAACTTATTGATTGCGAATAAAAAAAATAATACAATTATTTGCAATAATAGTGCTATTGTAATGTTGATGTTTGTATAACTTTGTCCTTTATCATCGAGGACATTTTATATGCAATAAGAAAATCACTCATACCTAAAAAAAATAAAAACGTGCAACAAAACATAAATTATTTACAGCTAACAATGTGGAGAATAAAATCAATAAAACAAAAAACAGGCAAAGTAAAACACAAGCAACAGCTGCTTACATGTTTAGTCATAAATGAAAATAAAAGGAAATTTAACACTAAATAAAATATAAGAAAAACAACATGGCGTATAAAGCTACGTGTAAAAAAGAAAACAGCAGAGACAAAAATATATGGTTGAAGCAAAATGGAGAAATGACAACATATAAACTTCCGGCAAAAATTAAAAGAAACATCAAAAATAGAAATAAGAGAATTTTAGCTACATCTCAGAATAACGGCAAAAAAAGTGAGAAAATGGTGAGAGGATAACAAATTTAGATGTAGAGTAAACATAAAAACAAATGTCAAAACATGTGAGTGATCGTTTTGTTTTTTTGACATTTTTTTTAAAGCGTCGTTTGTAGGTAGAACAAAATCAAAACAAACCCCACAATAAAGAGAGCAACTAATACAAAACGCACAACAGTAGATAATTTTAAAGCAAGGTTAATACTGTTGAAACTGAACAGTTCTGTTAATATAACATCAAGTTGAAATAACAGAATGACGCTATGTTATATATTTGAATAAACAATTGAAGAGTTTAAAGAGAAAACTAAATTGTTTTTTCCATCTGTAGGTGAGTTGTTGTGTTCAATACACTCTTTATTACAGTTTACTCTTGTGAGTGCTAATGACGACGTTTACGTTTAATATACGACAGCTGTCGTGGCCATATTGAAATTCGTTTGATAATTAGTTTTATTATAATTGAAGTACTAACATTTTTAAACACTTTTTTAAAGAAATTTTCCATTGATTTTGCTATTTTTTTTACATAAACCTAAAAGTCTACAATGTAAGCTTTCTTTTGAAACCAAAAACTCATAAGAAACTTGTTGTTTTCGTTCCTAAAAAAGAGTTTGAAAAAAATTAAAAATGATCTGTATAAAACAAAACTTTTATCACTTTTAGTCTGCAAAGTGAAATTTTTTGTTTTCTTTTGATTTTATTTTATAATTTATTGTATTTTTGCACATTATTACGTATTCTCTGTACATTCGTTTGAAACGACCATCAGACCAGAGCCAACAATTAGTTTTTTTTTTTGAGTCTTTATTATCAAGAGGAGAGTGGGAAACATGTTTTTTTTCGCATTTTTGTTTGGTTTTGTGTATTTAGGTTTGGCATGGAGGTTATTTGCTGATGTCGAACAGCGTCATCTAGGTTTTCTTGTATGCTTTTTCATACATTTATTTTCTTCCACAAGTTATTTCCATTAATTACATGTAGGCATACATATGAACATAGAAACAACTTTTAAGATTTTTTTTTATACATACTTATGTACATATTTATAATTTTTCAGTCAGGTTCTTTTTTCTAAGTAGTGCAAGCAATTGTTATTGTTTTATCGCAGAAAACAGAAAAACGATGTTATTGTTCGTGTTTAATCGTTTCCTTTGCTTAATCATCAGACACACAGCGCTAATAAAAATAATGAAAAATAATTACGTAAATTTTCCTAAGATTTTACATATACATACATATGTAAGTATGTATGTAGCAAAGTACCTACATATGTATATACGTATATGTAATTTTTATTAATTTTAGAATAGGTATGTACATATACCTATGTACATAGTAAGTAGTTATATTGTAGCTACATATGTACATATGTACATAAGTATCTACAATAACCAAGTTTCTGTTAAAGTTTTAGAGATTCCTTTTGATAATAATTCATTCTATCATTGCTTAAGAAAGTTGTTTGTTTTATGGCGAATTTTGATTAATAAAGTCTTTTGTTTTATTTTGTTGTATGTAGGTACATTTGCAACAAATATGGCCGTTCTGGAACGGAAATTATTATATTGATATTATTAGTTGTTTTTGTTTTCTTTTTCGTGTTTGTTTTATTTCACTTAATTTTTCTGTTTTCGTTTTTGACGTCAGCAACAACTATTTTTTTTATTGTCTTTTTGTGTTCGTCGTTCATATTATAGTACATCGTTGCAGCCATTGCTGTGTATGTTATTTTTAGAAAGTCAGTTATCTGTGTTTTTTTTTTCATAGTTTATACCTACTCTGCTGTTGACGATGTGGAATTTTTGTTTTAATTATAAGCAAATCAAAGGCTCTTATAATGAAAGAAATATATTCTCATCTAAATAATTTTTTTATTTAATTTTATTCTTTAACATCAAACAAGTTTCTTCTACCCATTATGATCCTTTTTTCTTCAAAAAATTATTTGTGGAAATTATTTCCGGGGCTATAACAGATTCATTTTTTCACGAATTTCATGTTTTTTTGTTTTAAAGCTGCTAAAACTCTCTCCAATATAAAATAAAATTATTTTTTAAAATATCGTTTTAAATATTTTTTATGTGACATTGAAAAAAAGAATTTCATAATTAATTTCACTACAAAAATTGGTTTTGGGTAAATATGTAGGTAGGTATGTACATAGTTAAATGGAAATAAAAATAATTTTAGTAGTCTTTGAACATCATGAAAATCAGAAGTCAATTATCCTTAATCGTGTACAGAGTTTCGAAAACTTTGGGCAAATGCTTTTACAAGCAAGCTAGTTTTGTTTAACAAAATTGCGATCAGAAGACTTCAATATTCAGGAAAGCACTTTTTGATACAGGTGACTCTAAATGAATTTGTAATTTTTTTTCTTAAAAGTGATTTCAAACATGGCTCGTGTGCATTTTTGCATACATTTTTATGGAATGTGACTGATCTTTTTCGAGTAACTGGTAGGTCGCCCACTCTACAATACTAGATATATTTGTAAAATAATTTTTTACCTACAGTGAGTAATCTATCAATATACCTATATACATATGTAAGTATGTATGAATGTATGCAGCTTTAAAGATTAAATGTATTTAAAATTTCTTGGAAAAAATATATCTTTTATTGAAAGTGACTGATATTTTTTTTTTAATATGACCTGCAATTATAATGTAATAAAGTTTTGCAGCAATTACAAAAACTAACGTCCATATTATAGATTTTTTCTAAAGTACTCTTAAAGAACCAGAAATAATGTTACAATTTTTACGGTAAAGGTCACAGAAAAATAAAAGTTTATTTTGAATTTAAAAGCTACAAAGATATACATATTTGTTTTCATAGTAGAATGTTAACAAATTTATAATTTAGGAAAATTCTTATTAGTATGCTTCTTCATGGGTGCCTACATACCTACATTGTATATGCATTTTCTGCACATATTTTTACTTTGATAATTGACAATCAGTAAAAAAAAGTAGAAACGTTGAAATCGGTCAATGCCGACTATACTATATTCTACACCATGTGTTTCTCAGGCCCTGGGTGAGTTCATTACTAGAAAAAGAAATTAAAAACATATTAAACTTCAGAAAAATCAAAAATAGTCGATGTCCGGCCGTCTGTCAGTGTGTCCATGTAAACCTTGAAATCAAACTATAGGTTGGCAAATGTGAATATATTTTGCCATAAAATTATATAAATTGCCAAAAGAACAAATTATCATATAGATCTCGGTCAAATTGGGTTTGTGTGTGTTTATTACATCCCTTAATCATTAGTCCAAAAATAAACCCTATGGGACAATTCTTAGTCATATTGCACAGATTTTTCTCAAATTTTGGTTTCATATATTTTTACAAAAAATAAGTGATCTTACCAAATATGGTCAAGATTGGTCCATTTTTTTTCCTAGTCCCCACATAAATATAGCATCCGATATTAACTTTTTCATATTCAAAGGCAAAAAAATTAATAACAATGCCACTCAAATTTGGTTTATGCTTATTTTCTATATACAATTAGATAGGGTCTCTAAACGCATGGTATAGGGTCTAGACCGACTATAATTTTCAGTCTTGTTTTAACCTTGTTTAAATGCCAAAAATCAGTCAAAAAGACTTGTGCAGTAATCTATCTTGAGTTAATGTTTTGCAGCATCTTCTTGTTAATTAATAAAAGTTTGATCGTCTGCTCGTACTTGACTTCATTTCACTGTGTTATAACACTAGGTGTACTGGCGTTTCGGAAAGCGCTACTTTACCGAAACCCGTGAATATGACTGTTAATCTACGAAAAATACATTTATTGTACGCTATTAATGATATTTATTGATATCCATTCAAGGTACAAGTCAAGTGCTACGAGTAGGAGGCTACACTAAAGTAAAAGGAATAAATTTAACTGTTTTTACGATATACGCTACAGAATAATTAATTTCTATATTTCACGCTATTTTTTACAAATTGCTATTAGTTTTTAGTTTTTCCTGCTAAAGCCCGATTTTTATTTCAAATATATTTTAATTTATATTCGCGATCAATAAGCAGATAATTGCACCAGAGATATATCACAATGGATAATTTTGATCTCAGTAGCACTGAAGGATTAAATAAATAAAAATTAACCGAATTATTTTTCTTAAATTCTAAATAGTGGTATCAACGAGTTTAATAGAAAAACTCGTTTTAGGTCATTTTTATTTTATAATATATAATATATATAAATATCTTAAAATCCAAAGCAAATAATGAGTTAACGTTCTTGGATTTATCCCAATTTTTTGGAACGAAACTTCTACACATTTGGTTATTATATTTTAAGCGTCGCATCTAACAATTGGACAGCACTTACCAAATATTTGAATTTTTTGCATAAATTGTCTTTTATTAGTTTGGGGTCATATGTGACCCCAATTCCAAAAGGCTTAATGGAATCATGTTATTTTTTCCCGAAACCCTAAGCTATTAAGATAAAATATAACATTTAAAAGTAGAAAAGTGATGAGTTTTTGATACAAAGTATTTAGAAAGAGTACATTTACAGAATATTTCACCAAAAATCCAATTTTTCTCGAAATCCGCAAAAATAAAATCCTTGGCAAAAAAATTCTGGTAGAGGGATTTACTTAAAAATTCACACAGTTAATCTGCAACATGTATTTAATAAAACCTTAAAGTGATAGATTCATTTTTAAAAATTTTGTTTAAGAAAATTTTCTCAAACTTGAAAAAGGAGTTTTAAAAATTTTATCAAAAACATTTCCAATTTTCGGTCTAAATGCGCAATAGGTTAACAACATGGTAATAAAACAATACTTCATCTCTGAGTACTTATAAGTATAGAGACCAAAAAAGAATGATGGCTTTAATCAATTTCTCAAAGTTGAAAAAAATGCTATCAAATTTCATGACCTAGTTTTTTTTTTGGCACAAAAGTGGTCTGGGGCATTTGCTATTTCTTGGCGAGTTTTTATTCGATTTTGAAGTTTTATAGCCTTTTGAAGAGATAATTTAATACTGATCCTGAATTATATAACAGCTTGTCGGAAAAATGAAACTATAGAACGAAATTTTCGTAAAATCTGAAAAAGTCATATTTTCCCCATATAAACACACTTGAAATTTTCAATCGCTTTGCGCCACGACTAAACGTTTTTGATTGGCCCAAAACTTTGTATTTCTCAGTTTATTTGCTATTCGCATCTTTCTAGGGGGGGGTGAGACCGACAGTTTGAACACTTTTTTTTATTAAGGGCCACCCTAATGTACATATACCCTCCATATATCCTGGGGTTGAAAAGTGTAGTAAAAACTACAACAATGGTCAGAATAGCACTAAAGCTATTTTTGTCTCAAATAATGTTCATTCCAATCGAAGAAAGTATAAGTATAAATAAAAATATATTATATTTCATATAAAAATTCTCCAATTGTCATAAAATTATGTAAATAAGTTGGAAGACACAATAATAATAATAATTCGGTACAGTAATATACAATTCGTATTCCCTTTTTATACCGTATACCACTATGTGGTTTGGGTATAATGACTTTGTGCTGCTGTTTGTAACTACCAAAAATATCTTTAATTATACCGATCAAATCAGAAGCACTATCTGATTCGATTTAACGATGTCCGTCCGTCCGTCCGTCCGTTTGTCCATGTAAAGCTTGTAATCAAACTGTAGGTCGCAAATATGAATATATTTTGATGAAATTTGGTATATAAGCTTTTATCGGCCATGGGATGAACGCTATTGAATCGGTCCACGTTCAGACCTAGCCCCCATACAAATGACCCCTATGAAATCGACTTAAATTGCCATAAGATCCAAATTATCATATAAATCTTAGTCAAATTGGGTTTGTATATGTTTATTACATCCATTAATCAGTAGTCCAAAAATGATCCCCATGGGACAACTCTTAGTCATAGGCCCCATATAGAGCTGCTTCCCGATCTTCACTTAAATCTATCAAAAAACAAAAATATTGCACTGATTCTTCTCAAATTTTGTTTGTATATATTTTTGCAAAATACAAGGTCTCTTGTCAGGATCCATTCATACAAGGTCAGGATCGACCCATTTTCAGGCCTAGTCCCCATATGGATATAGCATCCGATATGAACTTTTTCATATCTGCGGACAAAAAATCGCACTCAAATTTGGTTTATGCTTATTTTCTATGTCCAGTTAGTTGGGCCTATGGGGTAGGGTCTCTAAACGCATGGTATAGGGTATCCTATAGTCGGTCTAGACCGACTATAATTTTCTTACTTGTTATAATTCTTTTAATACACTTGATATTTTTATACGCTCCCCACCAGTGTGCAGAGGGTATTTACCAGTTTGTCATTCCGTTTGAAACGCATCGAAAATAAATTGCGATCCCATAAGTATATAACAACTAGAGTCGATATAGTGATGTCCGTCCATCCGACCGTTTGTCCGTCTGTCTACAGATCTCACGTTCATTCACAAAATAAACCATTTACCTGGTTAAACTTAAAATAATATTGTTTGTCATTATCTCAAGCAGGTTGCTGATTTAATCGGGCTTTATTGTGCCAAGATATGGCCTAAAATATGGAGACACCTCTAAAAAATGCCAAAAAATCATTGTGTTCTTTGTAATAATTTAGTATTAAGTTTATCAAATTGTCTCCTGTTTCCAATATTTTGTTTACATTTGTTATAAATGGTGCAATAAGTTCAGATATAAAATAAACGTTAAACCCTGCTGGAGGGTATCAAAGATTCGCTGTAGCCGAATTTAACTCTCTTACTTGTTTTTGCTTTATTATTACTTTTGCCGTTCATTATAAATTATTTGGAAGACTAATTTTGGGCAATTATTTTCGTAAAACTATTAATAACGCTGTATTTTTATAGCCTCCACACCACTGTGCCGAGAGTATATTCCGCTTGTAACGCATCGAAAAATAAAAATATATATATATATATTTTAAAAATATATATATATATATATATATATATTCTTGATCCTTATAACAACTCGAGTCGATATAGCGATGTCCGTCTGTCTATTGAAATCACGGTCATTCAGAAAATAAACCGTTTACCTGGGTAAAATTATGATAATATTGTTTGTCGTTATTTCGAGCAGGTTCGTATTGAAAATCGGGTAAATTGGACATCATTGTGCCGAGATATGTCCAAAAAGATGAAGACACTTCTAAAAAATTTTTAAAATTCAGTGTGTATGTCTTTAGGGTCGAGCCAGTAAGGCCATGGCTCGGGGCGACTTTCAGATTGGGGCGCCATATATAAAAAAATTAAACCAAACCTTCACAAGATATTATGGTACGTAATAAGAACAAGAAAAAAAATATTTTCTTTTTTGTTCCTTATTTAAAAAAAAAAATCGTATTTATATCATGTAAGGCTTTGCATTTCACAATATTTGAGATTTTTTTTTTTGAAATTCAAGGAATGATAACTAAACAAACAACGACTTTGACGTATGTACATATGTAAGCTAGTTTTTCAAAACAACGAAAACCGTATTAATAATTTCTCTCTTTTTTCGTAGATGAAAATAGTCCGCCAACATTTATTTGCTTATTCCTTATTTTGGCATGAACAAATTTTATATATTAAATTTTATATATACATATATTAAAGTGGTTAAAATTCGGAAATATTTTGATCAATGAATGTAACTTATGATAAAACAATCTGACATAATTATTAAAAAATGATAAAAGGAAAAAAAAAAACAAAAAATTTTATGTTGACACAATTGAAAACATTACAAAATTTGTTTGAAAAGGAAGAATTAGGGATCAAATACTTGCAAGATGAAAATTTTCTTCGGTTGTTGTTCTGTGTAAGTCGCTGATGCGCTTGAAAACGACAACACGCTTGCGATTTAATACACTTTGCAACAAAGAACAAAGTCTTTTTGATAACAGTTTTTTTTTTCGATATGAAATTAAAGATAAACGAAGTGTTCATGCAGCATATTCGTTTCTGAGTGGAGTACCTAATGTGTCGGTACTCCATGACTTTTAACCCTTTTCCGATAATTTTGGGTCATGTAATAGTCGTCGACCATGACGAGTTTAAGTTCAGTAAGAGAAAATATCACCGAGGACATCCAGTAGAATGCGTTTGGGTGTTTGGTGGTATCAAGAGAACACCTGAAAGGAACATTTTTTTGGAGGTAGTTGCTAGGAGAGAAGCTCAAATTTTACACGAGACAATAATGAGACGAGTTTCAGACGGCGTATCGAGGCATCAATAACGTCAACTTTTATAATCATGAAGTGGTAAATCACTCTGTCGCATTAGTCAGAGACGATGGGGAAAACACAAACAGAATTGAGGGTAGTTGGTCAGGGTGCTAACTTGTGGGATGCTTTTCTGCAAACTTTTTCTTAAAGTTACGATAATGTCATTTTCCACTATTCCCACCAGGTTGGTGTTTAAAATGGGGTAAATCGGGCATCATTGTGCTTAGATAAGAGCAAAAATATGTAGACACCTCTAAAAAAAAAAACAAAAAACCCAGTGTGTTTGTTGTAATATTTTAGTGGTTGAACATAATAGTTGTACAACAACATTCTCAGTTAAAAAAAAAAGCCAAAAACAAAATTATGCAATCATACCAGCAAACACAGCTACCATGAGCTATGTTAGTAGTATTGCCACATATTTTTTTTTATCGTTATCACGATATAATAGAAAAAAATCGCCAGTATGAAAGAAAAAAAAAATATAATCGCTAATGAAAACCGAAAAATGAATAATGAAAAATTAAAAATTAAAAAACGAAAAATTAAAAATGGCAAATGAAAAATGAATAATGAAAAATTAAAAATTAAATATTAAAAGTTTCAATGTCTATATTTAGTTTCTTACCTGATATTATTACTTTTTTTTTGTATTAAATGTATCCTTAAATTAACATATTACTAGCTATTTCAGATAAAATTATTTTAAAATTTGCTCATTTTTAATAATAATAATTTTTAGCCAAGAATCATTTGATTTTTTTTTAATTGTCGTATAACTTCTAAGGTCTCAAAACATTTTAATAGGGATCAAACTTTGTGTATTATAACGCCGGCTGCGTTAAATAATGAATTTCATTAGTGTTCTATGAAGTACTTAGGAAACTGATAGGATTTATACTCTAGTAATCAAATAGTAATTAATTCCTTCTATAGAAGACACGACCATTATTTTTTATAAAAAGAAATTATAACAGAAAAACTATTAACTTTAAATTTAATTGTTATTCGGAATTATGTTTCAGTATCGGCAACAGTTTTAAAGTTTTAGCCGTACTCAAATTTGGGTGTAATATTGAGTTTAAGACGCAGGTGGAGGGTATCAAAATTTAAGCTGGACATTCTTGAATGAGAATGAAAATCGGTCCATGTTCAGACTTAGTCCTCATACAAATTACCCCTATGAGATTGCCATAAAATCCAATTATATAGATCTCGGTCAAATTTAGTTTGTGTGTGCTTATTTATCCCAGTCTGTCGTCAATAGTTTACCGATGCTGATCCATTTAGAAGAATGTTGACTTTTCTTTAAATGGTAATATTATTAAACACAATATTGTATTATTATACCCTATACCACTATGTGGTTTGGGTATAATGACTTTGTGCTGCTGTTTGTAACAACCAAAAATATTTGACCTAGACCCATCTTTAATTATACCGATCGAATCAGAATCATTATCTGATTCGATTTAACGATGTCCGTCCGTCCGTCCGTCCGTCTGTCTGTGTGTCCATGTAAAGCTTGTAATCAAACTGCAGGACGCAAATATGAATATATTTTGATGAAATTTGGTATATAAGCTTTTACCGGCCATGGGATGAACTCTGTTGAAATTGGTGAGAATCGGTCCATGTTCAGACCTAGCCCCCATACAAATGACCCCTATGAAATCGACTTAAATTGCCATAAGATCCAAATTATCATATAAATCTTAGTCAAATTGGGTTTGTATGTGTTTATTACATCCATTAATCAGTAGTCCAAAAATGATCCCTATGGGACAACTCTTAGTCATAGGCCCCATATGGAGCTGCTTCCCGATCTTCACTTAAATCTATCAAAAAACAAAAATATTGCACTGATTCTTGTAAAATTTTGTTTGTATATATTTTTGCAAAATACAAGAGACCTTACCAAACATGGTCAGGATCGGTCCATTTTTGGGCCTAGTCCCCATATAGATATATCATCCGATATGAACTTTTTCATATCTGCAGACAAAAAACTTTATAAAAATCCCACTCGAATTTGGTTTAGCTTATTTTCTATGTCCAGTTAGTTGGGCCTATGGGGTAGGGTCTCTAAACGCATGGTATAGGGTATCCTATAGTCGGTCTAGACCGACTATAATTTTCTTACTTGTTTTTAGATAAACTATTTAAAATTTCTGATTTAATGAATTGTAATTGTTATTATATATTTCCTTTTTATAATAGAGTTTTTTTTTTCCATATCCTTAATAAATAAATAAATAAATAATAATTACACAGATTAATCAGCAGTGCAAAAATAAACATGAAGCAGTAGTAAGTATTTCTTTGTTTACAATAAAAATAATTTTACTTATTTAAGATATTTACATATGAAAAATACAATAATATTATTGCATATAATGTGGTTTGGGTATAATGACTTTGTGCTGCTGTTTGTAACTACCAAAAATATGTATTTGACCTTTTATTATACCGATCGAATCAGAATCACTATCTGATTCGATTTAACGATGTCTGTCCGTCCGTCCGTCTGTGTGTCCATGTAAACCTTGAAATCAAACTGCAGGTCGCAAATATGAATATATTTTGATGAAATTTGGTATATAAGCTTCTATTGGTCATAGGATGAACGCTATTGAAATTGGTGAGAATCAGTCTATTTTCAGACCTAGCCCCCATACAAATGACCCCTATGAAATCGACATAAATTGCCATAAGATCCAAATTGTCATACAGATCTTAGTCAAATTGGGTTTATATGCGTTTATTACATCCATTAATGAGTATTTCAAAAATGATCCCTATGGGACAACTCTTAGTCATAGGCCGCATATAGAGCTGTTTTTCGATCTTCACTTAAATCTATCAAAAAAACAAAAATAGTGCACTGATTCTACTCAAATTTTGTTTGTATATATTTTTGCAAAATACAAGAGACTTTACCAAACATGGCCAGGATCGGTCCATTTTTGGGCCTAGTCCCCATATAGATGTAGCATCCGATATGAACTTTTTCATATCTGCAGCCAAAAAAATTAATAAAAATCCCACTCAAATTTCGTTTATGTTTATTTTCTATATCCAGTTAGTTGGGTCAAAGAAATAGGGCCTCTAAACGCATGGTATAGGGTATCGTATAGTCGGTCTAGACCGACTATAATTTTCTTACTTGTTAACCTTTAATTTAGCAAGGATTTTAATTTACCCAAAGTGTAAGAAATTTGTTTTATATGAATTTTAGTTCAATTCTTGTACCATGAAGTGTCTGTCTGAAGTGTATGTAACGTTATCTTTAAGTATTGAGCATGATCCCGTAATACCGGGCATACACTTAAGAAATGTTCTAAAGTCTAGATCACATTCATATTACACATTTTATAAAGTTTTTCTTCATTTGAAGCAACGTAGGTGTTATAATTTAACTTAATTAGCCCACACCTTACTTTAAATATCCAGGCTATTTCAGCTGGATGCATTTTGTCGGTGAAATAACTTTTACCTCTCGTATGGTCTAAATGTTTATAGACCCTCGAACAAATTGATTGGTTTCGTAAATATGTGTAGTGTTGATATTATTTAAAAGCTGATTATTTTGAGCTATCTACTGATATTCTCCAGACTGTGTACTGGACCATGATTCATTGAGATTGATGGCAATGGCTTTTAGCTCTTTAACCCAAAACAAATCTTTTCGAATAAGTATATAGTTTGGTGTGGAGTAAACAAAAAAACACTTTTGATCTTTTTGATGTCTCTTTATTAACTGCCTTTATTTTATTTTTATTCATGCTTATAAGCTAAATTAAACATATAACTTAAAAGTAAAGAATTCTGTTGACGATGCAAATTCACACGGTCAACAGAAGCGTTCATTAAATTACCAAGAACATGCATACATCATGTACGTTGGGCATGAACACTTGTTTTAAGTATTCGGGTTGCAAGTCATGTATGTGGATGAGACGAATCTGCTTATTAGGCAGATTCGTTCATAAGACAAACTGAACAAAAATATATAAAAATGCAAATTTACTTTAGGAGAGTTTGCTCCATATGACTCCTCCACCCCCAGATTCAACAGTCTCTGTTGAATGTGTGGCAGCCGGTTTTAATTCGATATTAACATCAATTTCCCGATTCTTTTTGTAACATTTCTTGCAGACCGAATACATTACAACCATGAGTATTATCAAAAAAACTAAAGATATATTTAAGCCGTAAGATACATTTTTGTGGTACATTAGTTCTTCAATTTGTTTTATATTCTCAAATTGGTTAATCTTAATTTTTTCAAAGGTAAGTTTTTCTTCAAATACTACCCCTATTATATCATTATTTGGGTAGATAAATTTTTCGTTTACAATAGTGTTTTTATTTACAAAAGTTTTGTTCAATAATTTAAGTTCACAATCATAAAAATTAATTAGATTATTTCTATTTAGTACAATACTTCTATGGTCACAATTTTGAGTGAGTTTGGCATTAAATGCATTCTTTATTAAAATTAGATCGTCGTCAATAGCGACGATGCTTGTTTGGTTATTGAATACCAATCTGCAATTTCTATCCACAACGCAATTTTTACTTTCTACAAGATCGCTTGCCAGTACATTTTCTTTGTATGAGAAGGTCGTGTTCCTGACTGTGATTACTAATTCGGGTCTTTCCTCAATTTCAAGGTACCTATCGTTCGGTAGTGGTGTTATTAGTTTCAAGTCTGCCAGAAAAAAGTCTTTAGGAATTTTTATTGCTATAATGAGCGAATTACTCTTATAAGTCATTACTCCTAACTTTAAAAATTTTAATTTGAAATAATCGATGTTAAATTTTTCAATTTCTTCGGGTGTCAGTATACCTGGGTGTACTATGTTGCTTCTAGCTGCTGCTATATTCTCCTGAATTTGCGTTATTTTGCTTTCAAAGTTTTTCAATTTAAGCATTTGATCGGTGTAAAGAAGTTTTCTAACTATTTCGCTGTTGCGTTTTTTAATTTCTGCAAAAGTACTATTTATTTTAATTCTGTCAGTTTCTATAGCCTCTCGTATAATTTCAATGGAGTCATTGAAGTGTGTATTAATTGTGATTTGCTTATTTACGGCGTTTATGGCATTGTGACCGTTAATTTCAGCGCATTTTAGGTGTTCTATAATTTCCTTTCTGTCGTCGTCGTCCATCAGGCCGAACATCCATTTATAAACATTTCCTATTCCGTTAATTAGTCCTCTTTTCTTTCTACTAAACTCAAAAGGTATTAAGGTTTTAATTTTTGCCCCGACAATACTGATTTCTTTTCTCAAAATTTCTCTGTTATCAATATCTAGTTCTTCTATATTTTTGGCTATCTGTTCAATTATACCCAAGTATTCGGTAGGGTGTATAATATGTAAGACCGTGTTTGTTGCATTAGGAACTTCTACTCGTTTTACCTGCAGCATCGCGTACCCTGAATTCTCCTCAGCCTTTTCGACCCTTAGAAGTGCTTGGACCGTTGTCAATAGCATCATTATCACGATCCTCATTGTTACTTTCCTGGAATAGATATTTACGTTTAACTTGAGTTTTGTAGACTTTTTTAAATTTATTGTCCTTAGACAGCAAATAGTTGTCCTCCATCCTATAGTTTTCTACTTTCTTGTATCTAGGTTGTGTCTTGCTAACTCTATAATTCTTCACAAATCTATTTTCAAAATCTGAGCATTCAATATTTCCTTTCCTTTTGTTGATAGTATTTATTCTCTCAGTTTTTTCTCTCTTAAGTCTTTCTGAAATACATTTTAAGCTTTCGTTTGATATAATATTATTAATAAAATCTATAGGTTTGATTTTCGTTACTGAATGAATCGTATTATTATAGGCGATTATTGCTTTCGAAACTTTTTCCTGCAAGTTGTCTTTATTGTTTTCATCCGCATTAAACAGTCTAATATGTTCGTTCAAAGTCAAATGCAATCTCTCGATATCTGCATTGCCTGTTTTATTATATGTCGTTGTAAAGTGAACTTTAATACCATAATCTTTTAAAAACTCTTTAATCGCTACAACATCCAGTTCATTGTCTGTAATTATTGTCTCCGGTTTACCTAAATATTGAATACGCATTTTCAAAGCCCCAACAATTGATAACCATGTTCTATCCGGGAGATGATGCGCCGTCGCATACTTAGTAAATTTATCGATTCCAGTCAGGAACATCACTCCTCTTTGTGGATACCAAATATCAACATGGATTATTGCGTTGTGCTTATCAGGCGTCTCTGTTACGTTCAGCGAGTGTCTAATAGGATTTCTATCATACTTTGCCCTATTACATATTTCGCAATTATTAATATACTTTTGTATAACTTTCTGCAAATTTGGATAGTAGAATTTTTTCTTTACTTCCGCAAAAATTTCGCTTATTCCTCTATGATTGTTTTCAAAGTGTAATGTCTCTATTATTTGGAGAATTTTACCTTCATCGGTAATATCTTCCAATAGAGTGTTTGTTCTTTGTATTTTTAAATTTTTATTTCTAATAAAGTACTTTATGTACATATCTTGAAATTTCATAAAGAGATCGTTGTCAGTACAAAACACCACCAACAGCGCCCTCTGTGGTAGTTTTTCCTCCATCGTTTCGAGAAGGTTTTCTTCTGATGTTACTGTCCATGTTTCTCTTATTTTTCCTCTATACATAATTCTCTTGCTGAATGTTTTCCTTTCTGCTCTTTTCAAAATGAGTTGGTTCTTAAATACATTCAGAGGATTCTCAGTGATTTTTATGAAATCGACGCTATCAGTCTCTGCACTGTGCACCGTATTCGTGTCGTCTTCAAACAATTCATTCAAATTCAAGATTACTTCATCATTCGCTACAATTCTACTGAGGCCATCGGCCACCACGTTTTCTTTACCTTTTATGTAGCTAATATCAAAATCAAATTCATTAAGCTTTATTTTCCAACGCTGCAATTTTGCATTGGGTTCTTTTAAATTGCTAAGCCATACTAACGGTCTATGGTCTGTTTTCACGGAAAAATGTCTACCGAATAAATAGGGTCGAAAATACTTCGTTGCCCAAACTATAGCCAAGAGTTCTTTCTCTATGGTGCTATAGTTTTTCTCATGGCCATTGAGGGATCGACTAGCATAACAGATAATTTTATCGTTCTGCATCAACGCCGCCCCCAGAGCGAAATCACTAGCATCTGTGACCAATGTAAATCTCCTTGAGAAGTCAGGGTGTACCAAGATAGGATCCGACTTAATGAGAATTTTTAATCTCTCGAATGCGTTTATATATTCCCCATCTTTGAGATTAATTCTGGCACCTTTCTTTAGGCACTTTACTAAAGGAAATGCTACTTTTGAGTAGTCTCTTATAAACCTCCTATAGTAGCCCGTTATTCCCAAGAAAGATTTAATTTCCTTTTGGTTCTTTGGTAGAGGAATTTTGTCTATAGCTTCTATTTTTTTTGGATTTGGTTTTATGCCGTCGCAAGTAACCAGATGTCCTAAGAACTCTGTCTCCTGCTTCAAGAAGCTGCATTTGCTTAATTGGACCTTCAGATTTGCTTTTTGCAAACAACTCAATACCTTAGTTAGAGACTCCAAATGTTCCTCTATACTTGTAGAGAACACCAGAATATCGTCTAAGTATACTAAACAGATTTTACCGATATATTCCCTCAAGACCTCATTCATTAACCTTTGAAAGGTTGAGGGTGCATTCCTCAAGCCGAAAGGCATTCGCAAATATTCGTAATGCCCACTTGCCGTTGAAAAAGCTGTTTTGTGGATGTCTTTTTCATCCATCTCTATTTGGTGAAATCCCTGTGTTAGGTCAAGAGTTGTAAAATATTGACATCTTCCCAATTTATCAAATATATCGTCAATATTTGGGATTGGGAATCTGTCCTCAATGGTTACACTGTTTAGTTTTCTATAGTCAATTACGAGACGCCATTTTTGAACATTTGGCACATTAGTCTTTTTTTGCACGATCCAAACAGGACTGTTATAAGGACTGGAAGATTCCCTTATAATTCCTTGTCTTAACATTTCTTCAATCTGTCTATTAATTTCATTTTTGTGTATTTCCGGGTATCTGTATAATTTTGAGTACACCGGAATTTCATTTCGTGTATTTATTTTGTGTTTTATTTTACTCGTAAAAGTTAAATTTTCATTTTCCCTGTAAAACGTTTTATTGTGTCTTCCAAGTATAGCCAATAATTTGTTTCTATCCAACGTATTTAAGTGCGATAAGTTTAAGTCAGACACGGAATTTGTGTCGCTAAATTCTACTTCGTTATTGAGGATTGCGACAACGTTCTCATTGTTACACATAATTTTATAATCCTCCTCGCTTTTATTAAGGTAGATAGGGATACATGCTCTTTTTGTTTTTATATACCTATTTCCATAATCTACAACACAATCAAGATCTGCCAAAATATTATTTCCTATTAACCCATCAAATTTATCATTAAAATTGAACTCCAAAAATTCACAATCATAGTCTGAACTAAATTCGTCAAATATGGGGAATTTACAAAGCTTAGTTACTTTAAATTCATTTCCCATGGCTCTTAAAGTTACATTTACATCACGTTTCCATTTCGGATTACAAAGGTTTTCGTTGATTATACTGAATTCGGCTCCAGTATCGATAATGAAACGTAACGTCTTTCTTGGTTTTACTATAGTCATATAGGGAAGTTGTTTTGGTCTACCCCACGAAAATATACATTTGAATTTCCGATGTCCATCGGTTCATCATTTCTACGCGAATAACGCGAGTTTCTAGTTTGGTTCGACTGTCGTCCCAGATCGAATCCTTGTGCATTGTTAAATCTATTGTTGTTTTGATAGTTACTTCTATTATTACTACCAGTATTAGTATTATTACTACCAAAGTAGCGGTTGTTACTATTGTTATTATTATTATTACGATTGGCATTGTAGTCAGGACTTCTATTTATAGAGTGTGTGTTTTTTACGTCATTACTAAAATTTGTCCTATAAGGTGATCTCGTGTTTTCATTTCTTTGTCTGTTCCCAAAGGCCGTATAACTTTGATGCCTTGCTTCCAGAATAATTTTGAAAGCCGCCTCTAAAGTCTGTGGGTCTCTAGCGAAAATTATAGTTTTTGTCGGTTCAGGCAGGTGGTCTTTAAAAACTTGTAATGAAATTCTATTTATTTCGTCCGCAGAAAAGCCCTCTTCAGCATGCGTCATTCTCCTATTATGTAGCCTATTTCTAATATTGTTTATACTGTAGTAATACTTCTCAATTGTTGCGTCCAACCTCCAGGTTTTTAATTTGTCCAGCAATTCCCTACTTGTTTCTCTTTCCCCAAAGTCATTAACAAGAATCTCCTTCAACACCTCCCAAGTTCCTACCACTCCATACCTATGTATTGCCTCTCTTGTTTTTCCCACGCATCTGTTTTTGATATATCCGAAAAGAATATTTCTGTTGTTTACCTCAAATTCCGCGATAGATGGCAGCAAGGCTTCAACTTGCTCCAAAAAATCCGGCAGTTGGCTCTGTTCCTTCCCATCGAATGTTGGGATTTCTCTGATACAGTTCAGTACCAAATTAAATTGCTGCACTAAATTATTTTCCATTTCAAAAAAACTATACTATGCCTTGTGCAGAAACAAAATTGCAAATTGGTCTTCCTTTTCTTGTATAATTCAAAGAAAAAAAATCAATTTTCCATTTATTTATCAAACTAAGACTAATCTATAAACCCTTTATCACTTGAGTACATAATACAAAAAGGTACATAATGTATAAAAATAAATTAATCTTATTTACTCTGTTAACATTCTTGCGTCCGGTATTTCTCTTCTCCAGGGTTATTGATCCTCCTTATTGTTGTAAATCTTTGTTGTTTTTGTTGATACTCTGCCGTTGTTTAATATATTGCAAACTTTGTTGGTTTTGTTGAGTTTATAAAATTTTCAAATTTTATTTTATAAATTTATTGTGCTTTTTATTAAGTTCTCATATCGTTTTTTATAAGTAGAACTATTTTTGTTGTTTCAGTTCTTAAGTTCTTATTTTGTTCATTAGTATTTGCCGCTTTTTTTTTTTTTTTTTTTTTTTTTACAATTATTTTGCACTATTTTACTAATAGCACTGTCCAGTTTTTATAATTTTTTGCACTACTTTTTAATAATAGCACTGTCCAATTTTGCACTACTTTTTAATAATAGCACTGTTCAGTTTTTATAATTTTTGCACTACTTTTTAATAATAGCACTGTCCAGTTTTTATAATTTTTGCACAACTTTTCAATAATAGCACTGTCCAATTTTTATAATTTTTGCACTACTTTTTAATAATAGCACTGACCAATTTTTATAATTTTTGCACTACTTTTTGATAATAGCACTGTCCAGTTTTTATAATTTTTGCACTACTTTTATTTAATTTTAAATTGTTAACTGTGGTCCGAATCATTTATTGGCAATGTTATTTCTATTTTTCTTTAAATTAGAAATTACCAAAACTTTTATTTTCATCCTCGTCGCCAGTTTGGTGTGGAGTAAACAAAAAAACACTTTTGATCTTTTTGATGTCTCTTTATTAACTGCCTTTATTTTATTTTTATTCATGCTTATAAGCTAAATTAAACATATAACTTAAAAGTAAAGAATTCTGTTGACGATGCAAATTCACACGGTCAACAGAAGCGTTCATTAAATTACCAAGAACATGCATACATCATGTACGTTGGGCATGAACACTTGTTTTAAGTATTCGGGTTGCAAGTCATGTATGTGGATGAGACGAATCTGCTTATTAGGCAGATTCGTTCATAAGACAAACTGAACAAAAATATATAAAAATGCAAATTTACTTTAGGAGAGTTTGCTCCATATGACTATATGCATTATTTGAAATGGTAGTCTATTGGACTGGTATTGAAATAGCACTCGAGTTACTGCAAATGAAGTTCTAAAGTGTAAAGAAGAATATTCACGGCACCAGTTTCAAGCATAAGAGCGTAATTTGGTGTATTTTCAGGCAATTTTAAAATTTTTTTCATAAAATTTCGCTGTAATTTATCTACATATTTCTTCAAAATGTCCAAAACCCCACACCTGCGATGCATACGCTTGTATTGATCTGCAAACTGCTAGAAAAAGAGTCCACTTTTGTCTAAGCTGGATATGTTCATTACACAGAAAAAAATAGTTTGTAAATACAATTAATTTTTTTGTATATTCAACAAAACTATTATTCAAAACTGAACCTACAATGTATTTTGTAAATACAAACACGACTTTTGTAACATGTTTGTCACAAGTCAACAATTTTTTTTTTCAACAACAGTCATTGTGATATTAACAAAAAAGTTGTTACTCTTCGAAAAAAATTTAATTAAAAGTGTTGTTATTTTAACAAACATAATTGTTAATTTTTGAAAGAATTTAAATTAAAATTGTTGTTGTAGCAACAAACAAATTTGATACATTTTAAAAAATTTTTAATTATAATTTTTGTTATAATAACAAACAAAATTGTTACTTTCAAATAAAATTTAATTAAAATTTTTAATTAAAAATTTCTCATCCTAATCTTATATCCCATACGAATAAAATATGAATTAAAATTATTTAAATGTTTGTTTAATAATTAAAAGTTTTTTTTTTAATATTTTGTTTTTAAATTAAAATTTATTAAATGAAAAATTCAGTATACATTTTTAAATTTTTTATTTTAAAATTTCAGCAACAACTGTTGCAACTTTAACGTTTTTTTATTCGTAGGCATTTCGTTTCCATTTCTTTAGCATCTGGAAATTTAATTGCAAAATCTATAGAAATCTGGAAAAATAAATAATAAGTATAAAAATATTTTCTACTAGAAAACATTTTTACCAATAGATATCCGGAAGGTTTGCTGTATTCTAGCCATTGCTTTATTAATTCGGATGTAGTTTTTATGGTATTTATTTGATTAAATCATGTGGTTCTGGCTCTAAAAACCAAAATGTTATTAGAGGAATAAGGGGTCTTTTTTTACACCACAAACACGAAGCGAGACAAAAGAAATTTGAAATAGAATCTACAGGAACAAATATTCAAAATTTTGATATTCAGTTTTGTTTGTCAAGCCTATAGTTAGTGATTATTTTTTATCTTACCATTGGAAATATTTTCTTCGTTTAAGGAATCATTTTGTACGACTGTTAAAAATTTGCTTTGTCGTTTTAAATTATGTATTTTATTATATAACTTTCCTCTTTTACCCGTTGTATAATAATTCTGAAAAAAAAATGTATGAACGGATTCTTTATAAGGGGTTCTAATACTTACTTATTCTTCGGATGGGAATATGGAACATATTTGAACAATCTGTTGTATCCATTTACATCCAAATATTTTGCTAGAGTATTTATTAATAATACTCGCTGTTGTTCATGAAGGATATACTTTTCTTCATAGAATTTTAAAATTTGAATTCCAGTTTGGGTAGTTTTTAGTTTAGTTTTGTTGTAAGAGATGGAATTTTATTTATAACATTCATAGACTGATTTTCCAGCAAATTTATGGATTTCGAGAAGGTTCCGAGACCATTTTCATGTTCAGGCTCAGATTTAGTTCTCCAAATTTAAGTTCATTCTCGAAAGTAGCTTGATCTCCCACTGTTAATATATTAAATATTTTTGTTATATGACTTTCATTTAAAATTTTAAGTACTTTGAGATTTATATTTTGATCTGAAATAAAAAAATCAATTAAAATTAAATAAAAAAAATATAGAAATATGACCACTTGCCACGATTTTCCAGGTGTGCATGGAAAACTATAACATACGTTACACATTGCCTGTTTAGTAGCTTTAGAGCCGATAGGATTATTTATTCCAAAGTCATCTACATGTATAAAATATGGAATAATTCCTTTTTTTTTTTGATATAATCTCGTTTTTCGAATCCACAAATCGCTTTGTATAAAATTCACAAAATTCTCATTGTTTTTTATTTTTTCCATGTAATCTATAACTTCATCAAGAAATCATTCCTTTCAAAAGTTTTTTTTAAATTGGAACTCTATAGACATTTGTGTACCAACTGATTTTTGGGAATTCCCTATTTGAAAAGTCTGAGGATTTAAAATAAGATCCATAATTTTCATGCTTTTTTCTAGTTTATGGTTTGTTTCAACTTCCTTAAATAGCAATTTAATGTCATGAAAAGTTCTTTCTTTGTTATCGCTTTCTGGTATTGTTTTTATAAGAAACTCAATAATTGGAGAAACAATATCGATTTCAATACTTTCTCTGATTTTACTTATATCTGATTTTGATATGTTATTAAAAGAATGCAATTTTATTAAATTTTTTTTGGCTCAATCATATAAATGTTTTAAATGATCTTTGTAAAAATCTGAACATAAATTATTTATTGATTAGAAGAAATATTTTTGTCAATTTTTAATTCAATTTTAGCCTTATTTTCATTACACACAATTTATAATGAACATGAAGGAGACTTAATTTGATGTGAATTATTTGTTTTAAAATGATTTGAAACGTGTCTTTTAAAAGAATTTTTAAAGGAAAATTTTTGATAACATATTCCAAATCTACACTGATAGTGTGCATTGATTTCTACAGACCGACAATCCTTCAAGTGGTTAAAAAACTTATTCGGGCAAATAAAAACCTTGTCGCATAAAAAACAAGAAATGAAATTTACCATTTTTCTTTTTTTTAAATTTATCTCCTTTTCACTTTTTTATAATACTTTTTCTCTTAAAATTATTTGTTTAGCATCATACGCGACCGTGATCAAAAGTAAACTAATTTTTTCAGTCATGCTGGCATTTTTCTCTTATTTGCTACGCCTACTGTTTTTTTAATTTGAATGTTTAATAAAGTGTTAGTTAGAAGTGTTGCGAATTATAATATTTTTATACATAAAATAAAGTAAAAAATTGCTAAAATAAATTTTTATATTCAAACTCATTTAAAAATATAAAAAATAGGATTTTACTAGTAATAATATTTAATGTTTTCCCGTGTGGTTAGATGCCAGTCTCCTATCGGGCGCGTCCCCAGGTGGTGGATAGGGGCGGAGGGTTAGGATGCAGCCTAATGGCTCTGATACAACTGCTCACCGGCAGTTGTAGAAGATTACTATTAGAGAGCATCTTAGATTAAAGATCATCGTAGTCAGGTAAAGACTCCCTTTGTACTAAAGATGTTTTTACAAGAGGAGGTTGATTTTTGGGGGTCATGCACTCCCGCGGACCAAAAACTTTTCTGTGAACAGGTTGATAGCGTTAATGACGTCTCGAAAATCAAGAAATTTTTTATCGAAAACCCATTCACAGCCTGAAACTCTAGTCGATAAGGACGGAATTCGGGCGGAGTCGATGGAACAGTCCTGAAGAATATTGATGAAAACACATTTTCTTACCGAAGAACATGGGCCGAATAGGAACCCAGAAATTGGTACCAATGTGTCCCGACAAACAGAAACCAACGTGGAACAGCAGACGGGATCCCATAGGGAACAATATGAAGGGCCTAATGTGGAACAATATCGAGAGGAAAGAAATGACAGAATAACCGAAAATATGGTAATTAAGGCAATACAAAGTTTTGCCCCTTTAAGGCAGCAGGCCCAGATGAAATCTTTCCTGCTCTTTTTCAAAAAAGCGGGGACTTAATTGGTAGTAGTCTGGTTGGCATATTCTCTGCTTGCCTAAAATTGGCGTACACGCCCAGGGTCTTCATATCAAAGCCGGGAACGGAAAGCTACGCGAACCCAAAGGCCTATCGACCAATAAGTCTTACATCCTTCCTACTGAAAACTGAGTAGTTGATAACATCGTTAAATCTCAAATCCCAAATGAGCTGTTGAAGTTCAAACAACACGCTTATTTAAAGGGACGCTCAGTGGAAACTGCACTACATGAGGTAGTTCACCACATCGAAAGATCTTTTGATTTAAAAATCTTTTAATAATGTATCAACCAATACGCTACTCCAATCCCTAGAACGATTCTACATTGATCGGGATATCAAAGCCTGGATCAGTCACATGCTAGGGAATAGATGGATAAGTTGCGAGGTTGGTGTCATTAGAATAAGAGACCAGGTTTGTTGTGGGACACTTCAAGGGGGAATTTTATCCCCCCTTCTCTGGGTGACCACCATAAACAGTCTGCTAAGGATTCTAGACAATAAGGGTTTCCAACCTGTGTGCTATGCAGACGACGTAGTGATACTGTTAAGGAGAAAAGATCCTAGAAATTTATTTAGAAGGGCATCGCATGCACTCGAAGTAGCATACGATTGGCACAGCCGAGGGGCTTAAATGTGAACCCAGAGAAAACTGAAATATGCCTCTTCACTAGGAAGACGAAAATAATCGACTTTGATGAACCTCGCTTCCAGGGCAAAACGATTTAAATCACACAAACGGTGAAATACCTTGGAGTGATTCTCGATAAAAAACCATATAGAGAGCAGGGTTGCGAAGGATCATCGTGTATGGGCCATTTGCAGAAGAGCTATAGGCTCAAAATGGGGTTTAAACCCGAGGATGACACATTGGCTATACACAAGCGTCGTAAGACCTATTCTAACCTACGCATCCATAGTCATATGGACGTCAATGAACAGGAAATGCTACATTAAAGCATTCCAAAAGATACAGCGCCCCTGTTGCATAGGGATCAGTGGTGCAATAAGGACTACATCTACGAGGGCTTTAGAGAATATACTATCTACACACCCAATCGAGATTAGAATTAAATATGAGGCAGCTCTGGCCATATTACGATTAAGGGTAACAGGGGAATATATCACCGACCACATGACCAGACACCAGACAATTTTAGACCAAATTCCGCGACTCAACACAGTGGATATTAGCTGTGATAGAATCTCGGAAGTGTCAACAGGTATACCCTGCAGTATACGGATACCAGACAGGAAAAGTTGGATGAACGGAAATATTCTACAAAACCTTCCAGGGTCACACTACTATACGCACGCATCTAGTCTGCATGGTAAGACTGGCATAGGTTTCTATGATGAGGACCGTTCTACAGGGATACACTTCCGTCTACCGGACCACAACTCTGTCTTTCAGGCTGAATTGGACGCGATAACGGAATGTATTAGGTCTATTAACGCACGGGATTCCCCAATTCCCGAAGACGTGAAAATATTTACGGACAGTCTAGCGGCCATCAAAGCGATATCCGCTGACAAAACTAGATCAGGGACTATCCTCGAGTGTAAGGAAGAGATTGCAATTCTCCGGAAGAGGTAGACTTAAAATCGTTTGGATCCCAGGACACAGTGGTATAGTGGGAAACAAGATTGCTGACGAACTGGCCAGGAAGGGTTCTTTCCTGGAAAGAGTCAATTTGGAAAACCCAATACCTTTCCAGTCTCTCAAATTGGAACTGGCAGAATGGGCGACCAGTTCGCATGTACCAATTTGGGAGGAGACTGACGTGGGTAAGGTTACAAAGATAATATGGGGTACTCCCAATACTACGAAAAGTAAGGACATCCTTAATCTTAGTAGGGGAAACCTTAGTTGGATAATTGGCATCCTCACTGGACACTCTGAGCTGAGGGCTCACCTATAACGTATAGTACGGCCACTTTTGGAGCATGACGAAACCCTAGAACACTACCTCTGTTACTGTCCAGCATTTGCGAGAACAAGGGTCAGATATCTATCCAACTACATCCTACCAGGCCTGACGGGTCTTAGGGGGATAAGCTGGAAAACACTCAGGAAACTTGGTGATGAAACCGAATTTCTAAGTTAGTAGAGGGGTAGATAACCAGATGAACGTAGAGATGTACAGCAAACAACAAGCCGACCTACTGGCTTAATAGAAATAGAAAGTGTATGTTAACAGCTATTTTAATTACTTAAAATTTGATGATATTTTTTTCTGTGTAGAAAGCAAGAATGATAGAATAAATTATTGATTAGAAAGAAATATTTTCCATGTTGAATTTATTGCGGTTTTATCTTGTGTATTTCTTTATACCCTCCACTCCAGTGTGCAGAGGGTATATATAAGTTTGTCATTCCGTTTGAAATAATTAGAAAAATAAATTTGGACCCCATAAAATATATATATTTGTGATCCTTATAATAACCGGAGTTGATATAGCGATGTCCGTCTGTCCGTCTGTGGAAATCACGATGGCGGCATCAATCGGGCAGCTAGGGTGCTCGTTGACATAAAAAATGATTCATTAAAATCCTGAAAAGTTTGCTATTTAAAATCGTCCAAATCAGTCGATTAGGGCCCGAGATTTGAATGAAGAACTAAAAAGTCTTGAAAAAATATAATTTTCTATGTTGTTCTTGTCGCGATCACGCCCTCAACAGGATAGCTAAGGTGATCATTTTAAGTGAGAATGATTCTCCAAATTCATGGGAAGGTTTCTATTTCAAAAATCATTAAAATCGGTGGAACAGGTCCAGGGAAATCTCTGAAAAATTAAAAAAAATTAAAAATATGATGTTTCTATAGTGTTCTTGTTGTTATTCTAAATGTTATATTGTTGTCATAGCTGGACTTGTTGTTTTTGTGGTCGTTGTGGTAATAATATAATAAAAACTAACCCTTTGTACATTTTTTTATTAACTCTGGTAGAAAAATTTAAAAGTTTCCATTGTTTTGGCATCACTCTAAAAATTTGTTAGATCATTTCTGTTATTACCACGAGCCTGCCTGCAAAATTTCAGATCGAATAGGTCACGGGAAATTGGTTAAAATCGACCAAAAATTTTTTCGACAAGCATACACTACGAGTTAATAAAGGGTGATTTTTTAGCTATTATCTTTTTGGCAACACTGGTTTAAACAGCTGACGCACGTTTTGTGTTTTGTTTCATCGTCAAACATCTTCAGTTTGGTCTATAATTTAACCATGAATCGTCTTACAAACGAACAACGCTTGCAAGTTATTGAATTTTATTATCAAAATGCGTGCTCTGTTAAGAAAGTTCATCGCGCGCTTCTTCTAGTTTATGGTCAGTTTAATCGACCCACTATTGTGACTAAATTTCGCACCAAATTTACATTGTTGGACATTAAACCACCACTTATTGAGAGGCGAGTTCGGTGAACATTTTATTTCACGTTCGGGACCGGTCAATTGGCCGCCTAGATCGTGCGATTTAACGCCTTTAGACTATTTTTTGTGGGGTTATGTTAAAGCTCATGTCTATACAGACAATTCCACTTCAACTGACGCATTGGAAGACAACATTGAAGCATTTATTCGTGAGATACCGACCGAAATGTTGGAAAGAGTATGCCAAAATTGGACTAAGCGGATGGACCATTTGAGGCGCAGTCACGGTCAACATTTGCATGAAATAATCTTCAAACATTAAATTATATGGACCGTGCTATCGATTCAAATAAAGATTTCATGCATTTTTCAGAATTTTATGTGTTTGTTTTTTGGAAAACTTTCCTATAGCTCTTAAAGAATCACCCTTTATAAAGGGAGTAAAAATTCACCAACATCTAAAGAAAATAATGCTAAAATACCTAGTTGTTAATAAAAAAAACCCAATGTAAATTTAGCAAAAAAATTTTTATATATTAATTTATTTAAAGAGAAAAACACAAAAATAACGTTTGATGTTGTACTTTTTGTGTGTAATATTTACATATACATACATACACATATTAAATAATACAAATAATCTACATATATTCTATATATGTACAATATCCATAATAACTGCATGTTGTTGTGGGGAAAATACATTTCTTTCACTTCATTTTGCTCAGCGTGACTATGCCACAGTAGATGGCGCCACAATTTTTGTTCTAATTAGCTTTGCAATAGTTATTTCTATTTTAACATGAATGTCAATATTTTCAAATAGATATTATACATAACAATGTTAAGAGTATACACGGGCTGGTCTTTTATTTCATACGTTTTTTCATTATTCTTTTACAAATATGAACATAAGTTTGGCATATTAACTTTTTGTTGTCTTTACAAAATAGAGTTACCGAGTTATCAATGAGTTTTTTGCTTTCAAAAAAGTTCTACATAGTTATATAGAATTATTATTCTGCTTTACCTACAAAATATCTGATTGCGATTACATCTAATTTTTAAAAATTGTTTATATTTACTAAAGCATTATTATTCACATAAATACAAAATTGCACTTTTTAAATTTTCCATTCAAATTTAAGAAAATACCAATTCTAAAAACTGGAATTAAAATTTCCAATTATAAATTAGAAAATATTAACTGAATTTCAGAAAATCATATCAAAACGTCGGAAATAATAATTTTAAATTTAGAAGACATCAATTGCATCAAATTCCAAAAAAAAAAAACACCAAATATGTTTACATTTAAAAAATGTTTACATTAAAAAAAATATTGGCATTCAGGAGAAGTTAATAGCTTTTCAGTAACTTCTTTTAACGATAGTCGAATCGTTAAAAAAAGAAAAGCAAAATTATCAGTAAAATTTTTAAACGATATTCGCTATTGTTAAAGTCAGCTGTTGTTGTTATCTAAACGACAACCATATTTGTGTTGTTTATTCAATCGATAAAAACTTAAATTTTTAGGTTGAAATGTCGTCATACATAAATAAAAATCATAAAATAGTGAAAATATTTTGCTTCTATTAAAAAACTTTTTTATATAAATAAAAAAATTAAATAGCATATTCAATTCATTATTTCATTTTCAAATAAATAAACAGAAATATTAGTAAAAAAAATAGAGATATTAAACATAAACATAAAATCATCCTGTCAAACACGAAGTAATTTGTTTTTTTCTATTCTTTGTGTTTTTCGCTTATTTTGACAGAGATGCCACACGTTTACAATTTAAATAAATAGAAAAATAGATTTGTCGACTGTCGTTAAGATGTGTGTACTTAGTGAATCACTTAATCCTTAGTGCAAACAACAATAGCTGTCGATATATTTTGCGATTGTCGGATCGTTGAAATTCTGTCGGATCGTTGAATTCGCACTACAGAAAACATTAATTTAAATTCAATGAAATTTAGAAAACCTCAAATGATACTTAAGAATTGCGAACATAAAAATTGTTACATAAATAAACGCAATTTGATGAGAATGTTATTTATACATATATTATTTTTCACAATTTTTTTTGGATGAATATTTGAAGTTTTTCAGAAAATAAAGATAACAAGTTATTTTATTTAAAATGTTTGGGACATTTGGTTTTTTGCGTTTGGCATCCCTAATTTGAATATTTATTATTATAAATTTATTCTCTATGTTTTCCAAATATGGCAATATTTTAATAAAAAAGTTGAGAGAGCTTTTTTTTGGTTATTATTTTGTTACTCCATCCGACCTATATCGCCGCAATGAAGAAATATTTGGCCAGTTAAAAGCCAAAAAAGCACGATTTAATGCATATAGCCACCCTACACAACCATTACCTTTGCAATGGTAGTTAAGGCGAGCTATTTAATTAGCAAAAACTAAATTAAACGAGAAGTTATGTCATATAACCGGAAACGCATGCATATAGGAAACGCATGCATATTTTTCCAATATTTTGTTTACATTTATTATTAATACTCAAACCGAGGTGGAGGGTATCAAAGATTCGGCACAGCCCAATTTAACACTCTTACATGTTTTTGAATATGTTTTGCAAATTTCATTTTGGGTGTTAAGAATTACTCCAAGATAGGTATACTCGTTGGTTATGTTTGTATAGTTTCTTCTAAGTGTATGTGAGATAGACGCAGGACAAAGCTTTGCTGTCTTTTCCATCGTCACGATCATTCTCAAACCCTCAACAATTTTACTGAAATGTTTCGTAGAAAAGCATAAGATAATTGTATGAGTTTGGTCAGTGATGGCGAACCATTTTTAGTCCGGGTGTTATATTTAGCATTTTTTTATATTATATTGTGACACAAAAAAATAAAAACAATTTAGAATATATTTGTATAAATAAATTTCAGAACTGTAACACCGTCTGATTGTAAAATTTGCACACGAAACGGATGACATACGTCTGCAACTAGAGGGGGTAAAACTGCCCTTGGTGACGTGGTTTCCTTCTAAAAGGACTGCAAGGTTTCAAAGGATTACATTTTTCAAAAAATATATTACATACTTATACTCGCCCTACGATTTCGCTATTCATGTCAAATAAAAGACGAGAATTTTGGAAATTTTATGTTTTTTTTTTATTTTTTCAAATGCTTTTCAAAAGATTGTCTTTCAAATTTTCAATTAATTCTTTTGAAAAAAAAATATGTTCTGGACTGCAATAGTTAGTATTCTTGCGTTTAATCTGGAATGCCCAAAGTACTGGAGCAATGCTCCAACCATCTCCGTTCAATAACAATAGATTCAGCTTAAAAAATCCAACAAAAAACTATACAAATTGGGAAAAAATATGAAATGTGATTTGTGATTAAAATGAATGCTCTTGCTGGATGATCACAAATGAAATTTTAAACATACATATATGCATTTTTAAAATTTCGTTTGCATACCTAATCCCCTCAGAAATCAATATTCTTAACTTTTGCTATAAACATTTTCAGATATTAGTTTGAATTTTTGGGTCTTAAATACCGCTAGCTTTTGGTTGATATCATATTAAAATTTAAAAAAATTCTGCTTATATTCAATTTGTTTTAAATTTCATTCTGCAGCCAGGGTATCGTGTCCGCCCGTCTGTCTTTGTATCCATCTAATAAAGGATGGAAACGAAACAAATCTTATATTTTCAAATATAAATAATGCGGTCTCAGTAAACAAACTGGAAAAGTACCGTTATTTTTGATTTTTGTGATCTCTGAAGAATATGAAACCAAGTTCAAAGTGATCGTCCATCAAACTTCAAAGTTGCAAAAAAAAAAAAATTTAAGTTCATGGTGAGTCCGGGTAACAGCCAGAAATGTCAACATCGAAATAACTTTAATCTGAACGACCATCTGGATTTATTGATCGTAACTGATGAAAATCTGCATTTCAGCAAAAATGTTGATGGGTGCTGAACAGAAGAGTTGAAATAGTTCGTCAAAATTTTAGAAAAAGAATATTATACACAAGTACAAAAAAGTGGATAAATTTGTGAATGGTATTTAGTTTGACAAGATATTGAGGGTTGTAGGCATTTCAGAAAACTTTTTGTCATCAGAGGCACTTTAAAGAAAAATACTTATATTATAGAATGTCCCAGTTGGCCAGGTCTTCAAGACATCTTAAATGATGGGCACTAGAGCATAGTAAATCGTTGAGAACAAATCGTTGGAGAGACACTTTTGCTCATCTTGCCGTTGATAAAATAGGAAAAAATTTCCTCTTTGGCGCCGACAGCCATGTAATGTGATCGTTGACGATCACTTTGGCGACAGTGTCCTTCATATTAGAGACACTTTCCCACATACTATCGTTAACGACAGAAAAGGGACACTTTCACTCATACCATTGTGAACGACACTAAGGGACACTGCCCCCAATAAAGGAAAAACTTCACATTAAATAACGAATTGGAAGATTTAATATTTTGTTATAATTTGCCGTCGGCTTCGATGAAATAAAAAAAAAAATTACAAATAAATACAAAGCAATATCTTCATAAATTTATTTACAATCTGCATTTTTTCTTCAGAGGCTCAATCTTCTACCAATTTTTTATCAACTTGCCATCCATCTCTATCGGAAATAATGTTTACATTTGAATAATTCTATATTTCAACATTTAATATTTTGAACATAAATATCTTTTCTGTTTGTGGTTTGGTAACCACCTAAATTATAATGATTTTTCTAATTGTTTTTTTTTTTTTTTGTAGTAGCCGTTATTAAGTTTCGATATTTTTCATTTTTTGCACACGTTGGACTGTTGGACTGAAAAAAAGAAAAAAGATATTACCAAAATTTAGTGAAGGAACCACAATTCTGGGATACAATTTTAATTTGGCCGAATTCCCAATTCATGACACTTCCATAAAAAAAGAAACACAACAACAACTGAAATCAATAATATTTTTGAATGGCGTTACTTTGTATGTAATGCATACAAATTCAGTTATTTATATCTTTATGTTCTGTTAATTATTCTTATATATTGCTGTTATTTCTTTGTTGGTTTATTTATACTTTCGTTTCTAATTTTAATTTTTAAATATTTCACCAAGGCAAGTTTCCTTGGTAGCTTTAATTGTCTAATTTTTTCATTAGCTGAAAACTGTTGTATCGAATATATCAAAAATTGTGAGTTATTTTTTTTTCTTTATATATTTAAATTTTAATTAATTAATATATTTTCGCAGTGAATAAACGCTCATTAAAAGCAGTTTAATTCAAGATTTGTTTTAGTTTTCAACATGTTCATTGACATCTATATCTACACTTATCTTTTATTCTAATATTGAATAATTATAAATTATAAACTTTAAATTTGTTAAAAGAGAGAGAACTCACATCAAAAAATTTCTGATGTGAAAAATTTGCGTAACCTGAAAATTTTCGTATTTTATCGATGAATAGGAGATATTTTTTTTTTTCGAATAAAATTCCAGGCTTCTTAAAGATAACGTGTCACTCAGCGAATTTTTACACAACCTCATATATATAAAATTTGAAATTATCAAATTATTCTTGAAATATTAATGTTTTCATTAAATTACTAATTTGTTTCCAGAAAGTCTTTGCTATTCAGGCTTTACTATTTCCGTTATAAAGGGTTTTTCAATAAGAGCGCTACAAAAGTTTTTTTAAATAAAACAACGGTTTTGGATATCAATGAAATTCTTTATTCCTGTGAAAGTACGTTCGATGCCATTATGTATGGAAATCGATCTCTTTTGAATGGCCACCACGGGCACGCTTGCAGAAGTCCAGAAGCTGAACCCAATTTTGGACGGCTTTCAAGCATAAATCGGCCGATACTGCTGCAATTTCACGTTCGGTATTCGTATGGAAGTTCATCAATCGTCGCTGGCTTGTTGGCATAGACCATAGACTTGTCGTAGCCCCACAGGAAATAGTCCAATGGCGTCAAATCGCACGACCGAGGCGGCCAATCGACTGGATCATTTCATGAGATAACACGTTCTCCAAACTTTGTTTCCAATAAATTGATTGTGACATTCGCTGTGTGGCTTGTGGCGCCGTCCTGTTGGAACCTCATGTCCTCCAAGTCCATATCATCCAATTGGGGCCAAAAATATTCGGTTATCATTGAACGGTAGCGATTCCCATTCACAGTAACGTGCCGGTCTTGATCATCACGGAAGAAGTACGGCCCAATGACGCCGCCGGCCCATAAACCGCACCAAACTGTAATTTTTTCGGAGTACGTGTGGATTGCTGTCTGACCAGAAATGAGCCTTATCGCTGAAAATGATTTTTCGATGAAAATCCGAATCATTTTCAAGTTGTTGCTCAGCCCAATTCACGAACATACGACGCTTCTGGTGGTCAAGCGGCTTCAATTCTAGATCTTTTCGCAAAATTCGCCACAACGACGTCACAGAGATGTCCAACGCTTGAGAACGACGTGTGAGAGGCACATTTGGGCTTTCTTCAACTGAAGCCTCAGCGGCAGCAATATTCTCGACACTACGGGCACTTCTTTGTCTTACTGGCACGGGAACATTTTGTACTGTGCCTGTGGATTCAAATTTTTCCACTAGACGCTCAATTGTTGATCTGCTAGGACGATTATGACGTCCATAAATTGGACGTAGCGCTCTTAACGTTGAAGCCACTGACTCCGAATTTCGGTAGTAAATTTTAATAATTTCGACTCGTTGTTGGCTCGTATATCTTTCTCATATATATATATGAAATGGCAAACCTTACTGAAGAGAAATGTCAAAAGAGCAGCAAGAAATATGTCGTCGTTTGCTGTCCCTGTCTTTCTACTTTTGTAGCGTCCCTGTTGAAAAACCCTATATATACCTTTAAGTTATTTCTTCAATATTTGTCATAATTAAGAACCTGCGAATAAAATCTGGAACTAACAATATATCATAAATCAATTTAAACAAAGTTTTATTTCATTAACAACTTCTGAATGTTTATTTCCAATGCTGCTAATAATACATACTCGTATATAAAAATAAGAGTGAAAAAAGCTGCCAAAGATATTTAATTTTTTTATTATAATTTTGTATGTATTGACTGAAATACTAAATATCAGATTGGATAACATGCTTTCGTTCTTTAAATCATTTTAAAATAACAGCGCGTTAAATGGTCCTTACAAATATTTTTTTAATTTCCCATCGGTCATATAGAGAATATAAGGAACAAGTAAGAAAATTATAGTCGGTCTAGACCGACTATACGATAGCCTATACCATGCGTTCAGAGACCCTATCTCTTAGGCCCAACTAACTGGACATAGAAAATAGGAAAAAACCAAATTTGAGTGGGTTTTTATTAATTTTTTTGGCTGCAGATATGAAAAAGTTCATATCGGATGCTATATCTGTATGGGGACTAGGTCCAAAAATGGACCGATCCTGATAATGTTTGGTAAAGTCTCTTGTATTTTGCGAAAATAAATACAAACAAAATCTGAGAAGAATCAGTGCAATATTTTTGTTTTTTAATAGATTTAAGTGAAGATCGGGAAGCAGATCTATATGGGGCCAAAGGTATCATTTTTGGACTACTCATTAATGAACGTAATAAACGCATACAAAACCCAATTTGAGTAAGATCTCTATGACAATTTGGATCTCATGGCAATTTATGTCGATTTCATAGGGGTAATTTGTATGGGGGCTAGGTCTGAACATGGACCGATTCTCACCAATTTCAGTAGCGTTCATCATCCCGATAAAAGCTTATATACCAAATTTCACCAAAATATATTCATATTTGCGACCTGCAGTTTGATTACAAGCTTTACATGGACACACAGACGGACGGACGGACATTTTTAAATCAACTCAGAAAGTGATTCTGATTCGATCGGTATAATTAAAGATGGGTCTAGGTCAAATATTTTTGGTTGTTACAAACAGCAGCACAATGTCATTATACCCAAACCACATAGTGGTATAGGGTATAAAAATAGCAAAATAGCACAATTTTGACTTGTTTAGTTGGTTTGTGTGAATTCGGTAGGCATGTTATACATCGATAACTAGATAAATATATCTTTAAGAATATGGGGGGTTTCATGTCAAGTGCACCAACTTTTGAAACCGATGTCTTCCGATCGGGATGAAATTTGCACCAAGGTTAGTCCTATTAGATAGTAGTTTAGACACAATTTTTCAACAAGATCGGTAAAGATCTCTCTGAGTTAGAGGGGATCAAAATTTGACATTTTGGCCAAACAGGTGTTTTTTTTCTCATCCATGTAATTTATTTATTGTTCTTAGAAAATTTTCTCACAAATAGTTTAGATAGCTATTTCTTCAGTCTTTCGGGAAAAAAAATTTAAAAAAAAAAAAAAATTTTGTTGACTTTTTTTTTTGCAAAATCAAAAATTTTTTGACTTTTTTTTCAAAAACGGATTTTTTCTTACTCAAAAGAAAGCTTAGGTTTTTTCCTTTAAGAGCTTTTTGGTCGCTTAGTGGGATGCGAGTGGGATATCTATGAAAAAAAAAATGTTTTGTAACTCAAGACACCGGTTCTTCAATTTTTAGCATATGCACTAATTTGAATTTTTTCCTATTGGTGTGTAAGTGTTTTTAAAACCTTAAAAATAAAACACATACTGAGAAACTAGACAAGTTATCCTTTCCGACGGTATGTAACATACCTAACTAAAGTTTCATACCTTCGATACTGTAATACCCACAATATGTTAACTTCAGGAAAAAAAAATCACTTTTTTTCTAGAGAAATGTTGAAAAATAATTTTTTATATTATATTATTTATACATAGTAGCTGATGAAGTATTTAAGTTTTGTAATTTTTAAATACCCAGTCTTTCGTCCAGCTTATTTATCGCCCTTATTTGCTGCTTTTTTGTCAATCTTTTTTTGGCGTTACTAGGTTCAACTGTTGATTTCACTGCTGGTTTCTTTTTTTGGCTTTGGAAAGAAATCGCATTGAGTAGAGGCAGAAAACGTTTTCATCTTGAGTCTTCCATCGACAAGCGGTATAAAAGCATGGTATGAGCGGTGCCATCGATTTTTACCGCAGCATCGAATCTGCTCTTCAGTGTTTTTAATGTTTCCTCATGATCCTCTTTGCTACTAAAAACTATTTTATGTAGTTTCTTTGCAATAATTCTTTGCCCAATGAATAAAGCAGTCGCATCTAAGATGCGATCTTGATGAGAGCACTGGAGGCTATACTTCGCTGCATTTCTTTTGAGGTTTGCTCCAGTAGGATGAAAATGCAGTAGGATAAAAATGCCACTCAGCTGGCATTCAAAAATCTTTTTTATGAGCTATAAGATTTGCGAGATCCGTCCGAAACGTAGTATACCTTCTCAACTGTAAATTTAGATTTTAGATATTTTAGTATTATCTTCTGGTACTTATTAGCTGCAAAATTGATTATTTTCAATGTGCATCTGTCAGTCTGAATACAAGATTCAAATTTGACCCTCTCTATATATTTGTGATCAAAAGAGTTGATTAAATTCTCTTTGATGAATGTGGTTTCCGGGCAATTTGAACATTCACCTAAGTGGCAAGAAGTTGTTGCATTAGGACATATAGTCAATTTAAGGCAATCGTGGTAATCGTGTAAATCTTCTGGCGAATCATTTACACAACAGCTGAACCTAATAACGCCAAGAAAAGATTGGCAAAAAAGCAGCAAATAAAGGCGATAAATAAGCCAAATGAAAGACTGGGTATTTAAAAATTTACAAAACTTAATTACTTCATCAGCTACAATAAATTAATTAAAAAAATAGTTATTTTCTAAATGGATATAATGTGATTAAGCTTAAATTTTATAAAATTATTTATCTTTTTTTTAATTAATATTATTATATATTAATTTAATTATTATTACAAATAAATAAAAAAAAATAAATTTTCAACATTTCTATAGAAAAAAAGAAATTTTTTCCTGAGGTTAGCATATTGCGGGTATTACAGTAACGAAGGTATGAAATTTTGGTTAGTTATGTTAAATACCATCGGAAAGGTAAATTTGTCTAGTTTCTCAGTATAAATTTTATTTTTAAGGTTTTAGAAACACACACTAATAGGAAAAAATTCAAATTAGTGCATATGCTAAAAATGTAAAAACCGTTGTCTTGAGTCACAAAACATTTTTTTTTTATACATATTCCACTCGCATCCCACTAAGCGACCAAAAAGCTCTTAAAGAAAAAAACCTAAGCTTTCTTTTGAGCAAAAAAAAAAAATATTTCCTTTTTTGGAAAAAAAGTCAAAAAAATTTGTATTTTGCAAATAAGAGTCAAAAAATTTTTTTATTTTTTTTAATTTTTTTCCGAAAGAGTGAAGAAATAGCTATCTGAACTATTTGGGACAAATTTTGTGTAGAACAATAGGTAAAAAGTTACATGGATGAGAAAAAACACCTGTTTGATCAAAATGTCAAATTTTGACCCCCTCTAACTCAGAGAGTTCTGAACCGATCTTGTTGAAAAATTGTGTCTAAACTACTATCCAATAGGAATAGCCGTGGTGCAAATTTCATCCCGGAAGACATCGGTTTCAAAAGTTGGATGGCTTGACATGAAACGCCCCATATGAGTCATTCCATGTCAAACGGTACGGATTTTTTACATCACTAGCTTTGATTGCCTCGCCAGTTTGTGTATGCATTCTTCTCTTAAAAATACGTGTTTCAAGAAAAAAAAATAAAATTTTTTTTCAAATGTTATGACCAATTGAACTTTGGTTAAATGGTGATTTGTTCAAAGAGGTGTGTTCATTCAGTCGCATGTAACTCCTGAAATACTTGACCGATTTTAATGTTCTATACCTTGTTTTGAAGGAAATTTCAAATTTACTTCTAAAATACCAAAGCGGTATGGCATAACCTAGTAGCATTTTTTTAAGTTTATGTAATTTTAATCCTTTTATTTTGATTTCCAAACTGATTACATTTTTTTTTTTTTGAAATTTTGAAGGCGTGTTCTTATAGGTCTTTTTTACCGACTGTGTGAGTTTTGAAGTGATGAAATAATGCGTTCTATTTTTTACGAATTTTTTCCAAAATATCTTTTCCACAAGCAACAAAAATTTCTGTGAATTTACTTAGAATAGTTAACAGAATGGTAATATTTTTCTTTGGCTTATTAATACAACAATAAGAACAACAAAAACAATTGCACACACTAATTTGCGAACAATTTCATTAAATGGAAACTACTGGAAACACCAACTGTGTATACTTTTAAGACAAATACATACTTTGCATTAATGCAAATGTTAAAGTCATTCGCGTTTTTATTGTCACCCAGAATTTCTTGAAGTTTAGAGAAAAAATATATAAAAAAAAGTTTTTAAAATCAAAATGCCACCTCGGTTTGATGTTTGTTGCAACCCGTTTCAATCAAGATATCATAAGAAAAATTCTACCAAAACATGCTCAAGTGTTGTTGAACGTAAACGAAAATTAAAACTTAAATCATTAAATGGCAAGGTTAGAATTTGTGCTAATTGCCGTATTAAATTAGGTAAAGTCAGTGAAACCGGCGTAGATATTGCTTCTGATGTGGAAATAAATGACAATATGTCTATTGACAGCGATTATTCCAAGGAAAGTGCATTCGTGAAGTTGTATGAGTCATTGCGCTCGTATAACGAATCTCCTATAAACAAAAGAAAACTTAAGCAGAAAAAATACAACGCCATTAAAAAACAGAAAATTGTTAATTTGATAAACGAACGCGTTTCAAAATCCAAATCAAGACAGAGAAGATGTTCCTGACAATGAAACAGAAAATGCTTCAATATTAGAAACACTTAAAAAAAATTTTGCAAGTGCAACAGAAAGGAAAATTAAAATTAAAATATTAACTCTTGTCTCAGACTGGAGTTTTAGTCAGATTGAAGATACTTTCAGTGGAGCATCCAGACGCATGATTTCGGTTGCGAAAAAAATTTCCAAAGAAAATGGTATACTGACTTCGCCCAATCCACGCCCAGGAAGAACAATCAGTGACGAAGATAAACAAAAAGTTTTAGATTTTTATGAATCCCCTGATATAAGTCGAACAATGCCTGGAATATAGGAGAGCGTATCAATAAAAATAGGAAATACAAAGAAAAAAGATCCAGAAGAGATTAGTGCTATCTAATTTAAAGGAAGAACATGCCCTTTTTAAAGAAAGACATCCTGGGGCAAAAGCGCAGTTTTCAAAATTTGCCGAGTTAAGACCTAAGTATTGTGTATTAGCAAGTGGGCAAGTGGTACCCATTCTGTTTGCGTATGTTGCATACATGAAAACGTCAAACTAATGATTGATGGTGAAGGACTGGCAAGGCTCACCAGATATACATTACGTATTACTAGTTATAAAGATTGTCTATCTAGCATAATTTGCAATCCTCCAACAACTAACTGCTACTACCTAAAATGTGGTACGTGTCCTGGGAGTGAATTTCTTGCAGAGCAACTAAAGGATGTTTTTGACAACCATATGGTGGACACGATTTCTTACAAACAGTGGGTGACAGTCGATAGAAGTTCCCCCGAAACCTTTCAGTCTACCAATGATGAATTCATTGAAAAGCTTTCGGAAAAACTGCGTCGCTTGTTGACACATTCATATATAGCAAAACAGCAGAGTAAATTTTTTAATGAAAGAAGGCCCTGCGAAGGTCTGGGAGGAACAGTCAAAAGATTAGCAGCACGTGCAAGCTTGTCCAGCCTCATAAATCCCATTATTAGTGCCGTCAAATTTTATGATTGGGTGAATAAAAACGTGAAGAATATTCATTCAGAGTTCTTTAATAACCTTAAGGAGCGCTTTGACAAAGCGAAAACAATTTCTGGAACTCTTGGCTACCACGCATTTATTCCACAACCCGATCAAAAAATTAAAGTTCAGACAACATCATCTTCTGAGCAGTACTGTATTAAGACGGTATACAACGCGTAACATTTATTTCTTTACTCTATTTTTTTTTTTTTTTTTTTTTATTGTAAATATTACACATGACTGAAATCTACTAAATCTCCATCAACTACGTTTTCTTTGTTTTGTTGTTGTTAGTATATCTTGTGTTAATAAACTATTGAAAAATATATTTTTTTTCTATATTCACAGCAATTTTTATTGCTTGTGGAAAAGATATTTCGGAAAAAATTCGTAAAAAATAGAACGCATTATTTCACCACTTCAAAACTCACACAGTCGGTGAAAAAGACCTATAAGAACACACCTTCAAAATGTAATCAGTTTGGAAATCGAAATAAAAGGATTAAAATTATATAAACTTTAAAAAAATGCTACGGGGTTATGCCATACCGCTTTGGTATTTTGGAAGTAATTGAAATTACCTTCAAAACAAGGTATAGCACATTAAAATCGGTCAGGTATTTCAGGAGTTACATGCGACTGAATGAACACACCTCTTTGAAAAAATCGCCATTTCACCAAAGTTCAATTGGTCAAAACTTTTGAAAAAAAATTTTTATATTTTTTTTGTCATCGGGAGTGATATATATTTTTTAGAGGACCAAATATGCAAATTTGCATAAAAATCTAAACCATTGCTTTAAATTTTTCCCAAAATCGTACCTTTTGACATGGAATGACTCATATGTATGTTATCTAAAGGATTTTTATACCCTCCACTCCAGTGTGCAGAGGGTATACATAAGTTTGTCATTCCGTTTGTAATAATTAGAAAAAAAATTTTGGACCCCATAAAATATATATATTTGTGATCCTTATAACAACCGGAGTTGATATAGCGATGTCCGTCTGTCCGTCTGTCCGTCTGTGGAAATCATGATGGCGGCATCAATCGGGCAGCTAGGGTGCTCGCTGCCATAAAAAATGATTCATTATCATCCTGAAAAGTTTGCTATTTAAAATCGTCCAAATCGGTTGATAAGGGCCCGAGATTTGAATGAAGAACTAAAAAAAGTCTTGAAAAAATATAATTTTCTATGTTGTTCTTGTCACGATCACGCCCTCAATAGGATAGCTAAAGTGATCATTTTTAGTGAGAATGATTCAACAAATAAATGGGAAGATTTCTATTTAAAAAATTATTAAAATCGGTGGAACAGGTCCAGGGAAATCTCTGAAAAATTAAAAAAAAATTAAAAATATGATGTTTCTATAGTGTTCTTGTTGTTATTCTAAATGTTATATTGTTGTCATAGCTGGACTTGTTGTTTCTGTGGTCGTTGTGGTAATAATGTAATAAAAACTAACCCTTTGTACATTTTTTTTTTATTAACTCTGGTAGAAAAATTTAAAAGTTTCCATGGTTTTGGCATCACTAAAAAAATTTACTAGATCATTTCTGTCATTGCCACGAGCCAGCATGGGTCACGGGAAAGGGGCTAAAATCGATCCAAAATTTTTTCGACAAGCAGACACTATGAGTTAATATAAAGGGAGTAAAAATTCACCAGCATCTAAAGCAAATAATGCTAAAATACCTAGTTGTTAATAAAAAGAAAACAATGTAAATTTAGCAAAAAAAATTTTTATGTAATAATTTATTTAAAGAGAAAAACACTAAAATAACGTTTGATGTTGTATTTTTTGTGTGTAATATTTACATATACATACATACACATATTAAATAATACAAATAATATACATATATTCTATATATGTATATCCATAATAACTGCATGTTAGAAATAAATCGGTATATTATTTTATTTACATAAAATTCTGCAATATATTGTTGTGGAGAAAATACTTTTCTTTTGCATTAACAGAGTGTCACTTTATTTTGCTCAGCGTGACTATGCCACAGTAGATGGCGCCACAATTTTTGTTCTAATTAGCTTTGCAATAGTTATTTCTATTTTAACATGAATGTCAATATTTTCAACTTAATATCATACAGAACAATGTTGTGAGTATACACGGACTGGTCTTTTATTTCATACGTTTTTTCATTATTCTTTTACAAATATGAACATAAGTTTGGCATATTAACTTTTTGTTGTCTTTACAAAATAGAGTTACCGAGTTATCAATGAGTTTTTTGCTTTCAAAAAAGTTCTACATAGTTATATAGAATTATTATTCTGCTTTACCTACAAAATATCTGATTGTGATTACATCTAATTTTTAAAAATTGTTTATAATTACTAAAGCAGTATTATTCACATAAATACACTTTTTAAATTTTCCATTCAAATTTAAGAAAATATCAATTCTAAATACTGGAATTAAAATTTCCAATTATAAATTAGAAAATATTAACTGAATTTCAGAAAATCATATCAAAACGTCGGAAATAATAATTTTAAATTTAGAAGACATCAATTGCATCTTTAATATACATATAAATTTTATTCGTTAAACACAAATTGAAATTCCAAAAAAAAAAACATTTAAAAAATGTTTACATTAAAAAACAATATTGGCATTCAGGAGAAATTAATAGCTTTTCAGTAACTTCTTTTAACGATTGTCGAATCGTTAAAAAAGAAAAGCAAAATTATCAGTAAAATTTTTAAACGATATTCGCTATTGTTAGAGTCAGCTGTTGTTGTTATCTAAACGACAACCATTTTTGTGTTGTTTATTCAATCGATAAAAACTTAAATTTTTAGGTTGAAATGTCGCCATACATAAATAAAAATCATAAAATCATTATTTCATTTTCAAATAAATATACAGAAATATTAACATAAAATCATCCTGTCAAACACGAAGTAATTTGTTTTTTTCTATTCTTCTTTGTGTTTTTCGCTTATTTTAACAGAGATGCCACTCATTTACAATTTAAATAAATAGAAAAATAGATTTGTCGACTGTCGTTAAGATGTGTGCACTTAGTGAATCACTTAATCCTCAGTGCAAACAGCAATAGCTGTCGATATATTTTGCGATTGTCGGATCGTTGAAATTCTGTCGGATCGTTGAATTCGCACTACAGAAAACATTAATTTAAATTCAATGAATTTTGTTAGAGAATGTTATTTATACATATATTATTTTTCACAATTTTTTTTTGGATGAATATTTGAAGTTTTTCAGAAAATAAAGATAACAAATTATTTTATTTAAAATGTTTGGGACATTTGGTTTTTTTGCGTTTGGCATCCCTAATTTAATTATTTATTATTATAAATTTATTCTCTATGTTTTCCAAATATGGCAATATTTTAATAAAAAAGTTGAGAGAGCTTTTTTTTTTGGTTATTATTTTGTTACTCCATCCGACCTATATGGCCGCAATGAAGAAATATTTGGCCAGTTAAAAGAAACTATACAGCCATCTCCAATTAGCACGATTTAATGCATGTAGCAACCCTACACAACCATTACCTTTGCAATGGAGATTGGGGCGAGCTATTTAATTAGCAAAAACTAAATTAAACGAGAAGTTATGTCATATAACCGGAAACGCATGCATATTTTTCCAATATTTTGTTTACATTTATTATCAATACTCAAATCGAGGTGGAGGGTATCAAAGATTCGGCACAGCCGAATTTACTCTTACTTGTTTAATATGGTTTGAGACCTTTTTAGTATTATTAGAAAACAACAAACATAATACAAGAATAAATTTAATATGTTTTTATATGACAAAAAAAATTCGTCAGAAAATTTGACTTTTGGATTTGATTACTGCAAATAAATTAATATACTTGGGCCTCTAACACAATGTTTTAAGATATAAAGAAAATAACGTGACTTTTTTGTAATTATTCCGAAAAATGATAATTTTTTTTTCAAAACTGATAAATTTTAACCGGTGCTGGACATAGGGCGCATATTCAAAATTTCGGTTACAACTGTAGCCTACATATTATTTCAAAATATGTAAAAAAAAATCATGTGAGTCCGATCACAGGGAAGATATGTAAACATCTAAGTTTTTTTATGTTTTTTTTTGAAATCAAACAGAAAGCGTCATCTATGTATCACTTATAGCAAAAACTGTTTCAGCTAATTCAACAACCCTTTGCTGTAAACGTTAAAAATGTCCCAATATAAACGTATATAAGTGATACATAGATGACGCTTTTTAAAAAAGTGGCATAAAAAAACAATGTTATATCATAACTTTTTCACCAATACAATCATAAGTCACACAGCGTTATCTGCTTCAACTCACACCGATATGAGTTACGCTGTTTTTGTGATTGTATTGTGAAATAGAAATTTACCCCCCTGCGCGTATAGATGTTTACACTTCAAAAATTACTTTTATTAAGAAAGATTTGCAAAAAAGCGAAAGTTTATTTTTCGAAAAAAGGTTTCAATTTTTAGGACCCGCTTCAAAACGACGAATTTAAGTTTTGAAAAATTAAAATTTTTATGTCTTCTAAGTCATAAAAATTATGTCTTCGAAAATGTCATAAGCGATAATAATATATTGTAAGCATGTTTTTCGTTAAACGTTTTATGTGCATTGCAAAAAGTTAAAAAATTAAAAAATCAGTTCATATTTGAAAACATTCTCTGTAACTCACCTTGTGTTGTAACGGCTGTCTATAAATTTAATATTTCGAATTTGTTAAGTTAGAATTTGAATAGTTATTAAAACTTTTTTTGTTTGTTTGCCACCATTGTGCGCTGTTAAGAATAATGTCATACTTAATTCAATATACTAATTCAAAAACCTCATCTAATTGGAATGATGATTTTTGCCTTTTAGACCCTAATGGATTATTTATGTCAAAATTATGCAAAGATATTCATTATCTGGATATATTTGCTTGCTTGCATGTTCCATAATTTCGAATATACACATTTATATGTTTCCATCATAAGAAATTTGTTCCTAAAAGGAACATGTTCATGAGGCTTAAAGTGACCTTTTGAAAAACTATAAATGACAACATCACTTTCAGTATTTTTTCTAAGATATATTACTAAAGGTGCTTCATTCGTTATAAAAGTCCTTCTGATTCTACTAGTGGAACACTATACATCAGTTAGCTGTAAGGTCCATATCATTCAATATACTATGGTTGAAATTATATTAAAATTAAATGTTATGAAGCTTACCATTTTTTGTGACTTCAGAATTACCAGTTATGTATAATTTCAATAAAGATTATTTAGAATTTCTACACAGTTTCGTATTTTTATAAAATACGAATAAAAACACAATTATAAAGAGAAATTATTTTTGATGTGTTAACATCTGTACGCGCAGGGGGTAAAAATCTATTTCACAATACAATCACAAAAACAGCGTAAGATGTAAGACGTAAGACAAAATAGGTGTGCCTTATGATTGTATTGGTGAAAAAATTATGATATGTAATAACCTTTTTGTCGCTGTTTTCTGCATTATATTTCTTCACTTTTTATAAACATTTATAACTAATTTTCTCAATCATTTAAAAGAATTCTTAACGTTATAATTTATTCCATATAAATATCACAAATATCACTGCATTTAATATTAATGCTAATCACACATAAATAAAAATAAAAAATAAACGAATGACAGTACAAAGGAAGTGTTTGGAGATAAAAAGAAGGCACAATTCATTGGGAAGTGTTTGTAGATAAAATGAACCCACGATTTCTTTAGGAAGTGCGAATAGCGTCATAAAATCGTTTTGAAAAATGAAAAATGGAAATAGGAAAATGAAAAATAAAAACTAAAAATGAAAAATGGAAAATGAAAAAAAAAAAAAATTAAAAATAAATAATTAAAAATAAAAAAAAATTTAAAATTAAAAATTAAAAATTAAAAATGAAAAATTAAAAATTAAAAACTAAAAATTAAAAATTAATAATTAAAAATTAAAAATTAAAAATTAGATATTAAAAATTAAAAATTGAAAATTAGAAATTAAAAATTAAAAATTAAAAATTAAAAATTAAAAATTAAAAAATAAAAATTAAAAATTAAAAATTAAAAATTAAAAATTAAAAATTAAAAATTAAAAATTAAAAATTAAAAATTAAAAATTAAAAATTAAAAATTAAAAATTAAAAATTAAAAATTAAAAATTAAAAATTAAAAATTAAAAATTAAAAATTAAAAATTAAAAATTAAAAATTAAAAATTAAAAATTAAGAATTAAAAATTAAAAATTAAAAATTAAAAATTTAAAATTTAAAATTTAAAATTAAAAATTAAAAATTAAAAATTAAAAATTAAAAATTAAAAATTAAAAATTAAAAATTAAAAATTAAAAATTAAAAATTAAAAACTAAAAATTAAAAATTAAAAATTAAAAATTAAAAATTAAAAATTAAAAATTAGAAATTAAAAATTAAAAATTAAATTTTAAAAATTAAAAATTAAAAATTAAAAATTACAAATTAAAAATTAAAATTTAAAAATTAAAAATTAAAAATTTAAAATTAAAAATTAAAAATTAAAAATTAAAAATTAAAAATTAAAAATCAAAAATTAAAAATTAAAAATTAAAAATTAAAAATTAAAAATTAAAAATTAAAAATTAAAAATTAAAAATTAAAAATTAAAAATTAAAAATTAAAAATTAAAAATTAAAAATTAAAAATTAAAAATTAAAAATTAACAAGTAAGAGTGTTAAATTCGGCTGTGCCGAATCTTTGATACCCTCCACCTCGGTTTGAGTATTGATGATAAATGTAAACAAAATACTGGAAAAATATGCATGCATTTCCTATATGCATGCGTTTCCGGTTATATGACATAACTTCTCGTTTAATTTAGTTTTTGCTAATTAAATAGCTCGCCCTAACCTCCATTGCAGAGGTAATGGTTGTGTAGGGTGGCTATATGCATTAAATCGTGCTTTTTTGGCTTTTAACTGGCCAAATATTTCTTCATTGCGGCCATATAGGTCGGATGTAGTAACAAAATAATAACCGAAAAAAGCTCTCTGAACTTTTTTTTCAAAAAAATATTGCCATATTTGGAAAAAATATATAACAAGTATCGCAAAAATTTTAAATAAAATAATTTGTTATCTTTATTTTCTGAAGAACTTCAAATATTCATCCAAAAAAAATTGTGAAAATTTATATATAAATAACATTCTCATCAAATTGCATTTATTTATGTAACAATTTTTATGTTCGCAATTCTTAAATATCATTTGAGGTTATATAAAATTCATTGAATTTAAATTAATGTATTCTGTAGTCCGATTCTGTAAATTTCAACGATCCGACAATCGCAAAATATATCGACAGCTATTGTTGTTTGCACTAAGGATTAAGTGATTCACTAAGTACATACATACATCTTAACGACAGTCGACAAATCTATTTTTCTATTTATTTAAATTGTAAACGAGTGGCATCTCTGTCAAAATAAGCGAAAAACACAAAGGAGAATAGAAAAAACCAAGTAAGAGTGTTAAATTCGGCTGTGCCGAATCTTTGATACCCTCCACCTCGGTTTGAGTATTGATAATAAATGTAAAGAAAATATTGGAAAAATATGCATGCGTTTCCGGTTATATGACATAACTTCTCGTTTAATTTAGTTTTTGCTAATTAAATAGCTCGCCCTAACCTCCATTGCAAAGGTAATGGTTGTGTAGAGTGGCTATATGCATTAAATCGTGCTAATTGGAGATGGCTGTATAGTTTCTTTTAACTGGCCAAATATTTCTTCATTGTGGCCATATAGGTCGGATGGAGTAACAAAATAATAACCAAAAAAAAAAAGCTTCTCAACTTTTTTTAAAATATTGCCATATTTTGAAAACATAGAGAATAAATTTATAATAATAAATAATCAAATTAGGGATGAAAAACGCAAAAAACGAAAAGTCCCAAACATTTTAAATAAAATAATTTAATGTTATCTTTATTTTCTGAAAAACTTTAAATTTTCATCCAAAAAAAATTGTGAAAATTTATATATAAAAAATAACATTCTCATCAAATTACGTTTACTTATGTAACAATTTTTATGTTAGCAATTCTTAAATATCATTTGAGGTTTTCTTAAATTCATTGAATTTAAATTAATATCGACAAATCTGTTTTTCTATTTATTTAAATGGTAAAGGAGTGGCATCTCTGTCAAAATAAGCGAATAACACAAAGAATAGAAAAAAACAAATTACTTCGTGTTTGACAGGATGATTTTATGTTTATGTTTAATATCTTTATTTTTTTTACTAATATTTCTGTTTATTTATTTGAAAATGAAATAATGAATTGAATATGCTATTTAATTTTTTTATTTATATAAAAAAGTTTTTTAATTAAAGCAAAATATTTTCACTATTTCATGATTTTTATTTATGTATGACGACATTTCAACCTAAAAATTTAAGTTTTTTTCGATTGAATAAACAACCTAAAAATGGTTGTCGTTTCGATAACAACAACAGCTGACTTTAAAAATTTTACTGATAATTTTGCAATTTTCTTTTTTTAACGATTCGACTATCGTTAAAAGAAGTTACTGAATCGGGGTACTGAAAAGCTATTAATTTCTCCTGAATATCAATGTTTTTTTTAAATGTAAACATAGGTAAATATTTGGTGTTTTTTTTGGAATTTCAATCTGTGTTTAACGAATAAAATTTATATGTATATTAAAGATGCAATTGATGTCTTCTAAATTTAAAATTTTTATTTCCGACGTTTTGATATGATTTTCTGAAATTCAGTTAATATTTTCTAATTTAAAATTGGAAATTTTAATTCCAGTTTTTAGAATTGATATTTTCTTAAATTTGAATGGAAAATTTAAAAAGTGCAATTTTGTATTTATGTGAATAATAATGCTTTAGTAATTATAAACAATTTTTAAAAATTAGATGTAATCGCAATCAGATATTTTGTAGGTAAAGCAGAATAATAATTCTATATAACTATGTAGAACTTTTTTGAAAGCAAAAAACTCATTGATAAACTCGGTAACTCTATTTTGTAAAGACAACAAAAAGTTAATATGCCAAACTTATGTTCATATTTGTAAAAACAATAATAAAAAAACGTATGAAATAAAAGACCAGCCCGTCTATACTCTTAACATTGTTATGTATAATATCTATTTAAAATAAAAATATTGACATTCATGTTAAAATAGAAATAACTATTGCAAAGCTAATTAGAACAAACAAAAATTATGGCGCCATCTACTGTGGCATAGTCACGCTGAGCAAAATGAAGTGACACTCTGTTAATGCAAAAGAAATGTATTTTCCCCACAACAAAATACTGCAGAATTTTATGTAAATAAAATAACCGATTTATTTCTAACATGCAGTTACTATGAATATACATACATACATACATATATATAATATATGTATATTATTTGTATTATTTAATATGGGTATGTATGTATATTTAAATATTACACACAAAAAATACAACATCAAACGTTATTTTTGTGTTTTTCTCTTTAAATAAATTAATACATAATTTTTTTTGCTAAATTTACATTTGGGCAATTCACAACAGGTGTTGTATATTGTATGTTGTATTGAAATACACAATACAATTATTTGTTGTGAACACTCAGTTGTATTTTCATATTGTAAAACGCTTTCTTTAGTAATTTTCGATCCAACGAGGAAAGATCGCTTCGTCGCTTCTGCTATTTTGTATAAGAGAAAACACTTGTCAGTGATTGCTTTTTGGTCGTGATATATACCCTGGAGTTTTAGTTACGTACCTCTTGCATTTTAATTTATAATGAAAAAAAAAATGTTAAATGTTTTGGTTGGTACTGAAAGAGAAAATACATACTAAAAATATAAACATTAATTTTTATATAAATAAACTTATCGATGTATTTGCGTTATTTGCATTATTTGCCATATTTTATTTTATAATTATTTATGCTGATAAAATTCTATGTATTTGTTTTTTCTTTTTCATAAAAACTGGCATTCACTTGGAACTGATATGTTATGATACAATATACAACATTTACTAAACATAGCAAATGAAGTTGGATCGTGTATCAGATTTTTCAGTGAAAATTACCAACAACAATTTTACACTATTGTAAAGTGATACACGATACAACAGATACAACGATACATTACCCATTGTGAATTGCCCAATTGTTTTTTTTTTTATTAACAACTAGATATTTTAGCATTATTTGCTTTAGATGTTGGTGAATTTTTACTCCCTTTATATTAACTCATAGTGTCTGCTTGTCGAAAAAATTTTGGATCGATTTTAACCACTTTCCCGTGACCCAATCCATCTGAAATTTTGCAGGCAGGCTCGTGGCAATGACAGAAATGATCTAACATATTTTTTTAGTGATGCCAAAACAATGGAAACTTTTAAATTTTTCTACCAGAGTTGATAAAAAATGTACACAGGGTTTGTTTTTGTTATATTATTACCACAACGACCACAAAAACAACAAGTCCAACTATGAAAACAATGCAACATTTAGAATAACAACAAGAAAAATCTAGAAATATCATGTTTTTCATTTTTTTTTAATTTTTCATAGATTTCCCTGGACCTGTTCCACCGATTTGAATGATTTTTGAAGCAGAAATCTTCCCATGAATTTGGTGAATCATTCTCACTAAAAATGATAACTGTAGCTGCACTATTGAGGGCGTGATCGTGACAAGAACAACATAGAAAATTATTTTTTTTCAAGACTTTTTTTAGTTCTTCATTCAAATCTCGGGCCCTAATCGACCGATTTGGACGATTTTAAATAGCAAACTTTTCAGGATGTTAATGAATCACTTTTTATACCAACGACCACCCTAGCTGCCCGATTGATGCCGTCATCGTGATTTCCACAGACGGACAGACGGACATCGCTATATCAACTCCGGTTGTTATAAGGATCACAAATATATAAATTTTATGGGGTCCAAAGTTTTTTTTTTAATTATTACAAACGGAATGACAAACTTATATATACCCTCTGCACACTGGAGTGGAGGGTATAAAAATTAAAAATTAAAAATTAAAAATTAAAAATTAAAAATTAAAAATTAAAAATTAAAAATTAAAAATTAAAAATTACAAATTAAAAATTAAAAATAAAAAATTAAAAATTAAAAATTAAAAATTAAAAATTAATAATTAAAAATTAAAAATTAAAAATTAAAAATTAAAAATTAAAAATTAAAAATTAAAAATTAAAAATTAAAAATTAAAAATTAAAAATTAAAAATTAAAAATTAAAAATTAAAAATTAAAAATTAAAAATTAAAAATTAAAAATTAAAAATTAAAAATTAAAAATTAAAAATTAAAAATTAAAAATTAAAAATTAAAAATTAAAAATTAAAAATTAAAAATTAAAAATTAAAAATTAAAAATTAAAAATTAAAAATTAAAAAATAAAAATTAAAAATTAAAAATTAAAAATTAAAAATTAAAAATTAAAAATTAAAAATTAAAAATTAAAAATTAAAAATTAAAATTAAAAAATTAAAATTATAAATTAAAAATTGTAAATTGTAAATTGTAAATTGAAAATTAAAAATTAAAAATTCAAAATTCAAAATTCAAAATTCAAAATTAAAAATTCAAAATTCAAAATTCAAAATTCAAAATTCAAAGTTCAAAATTCAAAATTCAAAATTCAAAATTCAAAATTCAAAATTCAAAATTCAAAATTCAAAATCCAAAATTCAAAATTCAAAATTAACAAGTAAGAAAATTATAGTCGGTCTAGACCGACTATACGATACCCTATACCATGCGTTTAGAAACCCTATCTCTTAGGCCCAACTAACTGGACATAGAAAATAAGCAAAAACCAAATTTCAGTGGGATTTTTATTAATTTTTTTGGCTGCAGATATGAAAAAGTTCATATCGGATGCTATATCTATATGGGGACTAGGTCCAAAAATGGACCAATCCTGATAATGTTTGGTAAAGTCTCTTGTGTTTTGCAAAAATATATACAAACAAAATTTGAGAAGAATCAGTGCAATATTTTTGTTTTTAATAGATTTAAGTGAAGATCGGGAAGCAGTCTATATGTGGCCAAAGGGATCATTTTTGGACTACTCATTAGTGGATGTAATGAATGCATACAAACCCAATTTGAGTAAGATCTATATGACAATTTGGATCGTATGGCAATTTATGTCGATTTCATAGGGGTAATTTGTATGGGGGCTAGGTCTGAACATGGACCGTTCACCCCATGGCCGATGAAAGCTTATATACCAAATTTCGTCAAAATATATTCATATTTGCGACCTGCAGTTTGATTACAAAGTTTACATGGACACACAGACGGACGGACATTGTTAAATCAACTCAAAAAGTGATTCTGATTCGATCGGTATAATTAAAGATGGGTCTAGGTCAAATATTTTTGGTTGTTACAAACAGCAGCACAAAGTCATTATACCCAAACCACATAGTCGTATAGGGTATAAAAATATGACCCGATTTCGTACTACTCGAAAAAACTTTACGGAGTAACATTTGAAAATTTGTTAAAGATAAAATAAAACAAGTAAGAAAATTATAGTCGGTCTAGACCGACCATACGATACCCAACTAACTGGATATAGAAAATAAGCATAAAACAAATTTGAGTGGGATTTTTATTAATTTTTTCGGCTGCAGATACGAAAAAGTTCATATCAGATGCTATATCTATATGAGGACTAGGCCCAAAAATGTACCGATCCTGACCATGTTTGGTAAAGTCTCTTGTATTTTGCGAAAATATATACAAACAAAATTTGAGAAGAATCAGTGCAATATTTTTGTTTTTTGATAGATTTAAGTGAAGATCGGGAAGCTGCTCTATATGGGGCCTATGACTAAGAATTGTGCAACAGGAATCATTTTTGGACTACTGATTAATGGATGTAATATATACATATAAATCCAATTTGACTAAGATTTGTATGATAATTTGGATCTTATGGCAATACATGTTGATTTCATAGGGGTCATTTGTATGGGGGCTAGGTCTGAACATGGACCGATTCTCACCAATTTCAATAGCGTTCATTCCATGGCCGATAAAAGCTTATATACCAAATTTCATCAAAATATATTCATATTTGCGACCTGCAGTTTGATTACAAGGTTTACATGGACACACAGACGGACGGACGGACGGACGGACATCGTTAAATCGAATCAGATAGTGATTCTGATTCGATCGGTATAATTAAAGATGGGTGTAGGTCAAATATTTTTGGTTGTTACAAACAGCAGCACAAAGTCATTATACCCAAACCACATAGTGGTATAGGGTATAAAAAACATTACTGTTCTTATATAAAGTTGTACGTACACATCAGCCAACACATCTGTATGACAGATTCTTTTTTGTGCGCACGGCTAGAAATCATGACATAATGTACATTAGATACCAATATTTAGTATCCAAATGGCAATTTTATGTCTCCTCAATACGTCTTTGGAATTCGCTACCATCGTCCATTAAAATTATAAGCAACACAATGTATTTTTCCTTTTTCTTATTTTTTTTTAAATTTTTGCTGATCCGTTTATTTTTTATATTTTTTATTTAACTAACTTTGTTTATACCCTATACCACTATGTGGTTTGGGTATAATGACTTTGTGCTGCTGTTTGTAACAACCAAAAATATTTGACCTAGACCCATCTTTAATTATACCGATCGAATCAGAATCACTTTCTGAGTTGATTTAACAATGTCCGTCCGTCCGTCCGTCCGTCCGTCTGTGTGTCCATGTAAAGCTTGTAATCAAACTGCAGGTCGCAAATATGAATATATTTTGATGAAATTTGGTATATAAGCTTTTATCGGCCATGGAATGAACGCTATTGAAATTGGTGAGAATCGGTCCATGTTCAGACCTAGCCCCCATACAAATTACCCATATGAAATCGACATAAATTGCCATAAGATCCAAATTGTCATATAGATCTTACTCAAATTGGGTTTGTATGCGTTCATTACATCCACTAATGAGTAGTCCAAAAATGATCCCTTTGACCCCATACAGAGCTGCTTCCCGATCTTCACTTAAATTTATTAAAAAACAAAAATATTGAACTGATTCTTCTCAAATTTTGTTTGTACATATTTTTGCAAAATACAAGAGACTTTACCAAACATGATCAGAATCGGTCCATTTTTGGACCTAGTCCCTTTATAGATATAGCATCCGATATGAACTTTTTCATATCTGCAGAAAAAAAAATTAATAAAAATCCCACTCAAATTTGGTTTTTGCTTATTTTCTATGTCCAGTTAGTTGGGCCTAAGAGATAGGGTTTCTAAACGCATGGTATAGGGTATCGTATAGTCGGTCTAGACCGACTATAATTTTCTTACTTGTTTTATATTATTTTATTTATTAATATTTGTATTAACATTTTTGGTTATAATTTGTTATTTTTTTTTTTTTTTTCTTTAAAATTATTTAATATTTTTTTATTTACATTTATTATTTTTAAAACAAATCTGTTCAAATTTTCTATTTCAATTCAATGTAAAACTCCTATACTTTAATTATAAGATTATAAATCTTGTTGTATGGGAAATCATAAATAAATAAACTAAACTAATTTTTTTATTTAGTAAGAAACCAATTTGGTAACTAGAGGTATTACTATATAGAATATAAAATTTTCCACGGATCATGTAAACAATGTTTTATAATAACATTAGTGTTTGAAGTGTAATGGAGAGATAAATATATGAAATAAAAAGAACTTTTTTCGAACAAAATTCAAATGTGAAGAATGCGGAAAAATCGGGAAAAGCCGAAATCAAGATAAGCGCATAGCCTGCACTTCAGCAAAGAAAACTAGTAAGAAATTAATAGTCGGTCTAGACCGACGATGCAATACGCTATAGTATGAGTTTCGAGAGAGGGAGTGGAAACATGCCAAATTTATACCAGCAAAATTATGTAGCACCTTCTACACAGACAAATTTTTAAGTATTTAGTTTCAGACCCCAGGTTTATCTGATGTAGTTGAAGAGATAAGAAGCAACATGGATGATGTAAAAATATCTTTTTTCGTTTTATTGGACCACTCAAAGGCACTGTACGCCACTCAATTTTAAGCCTCAAACTGAAGAAGTTTTTTAACTTTTCAGCATTAGCAATTTGACTTATGTCGTCATACTTCACAAATAGGTCCCAATCTGTTGCTAATAGTAGTTCCATTTCTAATTCCTTGCAATATAAGAGGGGTACCAAAAGGCGCAATCCTTGGACCACTTCTTTATTCAATATATGCCAATGATCTTCTACAACAAATTAAATTCTCTAAAATTCAGATGTACGCTGATGAAATCCGGCTATATCTAAGTAGTCCCAAAAATTCAATTATTTCGAAAACTCAAGAACTAAATCATGATCTCAAACAAATTCTAAATTGGGCAACAGCAAATGGACTACGACTTAATCCAAATAAATCTATGTGTATTAGAAAATGGTTCTAAGTCGATCAGTATAATGAAAGGTGGGTCAAACATCAGCACAAACTCATTAAACCCTTACCTACCACCATTGGGTAAGTATAATAAGGATAAAAAAGAAAATCTTTGGATATGCTCCGGAGTCATTGGCAATTTCATAAAAGTACAAAAACTCCAGGTCGCAAATAGAAATATATTCTGATACAATTTGGTATATAAGTTTTATTCTGCCATTCGTTGGAAGATCAGCAAATGTTCAGACTTACGTTTCAGACCCAATACGGGGGTCCCCTATGATATCGACCAATATTGTCATAGAATCTAGATTATTATATATGTATATCGTGATGAAATTTGTTTTGTGAGTGAAATAAACGATACTTGGCTTTTCTCGATTTATATTTTTCGGAATTTATGAAATGTTAATTTTGATCGAAAATAAACAATTTTGTTCATATTTCTGGTTCGTGGTACTTTTTTTATTATCAATATATCCATACCTTCAGTTACCAGATTGGTTATTTCTTAATTGAGATAAAGTCGAAATGGTGAAACTACATCCGAAAAAAGAAAAAAATATCTATATATAATATATATAATATATATTTATATAAATATTATGCATAATTTTTTTTTTAAATAGTCCCACTTCAAGTGCACTTCGGTTGTTGCCTAGTGTAATTGATGCACTAATTGTTATTTTCAGTCCAGACATAAAAATTGCTTGTTCATACAGCTGAACTTTCTTTTGCCCATACTCTTCGTTTGAAGTCTGTGACGGTCGAGGCGACAAATACAAGCTGCAGTGAAGTTTTTTTTATAGAAAGACCATATATCTTCTCATAATCCGCTACCGCTTAAATTTAAATGAATTGTGGTTATGGATCCTCGTTTCAAATCAAAAGGATTTACAGAAACCAGTGGTTCAAAACTCCTTAAGAACAATTTCTTTAAAATGTAGAGTGTCTTAATTTGAAAACTTTTTTTTTAATTTTATATTGATAGGCCTTAGTTTTATTTGTTTTTTATTGTTGTTCAAATATCTTATCTTTAAATGTTGTTGCTATTTACACGGATTTTTTTCTTGCCAGATATGGCTGATTTTCGGCGCGAACGTTTTTATAAGAAAAAATAATATATAAAAAGATCATTCTGGATCCTCGTTTCAAATCAAAAGAATTTATGGAAACCAGTGGTTCGAAATACGTTAAGAACAATTTCTTTAAGATGTAGAGTGTCTTAATTTGAAAACTTTTTTTAAATTTTATATTATTAGGCCTTAGTTTTATTTGTTTTTTTTTTTTGTTCTTTAAATATCTTATCTTTAAATGTTGTTGCTATCTACACTGATTTTTTTCTTTCCAGATATGACTGATTTTCGGTGCGCCCGTTTTTATAAGGAAAAAATGATATATAAAAAGATCTTAAAGTTTAATATCTTAAAATATCCGGCAATGAAAAGATTGAAACGTCATAATGCACATCGCTCGAAAGTCTATGGTCTCTGTTTTTACTGTATTTTTATAAGAATTAATACGGTCAATATGAGCTAAGAAACATATAAATAAGACAATTCGTTTATGGATTTCTAACCTTCATATATTTAGAAGGAACAATAATATTGTACTTCACATTAAAAATTGTATCGATGGTAAAATTTATAACAAATCGAAGTTACGCCCTAAACTAGATTTTAGCCTAAATAATTTGCGGAAACACCAATTTCAATTGGCATATGTACATACATACTTACGAGTATGTACATACATACATCGCATATTATGATTGTCCATTTTGAAAAAACAAAAACTTTAAACACTATTACCATTATTGTTAACGAAAGCCATGATAAGACAAGTCCATTAGCATTTGAATAAATTGTTGTTGTTAATTCTATTCTAAATTGTACACGCTTTTACACTATGACTGCGGCTGTGGACCTGGCTATAGAAGTTTAACTTATTCAGTTTAAATATTATTCAAAATTTGGAAAATTAAAAAATATATAAATATATAGTTTTTTTTATGTCTATTATATAAAATTACTTAAACGACATATTTCAAAATTATTACTTAACGAAAATGTCATTGGAATTTACTGTATATACGAGTGAAATGAATAAACATTCGTACAAAGTATAATAAGTGAATATACACTTTCAAGGTTTCTCCATCGTAAACAGAAACGAAACAAAACACGTCAGCAAGCTAGCTTAAATAGAATAAAAACAACTTAAAATCGAGGAAAATAAAAACATAACGAAAACAAAAAAATACCAACCAAGTGACTAATAAAAAAAAAAAATAAATAATAAAAAGTTCTATATAATTTGAAAAATAGTTAAACTACTACAAATAAGTAAGTGCATTCAAAGCCAATGATGAAAAAGGACAAGTTTCAGATTTTTTTTTCATCTTTATTAAGTTAGTACTACGACTAGTCTATATAGACTAAATAATAGTTTAATTCTAAATAATTACAATATTTAATAAGGGTTACAGATATATAAGTTTCAGCTGATAATATTAAATAAATTATGGTTGGTCAAAAATACAACTACTTTCAAACGACCCAATAAAACCTCAGAATCCTTAACTAATAATGGTGGATACCTTCCAGGCCGCATGGATAATTTTGTATGATTTTTTGAGGGTTGTATTTTCCATTAAGACAATGTTTATCTCTTATGGTTGCGGAGTTACTGTCGACCAATTATCCAATGCGTATACTTTAGAGTTGTAAATTATAATTAACAAATAGTTTTGAATACTTTAGGAGAATACTTAAAATACTGTGGAGCGCAGTCGTTTGGGATTTCACTATTCAATTGACTTTCTTGACTCCATCAGCACATAGTAGATGTGGGGAATCCGTTTATTTCAAGTCCGATACAACAATAATGCATTATTTTGGCAAACTATAAATCGATGCTACTAATATAATCCAGTAGCTAAAGACTGTAATCTACTACTTTACACTTAGACTGAATTTCGAAAAATAGTTTTAGGTCAAGTATGACACCCGGCAGGGTATGACACCCGTAGCTTCACTGATGGCTCAAAGATGAGTTGCGCCTCACTAAAATTGAAATCGTTGGCCAAAACTTAAATTTTGTTGTTGTCACCGATTGCAAAACTTTCATCGCCATTTAATAATAAACATATCAGTATCAAAATTATGTCAATTGTGGGCATGGCATGCCACTGAATACATAATTTTTATAAAATTTAAGAAAAAACCATCTCCAGGATTCTATTTGAAAAATATATATTTGTATGCTTATATGTGGTGTGTTATTAAATATTTTTTAACCATATATTTTTCACAAATTTAAATTTTAGACAAATAGAACTTTTGGGATCAAGAGGGAACAAGGAATCTAAACCACCCTGGGAAATGGGAAAGTGTCTTCTTAAACCCGTTACACACTTTTGTATTATATAAATGACACTCATTTGCTCCCGATGGTACGATAAATTTGTGATTATTTTAGAAAGCTTATAATTCTCAAGATTTGTACGGTTTGTAGCTTTTTTTAGGAGCACACTGTGACGTAATAGAAGTAAGAAAAGGCTTGTGTGTAGATGTGTAGCTTGATGGTTCTTCTGGACGAAAACAATAGAATCAATCTGTATGTCAATCATGGAAGTCTTTTGTACCATTTTGTTTTGATTGAAAAAGAATTTGGAAGACTCAGAGCCTTCGACCACTAAACTACAAACAAAGGATATTTGGAAAAATGAAAACCATCTTCCCCGAAATACTGCTAACCAATCAGAATTTGAATTTAAAAAGGAAACTAATGACACCATTAAAAAAGAAGTCGTTGATATCAGAGCCCAAAATGCAGCACCACTTATACAGTCATTGAAATTGGAAATTGACAGGCAGACAATTGAAATAAACTACCAACTAGTGCTAACAATGATAGATGGAAAAGTTGGCCAGGCTTTGACTGACACAACGGCTTCATCCAGCTGCATTATAAGCCAAGCAATATCAACCCAATTAAATCAAGTCCAGGAAAAATCATTATAACTATAATAGTGATGCACATGAATTTGGATTATCACCGCTATATACGAGCATACGATTTACGGAAAACATACTGAAAATCAGTTATGATTTGAATTTCGGACCTACATCATCAATAAGAAAGAAGAAACATGTTCAAAAAGAATATCTGAAATGTGGGTTGATTATAGATACCAAGACAAGGGTCAGTCAATACGAATGATGTGAATATAGCAAGAAGATTCTTTTCAGGCTCCGAAATAGCATCTGAGTTAACGGGTTTTGATGTAAGTTCGATTTCAAGATATAAAACAATCATCGAAATACTTCCGCATAATCAAAAAATTTACGTTACAAAATTTGGTGATTATGCCCAGGCAAGTGCAAGAATATACACAACCAAATACCCATGGAAAAATATGTATACAACACTCCATAAAGAAGTCTATAGATATCATTTAGTACCACTTGGAGATCTAACAAAGGAAATCCAGGAAAAATGAATAATAATTACAGATTTTGTAGGAAGCACAGACAAATACCAGAAAAATATCACGAAATGTTACAAATAAAGATCAGTTTAATATATTCTTGGCAAGGTAAGGTCCATTCATCTCTACTAGACTTAGATGAAGTAGCGAAAATTCTGCTACTGGACAGAAATAATACAGAACTGAATATCGAATATTTCAAAGCAATATACCAACTAAATGAATAACAATTACTAGCGATTTCAGCCCTCGAAATTCGAGCGCAAATTCTAGGAAATTTTATTTTTTCACTAAATAAAGACCCTAAAAGTTGCTAATCAATTATAGCCAATTCACAAATCAACACAAAAAACAAACTCATTTTTATTACAAACACATTAACAAATTTTATAAACACGTATAATTTTATGTATGTGTTAGTAGCAACTTTAAATGCAATTTACTTAAAATAAAGGAAAAAATTTAAAAATCTGTAAATCTGAAAATCGGCTAAAAAGAAATACCTTTCAAATAATATACGTTTAGTCAAAATCGGGATAAAACGGTAGAACAAAACATCAGTCACAAGAAATCGCCTAGCCTATTAATATTATAGATAATTTACTTTTACTGTTGTCTATATTAAAAATTAAAAAACTTCGTCACAAAAAATATTTAGTATTAATTTTGTAAAGTGGATTTAAGATAATTGATTTTAATTAAATTGGAGAAAAGTTTAAGGAATTATTTTTCGAAAAAAAATAATAAAATATCTCAATTGGATCAAAACTTATAGAGTTTTGCCCAACAAAAAACAATTCTGAACAACTGTGCGGCGTCGGTGCGAGCGTTTTCTCCTTCGATTTCCATATTCAACTTACTGTGAAAGCATATCTGGAAATGGAGGCTCTGTGGGCTGCTGTGCAAGGCGTTGAAAAAGATGATAAAAAAATTATTTGGCTCGTTCCAAGCTTATATTGCTTGTGGATCCTATGCTGTTTATGCATATTCAAGATGCTGTTACGGCAAAAGAAATCTGGGATAACTTTCAAAAAGCATTTGAAGATTCTGGACTTACACGCAGGGTATGTTTGTTGCGAAAATTGATAACCACGAATGTGGAAGATTGCGCATCTATGGAAGATTTTGTTAACGTGATTATGTCAATATCAAATAAGCCTTTAAGTGTTGGCATGAAAGTTTCTGATGAATGGATTGGAACATTGATGTTAGCGAGTCTTCCGGATTATTATCAACCAATGATAATGGGGATCGAAAGTTCCGGTGTGCAAATATCTGGTGATTATGTTAAAACAAAACACCTGCAAGAAATGAAAGTCCTGAATACAAAATTTTCAGCGCTTGTTGGTAAGCCACATGTAACAAAGTTTCAAAATAAGAAATACGTCAATGTTATGGTTGTCGTAAGTATGGTCACATTAAAGTGAATTGCCCTAAGAATCGGAATAATGGTAGTAGTTTTGTAAGGAAAACCTTGACAGCGTTCTCGGCTATGAATTCATCATTAGGTGATGATTGGTATTTTGATTCGGGAGCAACATCCCATATGTGCAACAATAAAGCGTTATTTGACAATATAAGGAATTGTGCGGAATTTACAATTGTGACAGCAAACAATTCAAATATGAAAGGAAATTCTAGGTGTAATATTGATATGCAGGTGTCAATTGATGAAAATATTGTTAGTGACATAGTTTTGCGTGATGTTTTATACCTATCTGAAACTCATACAAATTTATTATCAATTTCAAAAATTGTCAAAAATGGACACAAGGTAAATTTTGATGTTAACGGATTCAAAATCATTAATGCAGACAATCAGATAATTGCAACTGGTTTGTTAGTAGAACATATGTTCAAATTAAATAAAATAAACATGAGAAATTATGTTGCAAAGAATTTTGATTGTGATATATGGCATTTAAGGCTTGGTCATCCATGTAACGAAAATTTAAGAAAAGTCGTTAATATGGTTCACGGTATAGATACTATTTGCATAAACGAAGATAAATGTTCGATATGTCCTAAAGGAAAAATAGCCCGTTTACCCTTCAAAGATGTCAGCTCTAGAGCTAAAGAGTGTTTAAACATTGTTCATTCCGACTTATGTGTTGCAATGGAAGAAAATTCATTCAACGGTTCTCGGTATTTGCTGGTTTTCGTAGATGACTGCTAGAAAATTTGAAGAGTTTAAGAATCTTATCGCGAATCAGTGTCGTCGAAAGATAAAAGTTTTTCGAACTGATGATGGTACCGAGTTTTGTAATCGACAAATGTATGATACTATGATTTCTTCTGATATTATACATCAAGCAACTGCTCCATATACGCCAGAGCAGAATGGTTTAGCCGAAAGAATGAACCGGACAATCATTGAAAAAGCTAGGTGCTTATTAATTCAGGCTCATTTAAGTACACCATATTGGGCGGAGGCAGTTAACACAGCCGTGTATTTAGTGAATCGTTTACCATGTAAAGGTCATGTAAGGTCTGAAGAGGCTCGGTCAGGACGTAAACCTACATTGAAACATTTGAAAATTTTTGGTTGTATGGCTATAGTTAAAATTCCAAAAGAGAAGCGCAGAAAATTCGATGCTGAAGGTAAATAATTGCTATTTGTTGGTTATTGTGATACATCTAAAGCGTATAGATTCGTTGATACAAAAAACAAAAGAGATGACAGTTAGTAGAAATGCTGTATTTCTGGAACAAATTTTTTTGTTGATGTTGTTGACACAAATAATAATAATGTTTTCTATATTCCGTTTAAAGAAGAATCAATTGATAGTCAAATTGTTGAAAGTAATAATCAAGTCAGTGACCATGAGAATTCAGATTCGCATACGTATTTCTCAGAAGATGATATTTTTGAAGCTCCTGATTCTAGTGGTAGAAATACACCTGCCGATTCCTTGAGTGATTCTCCTATTAATTTACTGAGAGGGGTATTTTGCCAGAAGAGGTTCCAAATGTTAAGGATTCATCTAAAAATACAGTACCTAATGAAGAATTAAGAAGATCTACTAGAGTTCGGAAATTACCCTATCGTTATGCAAACGTTACGATGAATTTTCATTTAAGTGAACCTAATACGTTTAAAGAGGCCATGAATAGTGCTCAAGCTCAATTGTGGGAAAATGAAATGAAAGAGGAATACAATGCTTGACAACGAAACGTGGGTAGTTTGTGATTTACCAAAGGATAAAAAACCAATATCCAATAAGTGGTGTTTCAAGATAAAACGCGATTCATCAGGAAAAACTGAAAGGTACAATGCCCGTTTAGTTATAAAAGGGTATTCTCAAAAGAAAGGAATTGATTGTGAAGAGACATTCTCCCCGGTTGCAAGATATTCATCAATTCGATTATTACTGGCACTTGGTGTTAACCATGATTTAGATATTGATCAAATGGATGTGGTTACAGCCTTCTTACAAAATGAATTGAGTGAAGACATTTACATGCATTTTCCTGAAGATTTTCTAAATAAAGATCGTAAAGTATGTAAGCTGAAGAAATATTTGCATGGTCTGAAACAAGTCCACGCTGGAATCAAAAATTGAGCAATACTTTAATTGAATTTAGTATGAATCTATCCAAAACCGATCCCTGCATATATTACTATGTAGAAGGGGAAATAAGAGTATACATAGCAATATACTTATGTTGCTGATATACTGATATTTTCTAATAATTCGTCCATGAAAAATAAGATTAAATCATTTTTAATGTCGAATTTTAAGATGAAAGATGTAGGTAAAGCAAATTTCATTCTTGGTATGAAAATAACACGCGATAGAAAAGCTGGCAAACTGTGGATTGAGCAAGAGTTATAAAAAACCTATGGTAAAGGAGATAAGTCATGGGCACTATATTCTGACAACAAGAGTGCTATTGATTTAGCCCACAACAACGTATATCACGCTAGATCAAAACATATTGATATTCGTCATCATTTTGTTCGTGATTTAGTTCACAAGAATTGTGTACAAATTATTCATGTTGTCACAGAGAACATGGTAGCAGACATTCTCACTAAAGCGTTATCTACTGGGAAGTTTCAAGAATGCCGTTACAACCTTGGTCTGAGATAATTCAATTCTAGTGGGGGTGTTGGACTGATGACTTGAAGTCAAATATACTTTAATATAATTTATCAAGTGTTCAATGTATTTATAGTTTTAATAATAATTAGTATTTTATTTACTTTCCGTTTTTACTTTTTCAATAAACTTCAATACATTAGGAACTGTCAAAGCTAACCCACCTATCTATTCTTTTATATATATTTTTTCCAATTGTATTTTTACAGTGCCAATCTATTTCAAACATCAACAAAGTTGATCCATTTTTTAATAAAATTAAAAATAAACCCTTTTAAATTTTATCTAACAATAAGTGACGAATATTTCCAAAAACATCAATAAGAAATTAAAAAAATAAAATATTTCAAGCATAACAAATTTGAATCATAAGAATATGTGTGATTGTTTTTATGGTAGTAAATCTATGTTGTCTATAAGTAAAAATCTTTTGTTGGATGAAAAGAAGAATTTCGAATTTGAAGCGAATATATTAATTTGGGGACAAATGATATGTTATATTCTGATTACTTCTGTGTGTTTTTTTTTACCGAAAGACATTACAAATGAGCAGATGAAAATGTTTATAAACTGATTTCAGTTTTTTCCCCAATACGTATTACTGTTTTAATTTCGTATAATAAACACAAAATATAGTTGTGGCAGAATAAGTATACATATGTGTAAATTTACTGTCATGTGATTTAATGTTATTGAAGGTTGGTTCGAATTAATATGTAATTGTTTTTCTGATTTTTTAAATATTTTTTTATTTTATACAAATTATTTAAATTTATTAACTGATCTCGAAATATTTAAAATTAAGATTTTTTCATCAGGGTCAATAAATTTTTAACTTTTCACCCGGCATCCTCACTTGTATGTCACCTTGGATCGTGGGTATTGAGAAAGGTCATGCTACTTATAATAAATGTTAGTAAATTTTTAAAATGTTGTGTGTTTTATTACTTTTCAGATGGGCAGATGAACCTGTCAAAAAAATTGACGAAGCGGTTAAGTGAAATTAAAAAACTAGGGGGGTTGGTTGGCTGCTGTAAAGTTATTATATAATTTTTTAAGCTACAGTGTATAAACAGTGGCGTTAATTATGAGAAATGCTATGTAAACAGGTTTAATTTTATTCATTAAGAAAAAAAAAATTTCGAAACCACTCTTGTTCCTGTTTATGGGTTTGAATTTTTTTTAAAAGTTAAAAAAGCTGTTTTCCAAAGCTGTCAAATAAACAAACTCTGTGGTGTTTGAGAATAGCAAAAAAAAAACAATAGACAACTGTTATTGAATGTTGAATGTTTTATTTTATCAATGGATAACATACCGATAAACAATTTAAGGTAAGAAATCCTCTACTTAAAATTTGTTCCTAAATGATTTTAAAGATTTTAATGGCTGTGGGCCGAAATATATTTATAGCTATAATGTACATATTTGTACATTATTTGTGTAGTTTACAGTATTAGTATTTGTTGAGTGCAAGTGTAGTCATTTTATTATGCGAATAGTAAAATGACTATTTTTGATAGTGGTAGTTTTTAATGACTGTAACGAAACCACCTATTTTGTATTGACGAAAGAAAGCAATGCTTTTTGTAAAAAAGTGTTAATCATTCTAAATAATTAATGTTCTAATAATCTAACCGATAAAAACAAAGATTTTATTAAAACTCTTTCTTTCCTTATGCATATGAGTTTTGAATCTCTCCGTGACTGTGTGTGACTTTGCGTGACTATTTTAAAATTAATCTTTGGTCACAACATGTCTATGGACAAAGTTTCAGATCGATCGGATGAGGGGAAATGACTTTTAGATCACTCAGTGAATGTGCGTGAATATGCGTGAATGTGCGTGATTACGCTGAAATTAATCTGTAGTCACAAGAAGATTATGAACCAAGTTTCAGATCAATTGGATAAGGGGGAATGGGGTTGCCCCACAAAAGACAGACAGACATACAGAGAGTATGAGTTAAAAGAAAGAGTTTAAAAATATGAAAGAATATCTTTCGACCTCATAAAAACTGAATTACTAAAAAGTTTTAATTTTTAAAATTGGCGAACCATGCATCACATATAGCAACTCTTACGAAACTAAGAATAGTGGAAATTAGAAGTACAAATGCATAAATATTCAAAAAACTCAATAACATCGATTGTTTGTATGAAGAGAGTTGTATCTTCTGAGATTAATACGAATTAAAAGCTGTACGGTATGAAAACGGATTCTTAACCACACTGCTCGTAGGCTTGACCTTAGGTGAGTGTGTTAAAGCGCACGACCAAAAATTGCAAGTACAAGTGTATGTGAGATAGACGCAGGTTCAAATCCCACGGCCGCCCTAAGTAGAAAAATTTCATAAAGAAACAATCTATTCAATTATAACATTACAATTATCACATGTTAAATAAATCGCTGATGAAGGCTAAAATGCCAGATACTAGTCTGATTAAAGGTACAGTGCAGTTATAAATTTTAGAAATATATGCTTTCTTCTCTATCACGCACCATTAAAAATCGGTTTATTTAAACATCCCCGGAACATATGGTCTATCGTATCATTTAGTTGACCAGGACTGACTATAACTTTCTTAATTTATTTTTTTACTGTGTTAATATTTTATGCTAAACTTAATTTTTTTTATAACTTTAAACTTTAAAGTTTAAAGAGAAATAAAAATAAATGCAAACCACAATGCGTATAAGTGTTCCTAAATCATAAAAAAAAATTTCAAATTCAAGTTTATATGCTCTACATACCGCTGTGCAGAGGGTATATATAGGTTTGACATTCCGTTTTTAACGCATCGAAAAGTTAATTTCCGACCCCATTTAGTATATTTATATTTGATCCTTATAACAGCTCTGGTCAATATAGAGATGTGGGTCTGTCCGCCTCTCTGTTAAAATCACGCTAATTCACAAAATAAATCATTTATCTGGGTAAGAATAAGAAAATATTGTTTGCTATCGCTTCAGGCAGGTTTGTACTTAAAATGGAGTAAATCGGGCATCATTGTGGTGCGATATGGCCTTACATTCGTAGACAACTAAAAAAAAAAACTAAGAATCGAGTGTGTTTCTTGTAACATTTTTGTGGTTGAATATAATTGTTGTACAACAACATTCACAGTTACCAAAAAAAGCCAACAAAAAAATTATGCAAATATATTAACCATACCAGTAAACAATTGCCAACAATTTTTGTCGTTATCAAGATTTATTAAAGAAATCGCCAATATGACAGAAAATATTACCACTAAAAATCTCAAACAAAAAGTACCCTTTTTTAAAATATTTCCCCTCTTTTAAAAAAGTACCCTTTGAAATTTAAAAATTAAAAATTAATAATTAAAAATTAAAAAAAGTTAAAAATTAAAAATTAAAAATAAAAAATTAAAAATTAAAAATTAAAAATTTAAATTAAAAATTAAAAACTAAAAATTCAAAATTAAAATTAAAAATTTAAAATTAAAAATTAAAAATTAAAAATTAAAAATTAAAAATTAATAATTAAAAATTAAAAATTAAAAATTAAAAATTAAAAATCAAAAATTAAAAATTAAAAATTAAAAATTAAAAATTAAAAATTAAAAATTAAAAATTAAAAATTAAAAATTAAAAATTAAAAATTAAAAATTAAAAATTAAAAATTAAAAATTAAAAATTAAAAATTAAAAATTAAAAATTAAAAATTAAAAATTAAAAATTAAAAATTAAAAATTAAAAATTAAAAATTAAAAATTAAAAATTAAAAATTAAAAATTAAAAATTAAAAATTAAAAATTAAAAATTAAAAATTAAAAATTAAAAATTAAAAATTAAAAATTAAAAATTAAAAATTAAAAATTAAAAATTAAAAATTAAAAATTAAAAATTAAAAATTAAAAATTAAAAATTAAAAATTAAAAATTAAAAATTAAAAATTTAATATTAAAAATTAAAAATTAAAAATTAAAAATTAAAAATTAAAAATTAAAAATTAAAAATTAAAAATTAAAAATTAAAAATTAAAAATTAAAAATTAAAAATTAAAAATTAAAAATTAAAAATTAAAAATTAAAAATTAAAAATTAAAAATTAAAAATTAAAAATTAAAAATTAAAAATTAAAAATTAAAAATTAAAAATTAAAAATTAAAAATTAAAAATTAAAAATTAAAAATTAAAAATTAAAAATTAAAAATTAAAAATTAAAAATTAAAAATTAGAAATTAAAAATTAAAAATTAAAAATTAAAAATTAAAAATTAAAAATTAAAAATTAAAAATTAAAAATTAAAAATTAAAAATTAAAAATTAAAAATTAAAAATTAAAAATTAAAAATTAAAAATTAAAAATTAAAAATTAAAGATTGAGTTTGAAATTATTCATGTTTTTAATGTTACCAAACAAACTATCTACTGCTTTTGGTTACTGATGAGGGTTGGTGACTCTTCCTGAAACATCTGTATAACCTGTCATGCAGAATATAGATAAATTTTTTGAAACAAATGTGCCAATGTTTTTGTCTTTATTTAAAGTAAAAACATTTGATCTTGAGCCTGAATAATTTCAAACTCATTCATTAGAATGATAAAGATCGAAAACAAGATTTTTTATTTTTATAAAAAATACTATTATTAAAAATACGGAGGGCACGCCGTTAACGTTAAAAATTAAAAGTAAAAAATTAAAAATTACTAGCTAATTCAGATAAAATTATTTTAAAATTTGCTTTTTTTAATATTAAATTTTTAGCCAAGAATCAGTTGATTTTTTTTATACCCTCCACTCCAGTGTGCAGAGGGTATATATAAGTGTGTCATTCCGTTTCTAATAATTAGAAAAAAAATTTTGGACCCCATAAAATATATATATTTGTGATCCTTATAACAACCGGAGTTGATATAGCGATGTCCGTCTATCCGTCTGTGGAAATCACGATGACGGTATCAATCGGGCAGCTAGGGCGCTCGTTGATATAAAAAATGATTTATTAACATCCTGAAAAGTTTGCTGTTTAAAATCGTCCAAATCGGTCGATTAGGGCCCGAGATTTGAATGAAGAACTAAAAAAAGTCTTGAAAAAGTATAATTTTCTTTGTTGTTCTTGTCACGATCACGCCCTCAATAGTGTAGCTACAGTGATCGTTTTTAGTGAGTATGATTCACCAAATTCATATGAAGATTTCCGTTTTAAAAATCATTAAAATCGGTGGAACAGGTCACAGGAAATCTCTGAAAAATTAAAAAAAAAAATGAAAAATATGATGTTTCTATATTGTTCTTGTTGTTATTCTAAATTTTGTGTTGTTGTCATAGCTGGACTTGTTGTTTTTGTGGTCGTTGTGGTAATAATATAATAAAAACTAACCCTTTGTACACTTTTTATTAACTCTGATAGAAAATTTTAAAAGTTTCCATTGTTTTGGCATTACTAAAAAAATTTGTTAGATCATTTCTGTTATTACCACGAGCCTGCCTATAAAATTTCAGATCGAATGGATCACGGGCAAGGGGTTAAAATCGATCCAAAATTTTTTCGACAAGCAGACACTACGAGTTAATATATGTAAAGGGAGTAAAAATTCACCAGCATCTAAAGCAAATAATGTTAAAATACCTAGTTGTTAATAAAAAAAAAACAATGTAAATTTAGCAAAAAAAAAATTTTATGTATAAGAGAGAATAACACAAAAATAACGTTTGATGTTGTATTTTTTGTGTGTAATATTTACATATACATACATGAACATATTAAATAATACAAATAATATACATATATTATATATATGTATGTATATCCATAACAACTGCATGTTAGAAATAAATCGGTATATTATTTTATTTACATAAAATTCTGCAATATTTTGTTGTGGGGAAAATACATTTCTTTTGCATTAACAGAGTGTCACTTCATTTTGCTCAGCGTGACTATGCCACAATAGATGGCGCCACAATTTTTGTTCTAATTAGCTTTGCAATAGTTATTTCTATTTTAACATGAATGTAAATATTTTCAAATAGATATTATACATAACAATGTTAAGAGTATACACGGGCTGGTCTTTTATTTCATACGTTTTTTCATTATTCTTTTACAAATATGAACATAAGTTTGGCATATTAACTTTTTGTTGTCTTTACAAAATAGAGTTACCGAGTTCATCAATGAGTTTTTTGCTTTCAAAGCTGTTCTACATAGTTATATAGAATTATTATTCTGCTTTACCTACAAAATATCTGATTGCGATTACATCTAATTTTTAAAAATTGTTTATAATTACTAAAGGATTATTATTCACATAAATACAAAATTGCACTTTTTAAATTTTCCATTCAAATTTAAGAAAATATCAATTCTAAAAACTAGAATTAAAAATTTCCAATTATAAATTACAATTAATTGAATTTCAGAAAATCATATCAAAACGTCGGAAATTGTAATTTTAAATTTAGAAGATATCAATTGCATCTCTAATATATAAATTTTATTCGTTAAACACAAATTGAAATTCCAAAAAAAAATAAAACACTAAATACCTGTGTTTACATTTAAAAAATTTTTAATTTCAGGAGAAATTAATAGCTTTTCAGTACCGCGATTCAGTAACTTCTTTTAACGATAGTCGAATCGTTAAAAAAAAGAAAACAGCAAAATTATCAGTAAAATTTTTAAACGATACTCGCTATTGTTAAAGTCAGCTGTTGTTGTTATCTAAACGACAACCATTTTTGTGTTGTTTATTCAATCGATAAAAACTTAAATTTTTAGGTTGAAATGTCGTCATACATAAATAAAAATCATAAGATAGTGAAAATATTTTGCTTTAATTAAAAAAACTTTTTTATATAAATAAAAAAATTAAATAGCATATTCAATTCATTATTTAATTTTCAAATAAATATACAGAAATATTAGCAAAAAATAAAGATATTAAACATGAACATAAAATCATCCTGTCAAACACGAAGTAATTTGTTTTTTTTTCTATTCTTCTTTGTGTTTTTCGCTTATTTTGACAGAGATGCCATTCGTTTACAATTTAAATAAATAGAAAAATAGATTTGTCGACTGTCGTTAAGATGTGTGTACTTAGTGAATCACTTAATCCGTAGTGCAAACAACAATAGCTGTCGATATATTTTGCGATTGTCGGATCGTTGAAATTTACAGAATCACACTACAGAAAACATTAATTTAAATTCAATGAATTTTAGAAAACGTCAAATGATATTTAAGAATTGCGAACATAAAAACTGTTACATAAATAAACGCAATTTGATGAGAATGTTTTTTATGTATAAATTTTCATAATTTTTTCGGACGAATATTTGAAGTTTTTCAGGAAATAAAGATAACAAATTATTTTATTTAAAATGTTTGGGATATTTGTTTTTTTGCGTTTGGCATCCCTAATTTGACTATTTATTATTATAAATTTATTCTCTATGTTTTCCATATATGGCAATATTTTAATAAAAAAGTTGAGAGAGCTTTTTTTTTTTGGTTATTATTTTGTTACTCCATCCGACCTATATGGCCGCAATGAAGTAATATTTGGCCAGTTAAAAGAAACTATACAGCCATCTCCAATTAGAACGATTTAATGCATATAGCCACCCTACACAACCATTACCTTTGCAATAGAGGTTAGGGCGAGCTATTTAATTAGCAAAAACTAAATTAAACGAGAAGTTATGTCATATAACCGGAAACGCATGCATATAAGAAACGCATGCATATTTTTCCAATATTTTGTTTACATTTATTATTAATACTCAAACCGAGGTGGAGGGTATCAAAGATTCGGCACAGCCGAATTTAACACTCTTACTTGTTTCTTATAGGGATCAAAATTTGGGTGTTATAAGGCTGGCTGCGTTAAATAATGAATTTCATTGGTGTTCTATGAATTACTTAGGGGTTTTCTACTCTAGTAAAAGAAAAATAATGAAATTTTTAAATCTTGATCGTGTCTTGTATATCATTGTTTTTTATAACAAGAAATTATAATAGAAATTGGCCAACAAGAAAAGCAATTTACTTTAAATTTAATTGGTATTCGAACTTAAAGTTTCAGTATCGCCAATAGTTTTAAAGTGGTAACCATACCCAACATTGGTTGTAATATTGAGTTTAAGACGTAAGACGAATTTAACACTCTTACTTGTTTTTGGTAAATGTCGAACTTTTACCAATTGGGATCTTGCAAGCCAAATTGACACAGTAATGGTATACGACCTAGATGGACGGTACTAAAGACTCGGTACAGTTGAGTTCTTCCTAGTTAAAATTAACTAAAAATTTTTTTCTTTACATGGATATAAAGATTTTCGAAATGACATAAGATATTCAATAAAATAGCAAAAATTCATCTGTTCAAAAATAAATATGACCTGAAGGAAAAAATGTACTTTTTATTATGTGCATGAATTTATTTTAAATTAATAAAATTTAAAAAAAAAATTGTTGTTGGAGTTAGTCATTATATTAAAATTAAACTATTTTACAAACAATGTGACACATTATTGTGTAACACTAGAGCCGATCTGACTCTTGTCACTTTAGGAGAAATATTAAAAAAAAATTTAAAAAAACAAAACAATATAATTTTTTCTCACGTTTCTATGAGATATGAACAACAACTTCAATTGAATGGTATTTCAAACACCTATATTCCTATGTGGTTTTATTTTACTACCATACATTGCCTATTTCTGGAGTTTTTGGAGTTTGAACTTGGGAAATACTAATAAATTAAACTAATATTTTTTATCGCATATGATTTTTTTTATAGACTGGTACTCTTTAGAAGTGATTTATACGATTTTGTTGATAAAACTTCGAAAAACCTGAAAAAATCACATTCCGCTTTAAGAGTTAAAAAATACAAAAAATATTTCAAGTGAAAGGCTCTATAGATAAGTATTTCAAAATCAAAAACGATAAGGAAAGTCAAATAAATAAAAAAATTCCCTAAATTTATTTTTTCAATTTGGATCATATATGGAAAATGTAACTTTTTATTACACTTCAACTATTTTGTAGGGTTTCCATTTGCCTTGATAACAGTTTAGAAACTTCGATCTTGTCGCATAATAATTGAAGGTATGAGTATGTTATAAATACTTATATATATATTTTTCAAGTTTTAATATTTTCTTGAAAATTTCTATTGTTGGGAATACATTCAGATAATCAAAATGCTCAAGTAGAAGATTCTGAATATGTTTGTTGATTAATATTGTAATTGATACACAAAACTTGGAAAAATATAATTTAAATTATTTTATTATAAAGCTTATTTCGTGAATGGTAAAACTTAGCTCATGTCTGATTTGACAGGTAATTAGTTTTATCCTTCCGCTGAACGAATATGGTTGTGTATACGCTTGAACAACGCTGGGAAATATTGCGACATTACTTTGAAAATCATGGTAATGTTGCAGAATGTGTGCGAAAATTGCGTACGGATTTTGGAAGAAGAGAAGCACCGTCAGCTCCGTATGTTCGTTATCTTGTGAGAAAAGTGAAAGAAACTGGCATCCTCATCGATAAACCAAAGCGTAAAAAGCCAAAAACAGTACGTACACCCGAGAATATTGCCGCTGTGGCAGAAAGTGTGCGTGAAGCGCCATCAACATCAATTCACCGTCGTTCATCATTGAGACGAATTTTGCATAAAGACCTTGGTATGACGCCATACAAAGTCCAATTGGTTGAGGAGTTGAAGCCAACTGACTATCCAATGCGTTTTCGCTTCGCTAAGTGGGCCTGTGATCGACTTACAGAAGATGCCGATTTTGCTAAAAAAAATAATTTTTTCAGATGAAGTTCATTTTGTTTTGGCGGGTATGTAAACAAGCAAAATTGTCGCATTTGGGGCACAGAAAACCCGCACGCGTATATTGAAAAGCCGATACACCCAAAACGAGTTACTGTTTGGTGCGGATTTTGGTCGAGAGGCATAATTGGGCCATTTTTCTTCGAAAATAAGCAAGGAGTGGCCGTTAGAGTCAATGGCGATCGTTATCGGGCCATGTTGAACGAATTTTTGTTCACAAAAATTGAAGAGGAGGATATTGGCAACATTTGGTTTCAACAGGACGGCGCTACGTGCCACACAGCCGAAGCTACACTCGATGTTTTGCGCCCTGTTTTTGAAGATCGCATTATCAGCCGCAGAGCTGATGTCGTTTGGCCACCTCGGAGCTGCGATTTGACACCGTTGGACTATTATTTGTGGGGTGCCCTCAAAGATAAGTGTTACGCCAACAAGCCAGAGACAATTGAGCCTTAAAGGACAATATTCGTGAAGCCATTGTGAAATACAGCTGCACACAATCGACAATGTGCTTAAAAATTGGACCGATCATTTAGGCTACTGCATGGCCAGCCGAGGCAGTTATTTGAATGAAAATATTTTCCATTATTAACCGGAAGGATTGTACTTTCAAATAAAAAAAGAAATTTGAGATAATATTCAGTAGTTTTTTTTTATAGCATTTTCAAAAAAAAAAAGTTATTTGGCGGACCCTTTACAAGAACAAGAACATATTTTAGATATTTTAGCTTTTTTCGCAAGCATTATATAATTTTTTTTATAAAGTCTATTCATTTGTTATTAGTTTGATTAAAATGAGTGATGAAATAAAAGTTAGAGCTAATATTATTAAATATTTTCAACGAAATCCAACTTGGTTTGCAATGTTATTAGGAACTGTCTGGAGAATTTGATCTTGATCATTGGCTAGGAAGGCCAAGAATATAGAAAGCAAATTGAAAAGAGCTCACAACACAGAAAAGATTGGCAAAAAAGCAGCAAATAAAAGCGATAAATAACTAAGCTGGATAAAAGACTGGGTATTCAAAAATTTACAAAACTTCAATCCTTCACCAGCTACAATAAATTAATTAAAAAAAATTGTTATGTTATAATGTGATTAAGATTAAATTTTATTAAATTATTTATTTTTTATTTTTATTATTATATTTACTATTATTATATATTAATTTAATTATTACAAATAAATAAAAAAAAATAATTTTTCAACATTTCTATAGAAAACAAGTAGGAAAATTATAGTCGGTTTAGACCGACGATACGATACCCTATACCATGGTTTAGAGACCGTATCTCTTCGGTCCAACTAATTGGATATAGAAGATACACATAAACCAAATTTGAGTGGCATTGTTATTATTTTTTCTGGCTGCAGATATGAAAAGTTCATATCGGTTGCTATATTTATATGGGGACTAGGTCGAAAAATATACCGATCCTAACCATATTTGGTAAAGTCACTTATATTTTGGAAAAATATATACAAACCAAATTTGAAAAACATCTGTGCAATATTTTTGTTTTTTGATAGATTTAAGTGAAGATCGGGAAGCAGCTCTATATGGGGCCTATGACTAAGACTATAGGGATTATTTTTGGACTACTGATTAATGGATATAATAAACACATACAAACCCAATTTGACTGAGATCTATATGATAATTTGGATCTTATGGCAATTTATGTCGATTTCATAGGGGTCATTTGTATGGGGACTGGGTCTGAACATGGACCAAATTTCACCAGTTTCAATAGTGTTCATCATATGGCAGACGGACGGACAGACGGAGGAATGGACATCGCTAAATCGACTAGGAAGTGATTCTGGGTCGATCGGTATAATAAAAGATGGGTCTAGGTAAATATTTTTAGTAGTTACAAATAGCAGCACAAAGTCATTATACCCAAACCTCATAGTGGTATTAAAAATTGATTTTTTTTCCTGAGGTTAACATATTGCAGGTATTACAGTATCGAAGTTATGAAATTTCAGTTGGGTATGTTACATACCGTCGGAAAGGTAAATTTATCTAGTGTCTCAGTATATATTTTATTTTTAAGGTTTTAGAAACACACACTAATAGGAAAAAATTCAAATTAGTGCATATGCTAAAAATTTAAAAACCGTTGTCTTGAGTTACAAAACATTTTTTTTTGATACATATTCCACTCGCATCCCACTAAGCGACCAAAAAGCTCTTAAAGAAAAACCTAAGCTTTCTTTTGAGCAAAAAAAGGGCATTTTTGAAAAAAAATCTAAAAAATTTTTGATTTTGCAAAAAAAGTAAAAAAAAAATTTTTCCCCGATAGATTGAAGAAATACCTGTCTAAACTATTTAGGGAAAATTTTGCGAAGAACAATAGGTAATAAGTTACATGGATGAGAAAAAACACCTGTTTGGCCAAAATGTCAAAATTTGACCCCCTTCTAACTCAGAGAGTTCTTGACCGATCTTGTTGAAAATTTGTGTCTAAGCTACTATCCAATAGAACTAACCTTGGTGCAAATCCCGATCGGAAGACATCGGTTTCAAAAGTTGGGTCACTTGACATGAAACGCCCCATATATATATATATATACATATATAGTATATATATACATATATACATATATATATATATTAGGGTGGGTCAATTATTTTTACTCCATGGGCTTATCGCGATTCTGGTACTATGGGCCATAACAAGTATATTTGGCCAAGGAACTATACCTCTAAAATCATTTTCGAGCCTGCCAAAATTTCGATGAAAAAAAAGAAACATTTTCCAATGTTTCAATTTTTTAAATTAAGTTAAAAATAATAAATAAAAAAATTAATAATAATGAATTTAAAATTTTTTAAAAGGTATGTATCAAAAACATTACTATTTTCAAAAGATATGATTTAAATCGTGAATCTGAAATTAATAATAAAAAGAAGTGCAATACACACGACAAGCATCTCCGTTCAGCGGACTAAGTGTGTGGAGAGTGTATCTGTTCTGTATCTGTATTTCAAAGCATTTCAGAAAGTCGACTATGAATCCATTACCGTCTACATCGCATGCCGCAACAACATCAACAAGTGCCGAAAGTGACAGTAATTTGAGACATTTGAGATATATGCCTACACACGATGTTTTTAATTTTGGTATGCCTTGTGAATTAAGTAGTCTCAATCTGCAAACAAAACAGGATATTTTAAGATATTATTTTTACTTGGCCGAGCGTGCTAAAAACCAAAGTAAAATATTTTCATATAAAACATTTACTCCCAATGTGACAGACAAATTGGTTGAAATTTGGAATAAGCTTGATGCTGGAATTACAGAAAAACGGAATATTGTGAGAAAATTGAATATTTTGGTTGCCAAATATCAAACCGAAAATAAACACAAAATGCAACAGCCATCATTCGAAGCGTTGCACAATCCACAAAAGAATTATTTTATATTGGAAAATGCAAATGCGACTTGAAAGCAGCTCTATGCTCATGTGGATTGATTCCAGAACACTTGAAAGAGTTCATGAAGGATCAACATAGTGAAAGAAAATCTACGATACCGGAATACGTGACAAATTTTCTATTTTCAGGCGGTATACGATTTTGAGGTGATCCCACTGAAATATATACCTGATATAGGTGCTGTTGAATTAACTACCGACGCAAGGTACTTGTACAAAGTGGCACTTGCAATTTCTTCTGGTGTGGTTTCGGCGGATTTGGCTAACACTAAACCAGGGCCAATTGCACATTCTCCCTGGCTTACCAAGGCCAGTAGATTATTACGGTTTTATGTGACAACCAATAAGCCATCTAAAAATTTAAAAGTTCTGGCAAAATATATAATCAAAGTGTATACGCCAATGTACTTTAATATTATGTTTTCCACTCTGTGGTGTACGGTAGTCTACTATTTTATAAATTCATACGTTGGACTCAATATATGGATTTGAATATGAGGCAAATTGTGAAAAATGTTGTCAAAGAAAACGCATACTGCGCTCACTCGGAAAATATTTTATTAGCAATGTTGTTCGATAATGAAAAAATAACACGCGATTTGGCTATAAAAAATTTTAGACTACCGTAACCATAAGGAAGATCCGTTGCAACTGAGAGTTTATAAAAACCTATCATAAACTTCAATTGCACGGAGTATACGAATATGATTGACATGAATGATAAATCAAACATATTCGAACCACCACTTACTCTATGCATTGCTTATGAACATCTAGAACAATATCTAGAAAACGATGAACCACCGCTGCCTGATCCGAAAATTCCGTTACACATACAAGGAACAGAAAGACACGTTCAATTGCTGGCTAGCGTGTCCAAACGAGTTTTAGAACAGAATCGAGAAGGAGTTATGTCTGCGACATTAGGAAGCCGTTAAAAATGCCATAGACTTGACAGCAAGAAAGACCCAAAAATAATTCATTTCAATTATTTTCTAAAATAACTCGTCTTTCCATTCCTTGTATTACTGAATACAATTTTTACTTACATATCATATGTTTCTATTTCTTAAGTTGTATTTTGGTTAGAATAATAAAGAAAATTTAGAAAAAATATATTTGTTCATACAAAGAGTAAATAAAAAAACGAATTTTTTGGCTAAAATTGAATGAAATGAATATGAGTACCCCACATAATTTTCAGCGCTGAATATTTTGGGCTACTTTAAATATGGCAAAGGCAAAGATTCGTCGATTTGTACAATAATCGTCAATTTTCCCCAAAAAGGTGAAAAAAATCCACAAAAATGCACTCCTCCTGGCGGCAGTTAAAAATAAAAATAAATGTGAAAAATGGATTTCCCGACCCAAAAACCACAGGTATACACATTTTTAATAATTTTTTTTATATTTGAAATGGACTAAATAGGTCGATTTTGGAGTATTGTGAAAAATATCATGAAAATATATTCGTTGAAATTTTGGCAGGCTCGAAAATGATTTTAGGGGTATGGTTCCTTGTGCAAAATACATGTTATAGCTAATAGTATCAGAATCGCGATGAGCCCATATAGCACAATTTTATTTCCCAACCCATAGTAAGGGTTTCATCTAGTTTATTAGAACAATTAATTTTTTTAAATATGCCAAAATTCGGCAAGGAATGGGTTAACGTTGTTCGCTATTTTCCAAATTTTTAGCATGGAAGACTTGCACATTTGGTTATTTATATTTTATATTCACATATAAAAATTTAACAGCACTTACAAAATATTTGAATTTTTTGAATAAATTGTCTTTTGCTAGCTTGGGATCATATGTGACCCCAAGTCCAAAAGGGATAATTAGGTCATATAATTTTTTTCGGAAGCCCTAGGCTATTAAGATAAAATATAACATTTGATACAAAGTATTTAGAAAGAGTACATTTACTAAATATTTCACAAAAAACTCATTTTTCTCGAAATCCGCAAAAAAAAGTCCTTGTAAAAAATTCTGGTGGAGGAATTTACTTAAAAACTGCCATTTTTTGAAATTTTATTTAAGAAAATTTTTTAAAACTTAAAAAAGGAGTTTTCAAAATTTTATAAAAAAAAACTTTCCATCTTTGGTCTCATTGCGCAATAGGATAAAAACGTGGTAAGAAAACAATACTTCATGTCTGAGTTCTCATAGGTATAGATACCAAACAAATGATGGCTTTAATTAATTTCTTAAAGTTGACAAAATTTCCGTCACATTTCACGACCTAGTTTTTTTTGGCACAAAAGTGGTCTGGGGCATTTGCTTTTTCTTGGCAAGTTTTTATTCGATTTTGAAGTTATATTGCTTTTTAAAGAGTTATTTTATTACTAAGATCGATTTGTATAACAACTTGTTGAAAAATATTAAACAATAGAACGAAATTTTCGTAAAATCTGAAAGAAGTCATATTTTCCCTATATAAACACACTTGAAATTTTCAGTCGCGTTGAGGCACCTCTAAAATTTTTTTTTGATTGACCCAAAACTTTGTATTTCTCAGTTGTTTTGTATTCGCACATTTCTTATTAAGGGCCACCCTAATATATATGTATACTAGCTGGACCCGGCATTTGCCCTCAATGAATTTTTTATTTTAGTTAGAATCTGTATATACCTACATATGTATATAAAAAAACGTTTGTGCATTTGTTAATATTAATTGAAAACTGTTAAAGAAAAAACATGTTTTATTTATGAAAATTAAAATAAATATTTATTGTAACATACATATAAGAATGACCAATATAATTCTATTATTGTAATTCTAAAAAGAATGAACAATATTTTTAGTTTCATTATTCTGACAGTAATGAATAAATTTGCTGGCTTTCCGACACGGGAACATGAAACATGTAGTTGCTCGTGGGAAAAACAACTGTTTTCGAGGTCCAAACCACATAATTGCAATGATTATCCTTGAGATTTATTAATGGTCATGGCAAAGCCCAATCTGATCGGAAATTGCAATCTTTGGAATATTATCGGTGTCGGTAGGAATCATAGGATTTCCTGCCAGCAAAACATGTTCTCCTTTAAATGTTCCTTTGAGAATTGTGGCCTCAATAGCATTGGGCATTATTCTCTCAACAATTAACCTGGTTCCATTTAATAGTCTCGGAGCGTTGAGGTTACGTAGCAAAATTATTGGAGAACCAACTTTTAATTTTAATAAATGTGGCGGTAGACCGGGCACATCAAGTGACTTCAAAAATTCTGTTGGATAATTGACTGCTTCATTTTCTTCAACAACACTATCCATAGATTTGAAAGAAAACGTTTCGAAATCAATCATGTCCTCAATAACAAAATTATCGACATCGACATTTGTGCGGCTAAAAAAACTCTTTCACTTAACCAATCATGGTTACGATATTGATTTTGATTCATAGCGTGACGATATAAATTGACAAAAATCTTGTGGATATTTTATTTTTAGTTTGACTGGTTGGGTTAATATGGCTTTCACCATTACCAACCACAAGTAGTTGTTTTGAAAATTGGTCAGCCGTTGGATCATTTTTAATCGTACTCTCATGTTTATTTTTAATTATATAGTTTGAACGCTACTCCATAATGTTGATGATTTTCAGCAGGTATTTATTTCGTCAGCATAGGTTGATTTTGGTATGACTGGCAATGTTTCACGAAAATCTCCAGATAATAAAATGAGAGCTCCACCAAAAAGTTTTTCATTGTCTTTCAAATCTTTTAAAGTTCTATGTAATGCTTCTAAGGAATTTTTTTGAGCCATGGTACATTCATCCCAAATATTAATACTGCATTTTTGCAGAACTTATGCCATACCGGAATGTTTTTTGATATAACATACGGCATTCTCATTCGTTTGTACGTTTAACGGTGATTTGAGTGCTGAATGAGCTGTACGACCACCAGGCAATAATGTTGCAGCTATTCCGGACGAAGCAATAGCCAATGCAATTTTTCCTTACTTTTTGGTTAGAATATTTATATATAAAAACGTTTGTGAATTTTGTAACTTGTAAAATTTAAATAAATGACAACTCATTATTTTTCGAACGCCAGCGCCATCTACCGGGTCCAACAAAAAATTTTTGGCATCATCTAACATACATATATGTATATTTTTAAAATGCACCAACGTTTTTATATATGTATATAGATATATATTAATAATACTCGTAAACCCGATTAAGGGACATTGTATATTTAAAATTTTATTATTAACTAGTGTTTATTAGAGTAAATATAATTATAGTTATTGTAACCAAATAAACTTCAAAATACGAAGAAGACATCAATATACATATACAAAGACGAATCTAATTTAAGTCTTCTATCGAAAAAATCCATGACGCTAACTGTTAGGAAGTCATATAGTTGTACAAAAGGCCAAAAAAGTCTTTTGTTTTTATACCTATTAAATAAAAAAGTTTTTGTATTCTAATTGCGTCTGAAATTATTGAAGCTAACAAAAATATTAATTTCCTCTTAAAATTCCAAAAATTTTTTTTTTGTGGATTGTTTAACTTTCCTTTGTGATTTATCGATATTTTTTTGGTTTAAAGTCCCATTCACAATTTGGTAAAGTGGCTTAAAATATATAAAACGGAACTTTCTAAAGTATTATTATTTTTGATGCTGCAGTGAATATTAGTTGTTTTTTCTTTAAAATATATATTTTCAATTCCGCTTTCTTTTTATTTTAATTACAATGAAGTAAAAGAGAAGCGAAATAAGGAAATTGGTTTGTTTCTGAGGTAAACAAAATATAAATAAATTTTAGTTAGTTAGTTATTGTTCTTTATTCAAATTCAAACTTGTAATTACATTTTTTTTAAAGAATAATATAATTTAAAACAATAAGGAACATACGACTATGACATTGTGTAGTCAGTCGATAAATTTTATTCATAGTCGTTAAATTCCATGGTAAAATAATAATAAAAAATTCTTTTCGCAAATCTGACCAAATCGAAAACGTGAGAACACTTGGCGAAATCTAGTTCAAGTTATTTCTTAACTTCTTTTGTTTCATGCAAATACATATTTGCGTGTCAGTAGCCTGAAATGAATAATGACCAAATACTTTTCCGCATCAAAGGATTTGCAACAATATGGCACGGATTTGTTGTTGCGTATTTTTACATATTTTGTTATAAATGAAATTTTTTTTTGCATATTTTGCTTTGTAGTACATATTTTTTTTTCCATATTTTGTTATTTTTATTGTTTATTGAAAATTTTTAAAAATAATATATTTTACGTTTTTCGCAATCATTATTTGCATTTTTATATCCTATACCACTATGTGGTCAGGGTATACTGACTTTGTGGTGATGTTTGTAACTACCAAATATATTTGACCTAGACCCACCTTTTATTATATCGATCGACGCAGAATCACTTTCTGAGTCGATTTAGCGATATCCGTCCGTCCGTCCGTCTTTCAGTCTGTCCGTCTGTGTGTCCATGTAATCTTGTAATCAAACTACAGGTCGTAAATGCAAACATATTTTGATGAAATTTGGTACGTAAGCTTCTATCAGCCATAGCATGAACAGCGTTGAAATTGGTGAAAATCGGTGCATGTTCAGACATAGTCCCCATACAAATGACACCTATGATATCGACTTAAATTGCCATATGATCCAAATTATCATATAGATCTCGGTCAAATTGGGTTTGTGTGTATTTATTACACCCATTAATCATAGTCCAAAAATAAACCCTATAGATAATTCTTAGTCAAAGCCCCCATATAAAGCTGCTTCCCGATTTCCACTAAATCTATCGGAAAACAAAAATATTGCACAAATTTTTCTCAAAATTTGTTTGTATGTGTTTTTCCAAAAAATAAGTGACCTTACCAAATGTGGTCCGGATCGGTCCATTTTTCGACCTAGTCCCCATATAAATATAGCATCCGATATGAACTTTTTCATATTCAAAGGAAAAAAATTAATAAAAATGCCACCCAAATTTGGTTTATGCTAATTTTCTATATCTAACTAGTTGGGCCTAAGAGATAGGGTCTCTAAGCGCATGGTATAGGGTATCGTATAGTCGGTCTACCGACTATAAATTTTCTTACTTGTTTATAATAGAGCTATTTTTGAATAATATGTCAGTTATTATATTTAGTGACAACCCTGTTCATTTGTTGTTAGTTTTTTTAAAATGACTGATAAAAAAATTAAATATTTACAACAATGTTGGCCAAATAATCAAAGCGCTCACTTGCGAGAAGACCGGTATAGCTCAAAAACCACGATTTTTGAGTTAATGATGCACAAATATGGGTCACACCGTAATCTAAAACATATCAAATAATGGCACTGATATCTCTTTCTCACATACGATAGTGGCGACCAAAAGTGTTTTGTACTTTTCTCAGCAGTTAGGCTCAACTGAAAACTTTAAATGCATTTATATCGGTATCGCTTTTTTTTGAGTTATGCCGGACTTCTCACAAATGAGCGAAAGGTCTGCCGATAAACTGTTTTCAATGTTATTAGAAAATATCAGGAGAATTTTACCATTGATAGGAAAATGGGTTCAGGAAGAAAGCAAGGTCCACATGATGTTTGTAAGGCCAAGAAAATAGAAAGCATATTGATGATGTGTTGATCCCAAATTTACAATGGACTGAATTTTTATTGTTTAATTATTTTTTTTAATTTTTTTGATTATTTGTACATATTTTAGTAAATATTTTAACTGTGTCCTGAATTTGAATGTTTTGAGTTTTTAATAAGTTGAATTAAAATTTTTTATGACATTGCTTATTTAGTGCAATTAATTAAAAGTGTTTGTTTTAAGCTTACATTTTCGATTTTTTAGTTCATGAAAGCCGCAGGCCCTGTTATTATTATTTTTATTAGAACAACTTTGTATCAAATTTCTCAGAAGCAAGTCAAGGAATTAAAATTTTACAAATTAAAAACACAACTTACAAGTTATTATTACCATTCACGACGACACCACCACGCAATTTACAAGAGTCAAATACTTAATAACAGGAAAACATTTGGTATGGTCTGTCCGTCTGTGTGTTGAAATCACCCTCATTCACAAAATATACCATTTACCTTAGAAAGCTTAAGATGATATTGTTTATAATTTTTTCGAGCAGTTTGTTATAGAAAATGGGGTAAATCGGGCATCATTGTGCCAAGAAATGTCCTATAATATGGATACACCTCAAAAAACTTGTTAAAATTCAGTGTGTTTCTTGTACTTTTTAAAATATTTTGTTTATATATAGTGCAATACGTCGATATACATATTAATGTCAACTTGTTTTTTTTTTTTTCAATTTCAATATATTTTTCCTGTTACAATCTGCTTTCCTATATCTACAGTTTTCTTATTTATTGATATTTTCTCAGTTCCAATTTTAAAAGGCGTTGTACAGAGTATATTTTTTGAAAACGCTGTAATAATTTTCTAGTTAAAATATCAATTTCTTTAGTAGTAGAAAGAAGCAGCTGTATCTACAAATAGATTAAATTTTTAATTTCGAATCAATAGTGATTAAACATTTTAAATAAACGTATGCGTTGGAAAAAGTTTCTTATCAGCAAGTAAAAATATTGTGTATAATACATTTATCAAAAATCCGGCTACTCATATTTAATATGATTATATTATAGAATTTTATTCAAATAACACGAAGGCAGCTTTTTTCAACTTTTTGACAATTTTGACAACAAAAATCTTGTCGAATTTTCTATGTATTATCAAACTTTAAGGTGATAAAATACGAATACGAATAAAGTAAAAATTAATTCATATTACTTATCTGCTAAATTAAATCGGACAATAAACAATCCTGCGGAAAATGGTAACAAATAAAAATTTTACTTCAATATAATTATGCTTAATCCTTTCCATCCCATGCTAGCCATATGGCTACCAAAGTAAAATTTACTATTTCGATTTTTCCCGTTAAAATAGTCTCATGGTTAATAGGCAACATTCTCTGAATGTTTTCCATATGAATATTCAAAATTTTTTGATTTTTTTTTTTTTGTGTTTCATGAATTCAAGAGGTGACTGATTTCAAAATTCGTTCGGAGGAAATTGAAGAGTTAACAGAAAATCTTACTTATCAGTCTACCAAAAATACATCTTTTAATTAATATTTTTTCGTAGAACTTTATGATTTCCCATTTTTAAATATGTACGTGAATTATTTCAAATTTAAAGTTAGTGCAATATTTGTTGCGGGCCATCATAAATAGGTTCAAATATTAAACAAAAACTGAACAAAAAACTACGAAATTTATAGGCAGTCTAAATATATGAACATATGCCATAAGTTTCCAAATGTTTTGCGTGAGGTCATTAATGGACATAAAAAATATAAGCGCAAACCAAATTTAAGTGAGATTGTAATACTACTTATATGGGGACTATGAATAAAATTAGTCCTACCTAAGTTAGTCAACTGGTCCTATAAAAATAAAAAATAACTTTTATATATATAATAATATAGATTCTAGTCATTTCATAGGAGACAGGGCTAGGTCTGAACAAGCACCGACTAGTTCAAATTTCAATATGGCTGACAAAAGCGTATATAAAATCGGGAAGTCGGCACAATAAGCTATTCTGTGTCTATGCGTGTTTCAAAAATTAAAAATTAATTAACATTATGAAAAATACTTTTTATCAACTACATAAAATGAGCTGGTCAGACCAAAACATATTCAGATTTAATAAAATATTGCCAGATTTAATAAAATATAGTCTGTGAAGAGGCTGGAAAAATGCCAGCGAAACGTTGGATGATGAATATTAAATAAATGTTTTTTGTTTAAAATTGAAAAGTACATGACCTTAAAAACCTAATTAGAGAATTATAAAACACAGAAACTTAAATTCAGAAAAAGGTCGATAAATATACATATATAGTATATGAAAAATTATTGAACATATTCAAACCAAATTTGAGTAAAATATGTAACTCTTCTGAGTCATTACATATATAAAAGTGGATATCGGGAGGCTGATTTATATGACTCCAATGGCTAAAATTAGTCCTAAACTATTTATTTGTGCAGTGATTATTTATGGATATAATAAACATACACCAACCAAATTTGATCGCAATATATGTAATAAACTGGCTCCTAGAGCATTTTAGGTAAATGCCATGGTAATAACTTCAGAATGTATCTGTAGATTTACTCTTATAATATCTGGTTTTCTTTGCGTGCAAATAAACAAATACCTGTTTTTCCTCCATTCAAATTTTCTATATATTTTCGCATTTCTCAAATTAGAATTTTGGTAAAAAATAATTATTTTTTCATATTTCAGCCCATTAAAGTTCTAACTTTATTTCAAAACAATGTTCAATAATTTGTGGTCTTTTTATTCTCTATATAATGATATCTTTGGTAACCAGGTTAGTTGTTCCTAATTCGAGATATACATAATTTAATTTAAAACAAGTAAGGGTGTTAAATTCGGCTGTGCCGAATCTTTGATACCCTCCACCTCGGTTTGAGTATTGATAATTAATGTAAACAAAATATTGGAAAAAGTAAACAATTTGTTAAACTTAATAACAAATTATTTAAGAAAATTCTTTGGGTTGGTTTTCTTTTGCTTTTTGGTCGTCGTGGTTGCTGATCGGCATGCATTTAGCTTATATACCTATATGCATGCGTTTCCGGTTATATGACATAACATCTCGTTTAATTTAGTTTTTGCTAATTAAATAGCTCGCCCTAACCTCCATTGCAAAGGTAATGGTTGTGTAGGGTGGCTATATGCATTAAATCATGCTAATTGGAGATGGCTGTATAGTTTCTTTTAACTGGCCAAATATTTCTTCATTGCGGCCATATAGGTCAGATAAAGTAACAAAATAATAACCAAAAAAAACTCTCTCAATTTTTTTATTAAAATATTGCCATATTTGGAAAACATAGAGAATAAATTTATAATAATAAATATTCAAATTAGTGAAGCCAAACGCAAAAAACCAAATGTCCCAAACATTTTAAATAAAATAATTTGTTCTCTTTATTTTCTGAAAAACTTCAAATTTTCATCCAAAAAAAATTGTGAAAATTTATATATAAAAATTAACATTCTCATCAAATTGCGTTTATTTATGTAACAATTTTTATGTTCGCAATTCTTAAGTATCATTTGAGGTTTTTTAAAATTCATTGAATTTAAATTAATGTTTTCTGTAGTCTGATTCTGTGAATTTCAACAATCCGACAATCGCAAAATATATCGACAGCGATTGTTGTTTGCACTAAGGAATAAGTGATTCACTAAGTACATACATCTTACGGACAGTCGACAAATCTATTTTTCTATTTATATAAATTGTAAACGTGTGGCATCTCTGTCAAAATAAGCGAAAAACACAAAGAATAGAAAAAAAACAAATTACTTCGTGTTTGACAGGATGATTTTATGTTTATGTTTAATATCTTTATTTTTTTACTAATATTTCTGTGTATTTATTTTAAAATGAAATAATGAATTGAATATGCTATTAAATTTTTTTATTTATATAAAAAAGTTTTTTAATTAAAGCAAAATATTTTCACTATTTTATGATTTTTATTTATGTATGACGACATTTCAACCTAAAAATTTAAGTTTTTATCGATTGAATAAACAACACAAAAATGGTTGTCGTTTAGATAACAACAACAGCTGACTTTAACAATAGCGAATATCATTTAAAAATTTTACTGATAATTTTGCAATTTCTTTTTTTAACGATTCGACTATCGTTAAAAGAAGTTACTGAATCGCGGTACTGAAAAGCTATTAATTTCTCCTGAATGTCAAGATTTTTTTTAAATGTAAAAATTTTTTAAATGTAAACATAGGTATTTGGTGTTTTTTTTTGGAATTTCAATTTGTGTTTAACGAATAAAATTTATATATTAAAGATGCAATTGATGTCTTCTAAATTTAAAATTACAATTTCCGACGTTTTGATATGATTTTCTGAAATTCAATTAATTGTAACTTATAATTGGAAATTTTTAATTCCAGTTTTTAGAATTGATATTTTCTTAAATTAGAATGGAAAATTTAAAAAGTGCAATTTTGTATTTATGTGAATAATAGTGCTTTAGTAATTAAAAATTTGATGTAATCGCAATCAGATATTTTGTAGGTAAAGCAGAATAATAATTCTATATAAATATGTAGAACTGTTTTGAAAGCAAAAAACTCATTGATGAACTCGGTAACTCTATTTTGTAAAGACAACAAAATGTCAATATGCCAAACTTATGTTCATATTTGTAAAAGAATAATGAAAATACGTATGAAATAAAAGACCAGCCCGTGTATACTGTTAACATTGTTCTGTATGATATCCAGTTGAAAATATTAACATTCATGTTAAAATAGAAATAACTATTGCAAAGCTAATTAGAAAAAACAAAAATTGTGGCGCCATCTACTGTGGCATAGTCACGCTGAGCAAAATGAAGTGACACTCTGTTAATGCAAATGAAATGTATTTTCCCCACAACAAAATATTGCAGAATTTCATGTAAATAAAATAATATACCGACTTATTTCTAACATGCAGTTGTTATGGATATACATATATAGAATATATGTATATTATTTGTATTATTTAATATGTTTATATAAATTTATAAATAAATTTATACATAAAATTTTTTTTGTTATATTTGCATTGTTTTTTTTTATTAACAACTAGGTATTTTCGCATTATTTGCTTTAGATGTTGTTGAATTTTTACTCCCTTTATATTAACTCGTAGTCTGCTTGTCGAAAAAATTTTGGATCGATTTTAACCAATTTCTCGTGAGCCATTCGATCTGAAATTTTGCAGGCAGGCTCATGGTAATAACAGAAATGATCTAACAAATTTTTAGAGTGATGCCAAAACAATGGAAACTTTTAAAATTTTCTACCAGAGTTAATAAAAACATGTACAAAGAGTTATTTTTATTATATTATTACCACAACGACCACAAAAACAACAAGTCCAGCTATGACAACAACACAACATTTAGAATAACAACAAGAACAATATAGAAACATCATATTTTTCATTTTTTTTTAATTTTTCAGAGATTTCCCTGGACCTGTTCCACCTATTTTAATGATTTTTGAAATAAAAATCTTCCCATGAATTTGGTGAATCATTCTCACTAAAAATGATCACTGTAGCTGCACTATTAAGGGCGTGATCGTGACAAGAACAACATAGAAAATTATATTTTTTCAAGACTTTTTTTAGTTCTTCATTCAAATCTCGGGCCTTAATCGACCGATTTGGACGATTTTAAACAGCAAACTTTTCAGGATGTTAATGAATCATTTTTTATATCAACGAGCACCCTAGCTGCCCGATTGATGCCGTCATCGTGATTTCCACAGACGGACAGACGGACAGAAGGACATCCCTATATCAACTCTGGTTGTTATAAGGATCACAAATATATATATTTTATGGGGTCCAAAATTTTTTATCTAATTATTACAAATGGAATGACAAACTTATATATACCCTCTGCACACTGGAGTGGAGGGTATAAAAAATCGTAAAAAAAACATTAATTTCGAGTTTAGCAGGAATGGCATAACGGTTATACATTATTTTAAAATTTTTTGGAAACTATTATATTCTAAAAGTCCTTTAAAATTGACAAAAGAGAATGAGAATGAAAAACTGAGCAAACAGTTTTACTACATACCGTTTCTAGTTCAGGCGTACATCGTATTTTTCTAGTCAAAAAAGTACTTTTCAAAACATGTAATCATTGAAGATGCGAATGTATGATCATCCAGTGCGGGTTATACAGGAAATCGGTACACACAAGCTCCTATGAATATGAATGCAGTTAATGAGGGTAAATATCATTTCTTCTATGACATTAGATTAAACCTTTATAACTTTCACTACCACTTTTTCATGAACTTCATGCAAGATTTTTTTTATAGCACCATTATCTTATTCGTTCTCTTTTATCCTTAGCTTCGTTTGTGTCTCATTCTGCTTAATTTTCTAAAAAAATTTTGGTTTTGTTTTATCGGTTACAACCTTAAAGTAAAATCACATCCGATATTTTTTGATAATTTTATTTTTCATTTCACATAGGGCCTGATTCAGTAAGAAGATTCATACGTATGACTATTAAAATGACTTGGGCTCATATTCGAGTTTTTGAAGAAAAAAATCATGTGAGTCCGATCACAAGGGAGATGTGTAAAATTAAAGAAAACATCAACATCATATTTTCCAGTGCATAAAAAATAAGTCGATTATGCTGTTTTCTGAAATTCAATTGATGTTTTCTGAAATGCAATTGATGTTTTCTGAAATTCAATTGATGTTTTCTGAAATACAATTAATGTTTTCAGCAATTCAAAAGATGCTTTTTGAAATTCTATTGATATTTTCTGAAATACAATTAATGTTCTCAGCAATTCAAATATTGCTTTTTGAAATTCAATTGATGTTTTCTGAAATTCTATTTATGTTTTCTGAAATTCAAATGATGTTTTCTGAAATACAATTGGTGTTTTCTGAAATACAATTGATGTTTTCTGAAATTATATTGATGTTTTCTGAAATTCAATTGATGTTTTCTGAAATTATATTGATGTTTTCTGAAATTCTATTTAAATTCAAATGATGTTTTCTGAAACTCGAATGATGTTTTCTGAAATTATATTGATGTTTTCTGAAATTCTATTTATGTTTTCTGAAATTCAAATGATGTTTTCTGAAACTCGAATGATGTTTTCTGAAATTATATTGATGTTTTCTGAAATTCTATTTATGTTTTCTGAAATTCAAATGATGTTTTCTGAAATACAATTGGTGTTTTCTGAAATACAATTGATGTTTTCTGAAATTATATTGATGTTTTCTAAAATTCAATTGATGTTTTCTGAAATTTTATTGATGTTTTCTGAAATTCTATTTATGTTTTCTGAAATTCAAATGATGTTTTCTGAAACTCGAATGATGTTTTCTGAAATTATATTGATGTTTTCTGAAATTCTATTTATGTTTTCTGAAATTCAAATGATGTTTTCTGAAATTATATTGATGGTTTCTGAAATACAATTGATGTTTTCTGAAATACAATTGATGTTTATTGAAAGACAATTGGAAAATGTTTTTAAATAATTTTTTCACAAATACAATCAGATAAAGTCACACCGATTTACATTTCAGCTCACACCGATGTGTTACGCTGTTTTTGCGATTGTATTGTGAAATAGAAATTTACCCCCCTGCGCGTATAGATGTTTACACATAAAAAAAAAATACTAAAAATAGTATTACATACCTATTTATTAATCGCCGAATATTCTGTTGTCAGTTTAGACCGTGTATTTGGTTTTGTGACGTGGACGATATGCTTTGTTGTGAGGTACATATATTTTATTGTTAAAATGATATCAAACATATAGTTAATGGATATTTTCATATTAAAATTTGTTGAACTTTTATGAGTAGTATTTCGTCCACTCTATAGTTATTTGCAGAACACTATGAAACTTTAAGGGAGTACATAATATTTATGCAGCTTCAGAGATAAAAAAAAAGGTCTACCAAGCAAGAGCATCAATTTAAGCCGCAATTGTTAAAAGTTTTAATTGAGTAATTTATGGATATAGTCAGTTTTAGACAGTGGAAATGTGTTTAAACAAATGTTTATGTACATTTTGATAAATTTGATGAACTTTTGAGGTTTCCAGTTACCAATTGTAAAAAAGCTTCGCATTTAGCAAAAATAATTGATTTTGAAGAAATAGTTTGAAAATACTTATACGCGGTAGTGGGTTGATATTTTTTATAAAAGTTTTTAAAAAGTAAGGTGGATATCATAAAAAAAAAACTATGAGAAAAAACCAAACTGTAAAAAAAAAGTAAGTACTCGTATTATTCGAGTGCAGTCTCAGTGCACGATTTCTTTCACTACGAGTTTATTATAATTCCTCCTTTATAAGGTCGAATAATATTATATTCCTTTCTTTAGAATATTAATAATTTAGAGTAATTAATACTTTTTTACAAAAAGCATTTTTATAACTTTAATATCGTCAGTGCAATCTGTTTTAATTATATTAATTTTAATTTTGCAAAATAAACTATTATAACTAATTGTGAGCTCGTGTAATACATTTTGAAAGACGCACAATAGTTCAGCCTTAGAATTTGTATTTATAATTTAGTTTCTGCTGGAAGTATGAAATTAAAAAAAAATGGTTGCAACAAATTTTGAAACAAGCCATTTTTGTATGTTTTAGTGTAATTTGGCAACAAAATAAAAAGGGTAATATAATAATAATAATAATATAACAGTAGTAATAATATTTTCTCGGTTTATAATATTTTTTTGTTTTTGGGATATTGAATGGATAGCTATACCCTAGGGTCCGCCTTTGTGTCTATGTAATCCTTGTAATCAAACTACAGGTCTCAAATATGAATATATTTTTGAAATTTGGTATATAAGCTTCTATCGGTGTACTGTCAGAGCTAGTCACCATACAAATGATCCTATGAGATCACCTTAAACTGCCATAAGATCAAAATTATCATATAGATCTTGGTCAAATTGGTTTTGTGTGTATTTATTATATCCATTAAATAGTAGTCCAAAAATAAATCCTATAGCACAAGTTTTAGTCATAGCCCCCATATAAATATAATAGTATATATAAACCTATCAAAACAAAAATATTACACAGATTTTTCTCAAATTTTGCTTGTTTATATTTTTGCATCGGTCCATTTTTCTACCTATCCTCCATCTTATATAGCATCCGAATTAAATTTCAATTCTGGTTTGTGCTTATTTTCTATACCCATTTAGTTGGCCCTAAAACCAAATCTCTAAACGCATGGTATAAGGTATCGCATAGTCGATCTAGACCGACTATAATTTTTGTACTTCTTCAGTTTGATTCTTAGCAAAGTTTGAAAATCGAGACAAATCTAAATAACTGATATCAAATCATATACATATGTACATACACTCCTATGTTACAACAATCAGTAAATGGTAAGGCACGATGGTGGGACCAAAAAAATTGGGACAAATATCTCTATTTAGCAAATAAGTCTGCTTTTAGATCGATACACTTTTTCAAACGATATGCAATAGCTGTAATACCCTGTTTATAGCGAGAACATTCAATCAAATCATCCACATAGCCTCCACCTTATATTGTTGCCAAAACTTTCACCAAAGAGTAATTTTTTATTTTTGTTTTGAAATAGAAAATAATTCATTAAGTAGTCCGATCTTTAAATCATTGATCCAAAAAGCGCCCGTATGATACAAAATACATTTTCTTTTTCGCCAAATGCGGCGTCTTTACTTTTCTTGATTGCATCACTCAAACGTTGCAATTAGTTCGCATAACACTCGCCGTTGATTATCTTGCCTTTTAGAAGATAATCAATTTTGCGCACAGAGCACTTTGTGCCCTTTCTTCACAAATTTTTTCTATTTTAACAAATTTACTGATTTTCTTCATGTCAAGTCGAGAAGTTCAGAGCAAAGTTTAACAAACTTTCGCCGACCAGCAATTACTTAATCAAATACGTATTCATTGAAAACAATCGAAAAATTGTATATTCCCTATACTTTAAAGATATAAAAATAATTGATCGAAATCGTCCATATTGTTTAATAAAAAAGAGAACTGTTGCAAAAATTTTTATCAGTACTGCGCATTAATTCTGAAACATTATATAGTACATAAGTATGTATACAATATGTAAGTTCATATTTTCATCTGTAAAAGTTGTTGCATACAAGTCTTAACGACATCGTAAAGTTTTATACAATTTTCTTATAGTAAACGGTTTTCACTCTATTGTTTTTTCTAACAAAGAAAATCTTGAAACAATTTTTTTTTGCAAGCTTAAATGAGCACAAACACAAAAATTATAATAAAATATAATTTATTTATACTATTTCGTGTATTTACTTTGTGGTTTTCTTTGTACACTTATTTATATTGTTTACCTAAAATAACACGAGCAAAGAACGTGAACAGCAAATCTGAAAAACAAAATATTCGACATACTCGTACAACGCAATCCGAGTACAACAAAATATGAACGAAAAAGTCTATATATTTTTATATTTTATTTCATAAGGTTATTTACAAGTTGCCATTTGTTGTAGTTGCTTTTACTTTGATCGCTAAAAATTAAAACAACAACAGAACATAACAGTGAATAAATTGATATTAACCAAACGAAGATGCCAACGAGGAACATGCGAATAAAGAATCATTTACGAACATCACCACTAAAACTAACAGAAACAACAAAAAATACGATTAAAATTGACGATTCATTTGGTTTTCATGGTTGTTTTTCTGAATTTATTGTGCAAACGTTGAAGCGCTCGTCTTTAGCCGAATGACTTATAGTACAGACCCGATGTTGTAGAAAACCTCATTAGGTACCACTTCGTTTGGCTTCATTGTTATGATGATTATTATTTAATGGGGTCTAATTTTATATTTGCTTTTTGCTCGTGTTGTTCGCGCTTGGCTCACCTTACATTTGCAATATTGTTGTTGTTGACATCATTTATATGAGGGGGCTGTGCTGTAAAGGCAGTTAGTATAAGGTGGCCATTCGTAGTGATTTATTAAGAACATGTACTATTATTAGTACTTATTAATTTTAAGCAATGCTTTACTCATTTCTATCACGACAATTCCAAAAACATGACACCGTTTGATCCTCTACAACACCACGAATAACTGACAGGTTGTAAGTGCAAATATACTGTCGTATTTCCAAAAAATAATAAAATAATGAAAAAAAATTAAAATTTCCACTAAGTTTTTGAGATGTTGCTGGAGGCAGTGCCAGCCCTATGCTCGAGCCAGTAATGCCATGGCTCGGGGCGATTGGCAGATTGGGGCGCCATATATAAAAACATTAAATCAATCCTTCACAAGATATTATGGTACGAAATAAGAAAAAAAAATGAATATGTAAAAAAACAAATTTGTAAATAGCAAATGATGACTGACGTACATAAAATAATATTATTTTCTTTTTTGTTCGTTATTTAAAGTAAATTCATATTTGTCGCATAGTAGGCTTTGTATTTCACAATATTTGAAAATTTTTTTTTCACACGATGTATTTTTACATACATATGTACTGTCACTTTTTTTATCCATATGTAATTCCGTATGTCTGTCTAAATTATCGTTTTACATACGATTCATAATTGCTGATATCACACGTGCATACATATGTATTTCCGTATGACATAACCTCTAAATGTAAACAACAGCTGATTTAATTTGCGAATTTACAAAAATTTATTGTTAAAAATAAAGTTATATATTTTATATATTTTTTAATTGATAATTAATATTAAACAAATTATTTTCTTTCAATATTAATCTTTATAATTTATTTTTTTTTTCTTTCGTCACAAGCAGTGTTAAATTTTCATATGTTTGTCCTGCCAAAATACAACCTTTCTAATTGAGAAATGTACATGTGACTTTCCTCATGTATTGTACATAAACAACGTTTCATATGTATCACACATCGTGTTATAGTACCTTAAACAAACAATGATTGTGACACATAGGTGGTAGTTTTTCAAAACGAAATTCATATTTATAATTTATCTCTTTTTTCGTAGATAAAAAAATCGCAAACATTATACAGAGTGCATCATTTGGTTAGTGGTTAATTTCTTTCTCCTTATTTTGGTTTAAAGAAATTTTATATATTATATTTTATATAAGTATGTATTAAAGTGGGTTCGGGTTCTAAAAATGGAACTGAAAAAAAATTGTATACCAAAAATATGTATGTATAGAGCTTTTTAACACGTTAATTCCCGTTTCAAACAAACCCGAAAACTTGCTTTAGTTAAGATTACTGATCCACGAAATGGTGCCGTGTGCCAACATATGTATAAATCGAAATAAATCGAAAAACAATGTATATGTTTCTGTGAACTTAATTTTTTTTTGATTATTTATTTATTGTTCGGTTTAAGATCATGTATATATATTCCAATGAAAGAAAGATAATAATTTTTGTAATGTAAGAGAAATATTGAAAAAAAATTTTTTTTTTGTTTGAATGTCCACAATTAAATTTAACGATATATTTCGTTGTAGGAAATTCTATCAATGTAGAACTAAAATTACCTTATTTTCATGTAGAACTGAAATGACCCATGAAAATAAGGTCATTTTATTTCTTTTTAAAAAATATAAAAATAAGTTTATTTATTGTAAGTACACATTTTAACCCTGTTTAGTGTTTTTTTTTTACATTTAACCAAAAATCGTTTTTTTTTTTTTTGTTTTTGTTTTTGATAACATATCAACGCAAATGTTTACGTTCAATAAAATGGTTCATAGCACCACTGTTGATTCATTAACTAATAGTATATAAGTTTTAAATTGACTTTGCAATGAAGAAATTTATAAATTTGAGTTTCAACCGACAATCAATTAACAATTTTGCTAAAAAATATTTTTCTATGCCTTCTAAAGACTATTCCTAAACAAGAAATTTTAAATTGATTAGTGTAATTTTTTATTTACATAGGGTCATATACCAAGGTTTAGTCAATAATAAAAATATTCACCGATATGAATGACAAGAGAGTTTTCACTACAGTTGTACATGAAATTTGTTTATGAAAATTCCGAAAACTTGAATGCATTTCCAAGTAAGAAATGTTTATTGATCATAATAACCTTAAAGATTACTTCGAAATTCATGTAAACGTTTAATAAATAATTAATTTAATGAACTACAAAACTGAAATTGCTGTAAAATAATATTCTTACTACGATGACTGTCAATCTTGAATAGGATGACGCAACAACCTGTTTATTTAATTCCAGTACCGCCATCACCGTCATACAGCCCACGTATTAATGCAATTGCAACATAAAGTGTAGTGAAGGAATGACCAAATTTCGGTTTAGGCCGAACATGAATTTTTATATGAAGTGTGGATCTAAAAACATATTTGATATATTAAATAAAAATTTGTTGCCTCGTCTATATTAGATATTACTATTTTATGGGAGTCTTGGTGTGAAGTATTTTAAAAACAAGTATAAACCAAATTTCAGATAAATATATCTTATTTGTAAACTCTAGATAGACTTAAGCCAATATTGGTAGGATGGACTAAAAAACAGCCATACATAACTATATGACTGATGATTTTTTAATATAATTAAGATACATAAACTAAATTTGGTAATGATATCTACAATATTAATAGGGTAGGCGATTTCTTGTGACCGATGTTTTGTTCTACCGTTTTATCCCGATTTTGACCAAACGTATATTATTTGAAAGGTATTTCTCTTAAGCCGTTTTGCAGGTTTACAGATTTTAAAATTTATTTTTTTTATTTTGAGTAAATTGCATTTAAAGTTGCTACTAACACATACATAAAATTATACATATGCTATGTGTGTGTTTATTAAATTTGTTAATGGTTAATGAGTTTATCTTCATTCACAATAATAATAAACCAAAATGTGTTGGTTTGTGAATTGGCTAAGTTGAAAAATACAGTTGTTTAGAAATTGCACTCGAATTTCGAGCGTTGGAATCTGCTAGTATATGTAAATATATTAATGTCTGGATCTTTGGTAATTTAAAGTTTTAATATATTTCGATTTTACCAATTTTAGTAGCGATTAACCTGATGAAAGCTCATGTAGAAAATCTCTTTAACAAGGATTACAGATGTACGGACATCGGTAAATGGACTCCTAAAATTATTCTAATTCGATCGTCATAGTAAAAGGAGGATAGGTCAAGCACTTTACAAACCTCAGCATAAGCTTGTAATTCAACAGTATTTTCGAGACCGAAATAAAACTTGGTATTGCAAGTCGAAAATTAATTTTGGCGCTCTTCAAAAGTGTACGAGCATGTCAAAATTGTAAAGCGATAAGATTAATTTTCTTAGAGTTATAACCTTAAACTAGCAAATTCCAGCCCTCGAAATTCGAGTGAAAATTCTAGGAAATTTAATTTTTTCATTAAATAAAGACCCTAAAGGTATGCTAATCAATTATAGCCAATTTGCAAATTAACTCAAAAAGCAAACTCATTTTTATTACAACCACATTAACAAATTTATTAAACACACACATAGCATTGCATAATTTTATGTATGTGATAGTAGCAACTTTAAATGCAATTTACTCAAAACAAAGGAAAAAATTTAAAAATCTGTAAATCTGCAAAACGGCTAAAAAGAAATACCTTTCAAATAATATACGTTTGGTCAAAATCGGGATAAAACGGTAGAACAAAACATGGGTAACAAGAAATCGCCTAGCCTATTAATATTATAGATAACCAGACCACTGTCCACAGCAATTTCAGTCAATAAGTACGTAACGACTAATATATTCACCTATAGTCAGAATCATGACAATTTTTGGACTGAACGTACTTTTGCAGAAACTATTGTGTGTATTTTTTAAGTGGATAGGATCATTCCAAATTTAGATTTTAAACTGTAACTTAGAAAATAATTGGGAGTATTCCTTTTAATGAACTGAGAATATGAAAAATATATTATATTAACTATAACACCTAATATTCGTTGAATAAATTCATACGTATGTACATTAGGGCTATAACCAAATTTTGGCTCTAGAACCACGAGATGGCGAATGTCGAGTTATTTACGAAAAAAAAATTCTGATCATTTTGGAATAAAAACCTTACCCACAAAAACGATTTTTTTTAAGTCTCCCAAAAAAAGTACATTCATTTAAAAAAAAAAATCATGTGAGTCTGATCACAGGGGAGACGTGTAAACATCTAGTAATTAAAGATTTTTTTATGGTACTTTTTATACCCTATACCACTATGTGGTTTGGGTATAATGACTTTGTGCTGCTCTTTGTAACAACCAAAAATATTTGACCTAGACCCATCTTTAATTATACCGATCGAATCAGAATCACTTTCTGAGTTTATTTAACAATGTCCGTCCGTCCGTCCGTCCGTCCGTCCGTCCGTCTGTGTGTCCATGTAAACCTTGTAATCAAACTGCAGGTCGCAAATATGAATATATTTTGATGAAATTTGGTATATAAGCTTTTATCGGCCATGGGATGAACGCTATTGAAATTGGTGAGAATCGGTCCATGTTCAGACCTAGCCCCCATACAAACTACCCATATGAAATCGACATAAATTGCCAAAATTGTCAAATTGTCATATAGATCTTACTCAAATTGGGTTTGTATGCGTTCATTACATCCACTAATGAGTAGTCCAAAAATGATCCCTTTGACCCCATATTTTTGCAAAATACAAGAGACTTTACCAAACATGATCAGGATCGGCCCATTTTTGGACCTAGTCCCTATATAGATATAGCATCCGATATGAACTTTTTCATATCTGCAGCCAAAAAAATTAATACAAATCCCACTCAAATTTGGTTTTTGCTTATTTTCTATGTCCAGTTAGTTGGGCCTAAGAGATAGGGTTTCTAAACGCATGGTATAGGGTATCGTATAGTCGGTCGAGACCGATTATAATTTTCTTACTTGTTTAAAATCAAACAGGAAGCGTCATCTATGTATCACTATATTGATTATTATTTTTTTAATTTTTAATTTGTAATTTTTAATTTTTATTTTTTAATTTTTTATTTTAAATTTTTAGTTTTTAGTTTTTAATTTTTAATTTTTAATTTTTAATTTTTAATTTTTAATTTTTAATTTTTAATTTTTAATTTTTAATTTTTAATTTTTAATTTTTAATTTTTAATTTTTAATTTTTAATTTTTAATTTTTAATTTTTAATTTTTAATTTTTAATTTTTAATTTTTAATTTTTAATTTTTAATTTTTAATTTTTAATTTTTAATTTTTAATTTTTAATTTTTAATTTTTAATTTTTAATTTTTAATTTTTAATTTTTAATTTTTAATTTTTAATTTTTAATTTTTAATTTTTAATTTTTAATTTTTAATTTTTAATTTTTAATTTTTAATTTTTAATTTTTAATTTTTAATTTTTAATTTTTAATTTTTAATTTTTAATTTTTAATTTTTAATTTTTAATTTTTAATTTTTAATTTTTAATTTTTAATTTTTAATTTTTAATTTTTAATTTTTAATTTTTAATTTTTAATTTTTAATTTTTAATTTTTAATTTTTAATTTTTAATTTTTAATTTTTAATTTTTAATTTTTAATTTTTAATTTTTAATTTTTAATTTTTAATTTTTAATTTTTAATTTTTAATTTTTAATTTTTAATTTTTAATTTTTAATTTTTAATTTTTAATTTTTAATTTTTAATTTTTAATTTTTAATTTTTAATTTTAAATTTTTTATTTTTAATTTTTAATTTTTAATTTTTAATTTTTAATTTTTAATTTTTAATTTTTAATTTTTAATTTTTAATTTTTAATTTTTAATTTTTGATTTTTAGTTTTTAATTTTTCAGTTTTCCTTTTTATTTTTAATTTTTCAAACCGTTTTATAACGCTATTCGCTTCCTCATTTTATCTCCAAACACTTCCTGATGAAATCGTGCCTTCATTTAATCTCCAAACACTTCCTAATCTTTTCACCAATACAATCGTACCTCACACCTTTTTTTGTTACTCTGTTTTGTGATTGCATTGTGAAATAAATTTTTACCCCCTGAGCTTATCAAGAATATGCAGATATTTGTAAAGTGTGAAATTTGCTTAAAATCTCGTGATTTTGCTCAAAATCTTTTTTAAACTCTAGAACCGGTTATTAATATTAAATGCAGTGATAATTGTTTAGTATATATGGAATAAATTGTAATGTTATGGATAATTTTAAATGATTGAGAAAATTAATTATAAATGTTTATAAAAAGAAATGTTTAATAAATTAGCAACATTCTAAATGGAATACCTAAATTATGTCCCTATTTTAAAATAAAAGATTTAACTATTTTTGTTTGTTCCTGAAATACCAAATGTTTAGCCGGAAGTCCCTTAAAGAAATAGCTTGTCTACTTAAGTCACGAAAATTGGTCACCCCAAGTTAGTAGCACATTAATAAATAAAACAGCTTATTGTAAACACAACTGTTGTTATGTGTGTGGGTTTTTTGTTCTTAAGTAAGTATATGTACATGTTGGAACAAAAGTTGGTATAGATATTTTATATATGTATGTTTGTTCGAGTATGTTTGTGTAAATTTCCACAAGTTGTTTTAGCGATTATACATAAATTAATACGAGTATATGGAAATATCTAGATCTTAAGAGAACTTTCGTTTAAATATATGAAGGTATGTACTTGTTATAGGATCGATATGAGTGTTTTGATTATATAACAAGATAATAATTATTTTATATTTTTCATATATGTATGTATAATAAACTTTCCTTTTCAAACACCAGGAAGTTCGATTTAAAACACTTCTTGTATAACCTCACGGGAGGTTATCGCAAAAGCAGTAATATTTTGGGAAACATCATAAAATATGTCTCGGTTTAATTACAAGTCGGGTGCATCAACCATTTTTTTTTACGAAATCTAATGAACATGCAATGTTTAGATACGATGGGCCATAAAGCATCAGGACTTGAACAAAAATAATTCAACATAATCGAATCTCTAGTAGTAATCCAATGGTTTGCCCTCTCTCAATGAAAGCATTTGTTCCATCTTTCAAAATAGGATAATTACTTCATCTTTGAAGCAAAATTTTTTTCCAACCAGCCGTTTTTTTAATTTTGAAACAGGAAAGAGTTAAAAGGAGCAAAATTTGGCGAATACGGTGGATGCGGTGGCAATCCATGCTCAAATTCATGAAGTTTTGCTTTAGAAATGAGATAATTGTGTTTGCACGCTTTATCCAGATGAAAGCTGATCTTTTTTGTGTGTGACAAATTGGCATAATTTCCCTACAATATGTTGTTGGAATTACCTAATTCCTTGAAATAATATTCGCCAGTAATAATATTTCCTTTTCAAGGTAATCAAGAGGGATAATTTCGCGTGGTGAAAAAAAAAAAATAAAACACAATTCAGGCATTGGATCTTATTCAGAACTTTTCTTTATTAATATTTGTTTTAAAACTACGTATAATATACATATATAAATTACTGCACAAATAAATTCGAAAAACTTTATAATTTGCAACATATTAAAAAGAAATACGTTATATTGACAGAAATCTTATTTATGTTTTCGTTTAATAAATAAATAAATATGTGTTATGTATAAATTAATAAATTATGTATAAATTAGCTTGTTTTGTGCCTAACGTAATCCTTTTCATTAGACCTACTATACGTTAACCTATACCAAGCGTTTAGAGAAAGAGTCTTAGGGTCAACTAATCAAATACAGAAAATAAGCAAAAATCAAATTAGAGTGGCATTGTTATTAATAGTTTTTTATTTCTTGTTGATATTATATAGGGACTAGGTCGAAAAATGGTTCGATCTTGGCCATATTTGGTAGATACTTATTTTTTGCAAAACCATATGCAAACCAAATTGAAAAAAAAACTTGGCAATATTCTGTTTTTGATAAATTTAAGTGATGCTTTATATGGGGGCAATGACTAAGAATCGTCTTGCAGCGTTTATTTTTGGACAATTGTTTAATGGGTGCACGAGGGCAAGTGGATCCTCATCGAGCTCAAAGTGGGGACAAAAAGAAAACATGGATTTAAGGAAAACTCCATAACTGCCACAGAATCACTCCTAGAGAGGTAAAATGAAGGATTTTTGATATCTGGGATTGATTGCACGATTTTGTATGGGAGCTCCATTAAAAAATGGAGATAGTGGGTTGTTATATTAAAAAAAATGCTGGGGAGGAAATTAACAATTTCATAAAACCACCATATTTGTATGGGAGCCCCCTTAAGGGTGCAGATAAGGGGAAGATATGTTTTGAGAAAATGTTGTGGACAAAAAACTAATGGATGTTGATAATAAATTTGACCCTCTTAGGGGGGATTCCTAGGTGCTAAATTTTACGCCTCTAGGAGTAACTCTGTGGCATTTATGGAGTTTATTTCTGTCAATTTTTGCCTCCACTTTGTGCTCAATGAGGAGCCACTTGCCCTCGTACTGCCTTTCATTTATTGACTCATGCAGCCTTTCCCCGAACCTCACAATATTAGGGGGCTAGTCATCCAAATCCTGTGTTACTAAGAAGCTCCATAAAACACTATCCCATACCTAGTGTCAATACATGTAAAAATAAATCCTTTTATGCAACATATAAAATTCAAACTCCTTCTTGTGTCCGGTTTTCGAAGTACTTATCGAAACTAATAAAACCCCATTTGGGTTTTTCTAGTTTAGCTGCTATTCGGACTTTATGGCCTCAGCATATTTAGGCTAAAACTTGACTTTTCTGAAGAAAATGCAATTTTTCTCACGGCTGTATTTCAGTAACCAATTGTAATTTTGTTGCAATATGGAAAATACAAATGTCCAAAAATAAATTAGCTTTGTTACGTTTGTTACGTTTCATATCGCGACCTTAGAATGACAAGGTTCTAACTCGCTTTTTTTTCAAAAGTGAGTTATATGTAGGGTTTCACTCAACATCTTCTAGAGTATCGAATAAAACTCAATCTGCGCTGTTTAAGTGTAATTTAGGCAGTATTTGAAAAATAACAAAGTTCTATCGTACCAAATTGTTGTAATCATAGACCGAACAAGGTTCTATGTTTTACATTTGGAACCTTGTCACATTAAAATGATACAAATTTGTTTGATAGAACCTTGTCATAACAAATAACGGAATTTGTTTTGCTCTCCCCTTGCGCGACTGCATGTTTTTATAACAACAGTTAGAACCACGTGCTTTAAATTTTAGTTTCATCGTGATTGTTGATTGAATAAAACCGTGTATTGTGCAATTCGTTTGTTTTATAAAAATTACAACCAAATTATGAGTACTGGTACCAACACTGATGGTCAACATCTACAAATTAGTTGTGGAAACAATGGTAAGTAAAAGTTACAAAGAACGATTGTCCTCACATCTATTTTTGACATGAAATTATATCAGGTTCAACAGACAAGGATTCTGATAACAATCCAGAGGAATCGGATTTTTCTGAAGACTCTATTGCCGATCCACTTTTTTGTCCTTCGCCAGCTTCCGAGGAAAATGAATCGGTTGAAAACGAGTCAAAAAATGAAAATATTACGGCGGAAAACATAATAACAGTAGAAGAAGAAAATCAAAATGAAAACCCAAAAAAAACAAGTAAGAAAATTATAGTCGGTCTAGACCGGCTATACGATACCCTATACCATGCGTTTAGAGACCCTATCTCTTAGGCCCAACTAACTGGACATAGAAAATAAGCAAAAACCCAATTTGAGTGGGATTTTTATTAATTTTTTTGGCTGCAGATAGGAAAAAGTTCATATCGGATGCTATATCTATATAGGGACTTGGTCCAAAAATGGACCGATCCTGATCATGTTTGGTAAAGTCTCTTGTATTTTGCAAAAATATATACAAACAAAATTTGAGAAGAATCAGTGCAATATTTTTGTTTTTTAATAGATTTAAGTGAAGATCGGGAAGCAGCTCTATATGGGGTCAAAGGGATCATTTTTGGACTACTCATTAATGGATGTAATGAACACATACAAACCCAATTTGAGTAAGATCTATATGACATTTGGATCTTATGGCAATTTATGTCGATTTCATATGGGTAATTTGTATGGGGGCTAGGTCTGAACATGGACCGATTCTCACCAATTTCAATAGCGTTCATCCCATGGCCGATAAAAGCTTATGTACCAAATTTCATCAAAATACATACATATTTGCGACCTGCAGTTTGATTACAAGCTTTACATGGACACACAGACGGACGGACGGACGGACGGACATTGTTAAATCAACTCAGAAAGTGATTCTGATTCGATCGGTATAATTAAAGATGGGTCCAGGTCAAATATTTTTGGTTGTTACACACAGCAGCACAAAGTCATTATACCCAAACCACATAGTGGTATAGGGTATAAAAAAAATACAAGAAAGCAGGTCCGAAACCTGCTTAAATGGAAAGTTAATGAAAGAAAAACTCTTCATCAAAGTGGAAAAGCTTACGTTAGTCGTAGAGGAAAAATGGTTTCCGCAAAAAAAGTGACAGAAGTTCCTGGCTGTTCGAAGTGTCCTCATAAATGTAACACAATGATTACAAGAAACGAAAGATGAGTTATATTAAAGTCGTTTTATAGTCTTGCACAAAACGAAAAGAAACAATTCATTCTTCAGCAATCAGAGCGAGTTATTTGTGCCAGAAAAATAAAGAAAGATGAAGCAGGGCCATCAAGAAGAGACTTTTTATTTAAATATTTCCTAACAATCAAAAACGAAAAAAGTAGAGTTTGCAAACATTTTTTTTTGAAAATATTAGATGTATCACAAAAAATGATATACAATGCTCATCATCAGAAGACGGCCACTAATTCAGCTAAGCCAGACGGCAGAGGAAAGTCGAGCGGGAGCAGCCGTTTGCTAAGTGGTGATATAAAAAAAGGAATTATCGATTACATAAGTTTATTTCCGGCCGTGGAATCCCATTATTGTAGACAAGATACACAGAAAAAGTATTTGGACTCATTTCTCAATGTTTCTAAAATGTATAGTTTGTATACAGATTTGTGTAAAGAGAATGAATGACATACAACCCGCAAAACAATCAACATACCGTTTTGTGTTTAACACAGAATTTAATACTGGCTTTCACGTTCCAAAAAGTGACTGATGTGACTTATGTGAGGCGTTTACAAACTGCAAAAAACACAATTTGGCTATAGCTGAAAGTCAAATGAGTGAATACGATATGAATATTGCCAATAAAGATTCAATGCGGAAAGAAAGAGATGCAGATAAAAACGGTAATATCCCGATATTAAGCTTTGATTTGCAAAATGTCATTAACTGTCCCAGAGCAGAAATAAGTTCGTTTTTTATAGACGTAAGCTAAATATTTATAATCTAACAGCTAAACTCTCACTTACTAATCAAGTATATTGTGCTATATGGAATGAATCCTTATCTGGTAGAGCTGGAAATGATATTGCTAGCGCATTGCGTAAGATACTAGACTGTGTGGTTGACGAAAACGTTTTGACAGAGCGTACACTGTGGAGTGACTCATGTGTGCCTCAAAATAGGAATTCTCACATGTCTAAATGTTTGATGGAGTTTATGCAAGACCATAAGGATATGGATAAAATTTTTATGAAGTTCTCAGTACCGGGACATTCCTATATCCAGGAAATAGATCATGTGCATTCATGTATCGAGAAAGCAATGCGCAGCACAGAAATATATTCACCTGTTGGATTAATCCGTTTATTAAAACTGGAAAACAGAAAACAACCTTACAAAATTATTCAAATGCAAGCCACAGATTTCAGGGATTATAGTACAGCTTCCAAGTTTTTTAATTACAAGGAGGTACCATTTTCAAAAGTAAGCACATTAAGATTTACACAAAGTTTACCTGAAATTCAGTACAAGCTTTGTCATCGAGAAACAGCCCTGCTAACCGCAAATATAAGTGCTCACCGCAAATCTAAAGGTAAAGAAGACAATAATACTTCAGTCTTTATAACCAGCAGGTCAAAAGTTGTGACAATAAAACCAGTATTATCTGCAGAAAAAATAAAAGATTTTAAGCTAATGCTAAAATTTATGGTGCCCCAAGACTCGGATTTTTATAAGGCCACTTTTGATATAATATAAGTACAGAAAGATTTAAGAAAAACTATTTTCTTATTATACCAAGAAGTTATGGTTTTTTTTTGCAATTTTTATTTGTAATTGATTTTTGTTTTTGCTTTGAAGGCTAATTTTATGTTTTCTAAATAAATTTTTCATTAAAAAAATTTTTTTTATTCAAAATGATATGGTTCTAACATACCTTAGAACCAGATAATTGAATATATATTGCTATTTTAGAAGGCCAAAGTTCTAACTGCAAAACCTTAACTGCTGCAACTCGGAGGACCTGATCAAAATATAGTTTTTTAATCAAGCATCTTATAAATAAAGAAAATATAATGCTCTGTATAAAAGTTCAATTATTTTGTACCAGAAATAAAAAAGTTATAGCATTTTAAATATTGAACCTCAATTTGCAACGAACTATACTCTATTCACTTAGAACCTTGTCATTCTAAGGTCGCGATATACTGCCACAAAAGCCAAATGGGAGTTGTTTAGTTTCGATAAGTACTTCGAAAAACCGCACACGAGAAAGAGTTTGCACTCGATGACTTCAAAAATCTTGCACTCTGTTATCAAAATTTTGAAAAATTAGTGAAATAATTTGCAATTTTTTATATGGGTTGAGATATTTATTATAACTAGCAGATCCCAACCTTCGAAATTCTAGTGCAAATTCTAGGAAATTTTATTTTTTCATTCAATTTATTTCTTTCAATGTTCTTTTAATCTATTTAATTCAATAAATATATTTCATTATAAATATTTGTTGAACACACAGAAATAAGAGCCTGAAGGTATTTGAACCGGTACCGTGAAATAACTCCCAAGTGAAATAAGTCCCAATGAATTAACTCCCAATGAAATAAATTCCAACAAAAATGAAATAACTCCCAAAAGAAAAACGAAAACAGTCCCAACATTTGGGAGTTATTCCAAAAAGAAATAATATGAAACAAAAAAAAAATGAATAAACTCCCAAAGGAAATAAGTCCCAACAAACATGAAATAACTTCCAATTCAAAAATATCGTTTCAAATTATTTAATTCATTAATGTATTAGAAATCATACATATTACATTTATCTATTTATGCACGTATACATTAGACATAATCTATATATATAACAAGTAAGAAAATTATAGGCGGTCTAGACCAACTACACGATATCCTATACCATGCGCTAAGAGACCCTATCTCTCAGGCCCAACTAACTGGATATGGAAAATAAGCATAAACCAAATTTGAGTGGGATTTTTATTAATTTTTTTGGCTGCAGATATGAAAAAGTTCATATCGGATGCTATATCTATATGGGGACTAGGCCCAAAAATGGACCGATCCTGATCATGTTCGGTAAAGTCTCTTGTATTTTGCAAAAATATATACAAACAAAATTTGAGAAGAATCAGTGCAATATTTTTCTTTTTTGGTAGATTTAGGTGAATATCGGGAAACAGCTCTATATGGGGCCTATGACTAAGAATTGTCCAACAGGGATCATTTTTGGACTACTGATTAATGGATGTAATAAATACATACAAACCCAATTTGACTAAGATTTATATTTAATTTGGATCTTATGGCAATTTATGTTGATTTCATAGGGGTCATTTGTATGGGGGCTAGGTCCGAACATGGACCGATTCTCACCAATTTCAATAGCGTTCATCCTATGGCCAGTAAAACTTATACACCAAATTTCATCAAAATATATTCATATTTGCGACCTGCAGTTTGATTACAAGCTTTACATGGACACACAGACGGACGGACGGACGGACATCGTTACATCGAATCTGATAGTGATTCTGATTCTATCGGTACAATAAAAGATGGGTCTATGTCAAATATTTTTGGTAGTTACAAACACCAGCACAAAGTCATTATACCCAAACCACATAGTGGTATAGGGTATAAAAATGTTGGTGCATTTGTCTGTAACGAATGATCTCCGGAACTATAAGAGCTGTCGAGGTAAGATTTGCACCATAGGTTCGGTTCGAGCTGTTTTTTTTAGTTTTAACCCTCTAGCTGGCGGGGGGGTCAAGTTATAAACAAAATTCTTATTTTCAGTGCGATTTGACTGCAATTCAGAATGATTGTATGTTCCGTCATAAGAAATTTTTATATGTATTAATGGAGCCGATAGGTGGCGCTGGGGTGAAGTTATTTCGAATATTCTTATTTACGGTGCGATTTTAATGAGACTAAGAATGTACATAGGTATATGTATGTTAAATTATGTCAAAAATTGTTTTGTTGTACCGGGTAGATGGCGCTGGCATTTGAAAAATAATGGGTTGTCAAATTTATTTAAATTTTATAAGTTACAAATTCACAAACGTTTTTATATCTAAATATTCTAATCAAAAAGGAAGAAAAATTGCATTGGCTATTGCTTCGTCCGGAATAGCCGCAACATTATTGCATGGTGGTCGTACAGCTCATTCAGCATTCAAATCACCGTTAAACGTACAAACAAATGAGAATACCGTATGTAATATCAAAAAACATTCCAGTATAGCAAAAGTTCTGCAAAAATTCAGTATCATTATTTGGGATGAATGTACCATGGCTCACAAACATTCCTCAGAAGCATTACATAGAACTTTAAAAGATTTGAAAGGCAATGAAAGACTTTTTGGTGGAGCTCCCATTTCATTATCTGGTGATTTTCGTCAAACATTACCAGTCATACCAAAATCAACCTATGCTGACGAAATAAATGCCTGCTGAAAATCATCATCATTATGGAGAAGCGTTCAAACTATAAAATTAATAACAAACATGCATTACAAAATGATCCAACGGCTGACCCATTTTCAAAACAACTACTTGATCTTGGTAATGGTAAAATCAATATTAACCAAACCAGTGAAACTATTAAAATATCCACAAGATTTTTGTCAATTTATATGGTCATGTGATGAATTAATTGAAAATGTATTCCCCGACATTCAAAATCATAATTGGTTAAGTAACCATGATTGGTTAAGTGAAAGAGCTATTTTAGCCGCAAAAAATGTCGATGTCGATAATATTAATGTTGTTATTCAGGACATAATTGAATCCGAAACGTTTTCTTTCAAATCTATGGATAGTGTTGTTGAAGAAAATTAAGCAGTCAATTATCCAACAGAATTTTTGAAGTCACTTGATGTGCCCGGTCTACCGCCACATTTATTAAAATTTAAAGTTGGTTCTCCAATAATTTTGTTACGTATTCTCAACGCTTCGAGATTATGTAATGGAACCAGGTTAATTGTTGAGATAATAATGCCCAATGTAATTGAGGCCACAATTCTCAAAGAAAAATTTAAAGGAGAACATGTTTTGCTGCCAAGAATTCCTATGATTCCTACCGACACTCCGATAACATTCAAAAGATTGCAAGTCCGATCAGATTGGGTTTTGTTATGACCATTAATAAATATCAAGGACAATCATTGCAAATTGTGGTTTGGACCTCGAAAACAGTTGTTTTTCCCACAAGCAACTATATGTGGCATGTTCCCGTGTCGGAAAGCCAGCAAATTTAGTCATTTACTGCGAGAATAGTAAAACTAAAAATATTGTTCACTCTTTAGCATTACAATAATATTGGTCATTTTCTTAAATACAACATGGTTTTTCTTTAACAGTTATCAATTAATATTAACAAATCCACAAACGTTTTTTTTTTATATAAGTATATACAGATTCTAACTAAAATAAAAAATGAATTGAGGGCAAAACAACGTTTGCCGGGTCCAGCTAGTAATATAATATAAAGAATGAATAAAAAAAATATATGGAATATGTATTTACAAAAAAGCTCGTATTGTATTGTTAACTTCTTCACGACAAATAGATCAATTAAATTGTTCGACCTCTTCGCCATTGCATTGCATGTTTTTAGATGTCTGCAAGGAATCATCAGCATATTGGGTTCAACCTCGAAGGAAATCACGCATAGAATTTGAGCACGTGGTGCTGCTGGGACACCAATGCAATATCTTCCTTCTCCTCCTCTTCGTCTTCTTCTAGATACATGGGATACTCAAAGAGGCTTTCATCAGGCTCTATTCCATTACCAATCTTGTTCTTCGGGAAAACCAATCGATTTATGAATGCTATCGTAGTAATGCTTCCAGAACGTAGCTCTCCGTTGGCTTTTTGAATCAGTTCCACTTTTTATATAAATTTCCTTTTCTTTTAAGTTTTGCCCAAAGCTCCACCGCTATTAGCCAGCAATTCAAAATCTCGGGACTTGTTAAACTCCTCTGGGACTTCTTAATTTCCCTGTTTGGGTATCAGTTTGGTCAGCATTCCATTATATCCTTCGGCGGCAGAAGTCGTTCGATTCGATGTCTCGAAAACAGATAGTCCGTCTGGTCTAATCTATGTTTGATAACAAACAAGATAATTCATTATAATATTTTCTTTAGAAGTGCTTACCTTCTCTAACCATTGCTTTTCAAAGTATTGCAAAAAAATCGAAAATTCAAAGTGACGCTCGAGCTTTTGTATATTGTCCTTAATTTTTTCGAATGCGACGAAAGTTTGTTGTAATCCGATGACGCCTTACAGTCTTGCCGAATCAATTGAGTTAGTTGTTTCTGCTTTTTTGTCATTTGGCGCCGTACTGCTTGGCAAAAGTGGAACCAACAGCCGTAGAGTTTTGTATAAACAAAAATGAAGTTTTAATAGCTTTTCTTATGTTCGCTTCTTAAGTTCAATAGATTCGAATTGATGTAATTGAATAAATGTGTATTGCATTTGGCTGACTTCTTATTTGTCAAAACGAAAACCTATTGAAAGAATAAAATAAATTAGTCCACAATCTTTCACCATTACATAGAGACGCGTCGCGTTGGATGCTAGACGCGATTCGTGCCACTCAGCCCCTCCCGGCGATGCCATACCTTTTCATAATACTCAATATACAGCAAAATCAACTGTTTAAAATATCCAAGCGCTACAATTGAAAATGTCCCATCGATCAAAACATTTTTATTGTTGGGAATGTTTTCATTAATCAGCATGGCAAATTTTAAAAAACGGTATTTTCTCTTGGCCCTCACGCAAAGTAAGTCTAAAATTTTTAAAAATATTTTCCTTCTGAAACATATTTACAACATTGGTTGGCGTCTTCGGAGATGCCGCCAAAACTTTTGCTGTCAAGTATTGCAGACCTCGTTTGACTTTATTAAAATCAATACTTTTCATTGATTCCTGGTTGCTTTATTGTAAAACAAGGATTATATTTATAATCCAAATGCAAGTAAAACATGATTGACTATTAATTTACCTTACGCAGACATTCCGAAAATTTTCCCGTATTCCACTTACAGCCTGCGTCGAAAGTACTTGCGACATCTAAGCATTGATCTTTATTTGGTTAAGGGCTTTAAGTTCTTCATACAGTTGCCGCTGGTCATTATGGTTATGTTCAATAAAAATTGTGGCTTTACGACATTACCCGTTATTATTTCGAACGCAAGACTTGCCATTTTACTTTTTCAACTATAACACCGATCTTCACTGGCCGCAAAATTTAACAAGTACTGACCGTAATCAGTTCATTTCATTGTTTAACGCAAAATATGTCATTGTGTTGCTGCTCTTTAGTTGTAAAACGGTTTTATTAAAATGTAATTTCAAGTGAAACAAAATTCATTGGGAATTATTTGGGAATTTATTTTATTATTTTTTTCGACCACCCACCTAAAAGTATTTTTGCCGTTATTGGTTTATGTCGCCTTTATTGTATTTATTTAGTAATTAGAATCGCTTAGCAATGAAGTGGTGAATAAACGAATGTAACAAAATGTATTTTGATAATCGTTGCTCCACATATTGATTAATGTGAATATTTTTGACTTCCACAAAATGGCACATGTTAAGTTAGATAAAAGATGTTGCTTTTTATTGTTTTTGATAAAAACTTTAGAGTCAGCAATGTCCCCATAACGACCTATTGAAAAGATAAGATCTTTAAGATAATGAGCACAAACAAAATGACATAAAATTTCTAAAAAAAACGCAGAATGACTTCGCTAACACATTTTTAACCGGATGTAAACTTAAACCAAGTTTAATTACAATACTCTGAAAACAAGAATCAATAACGCAAGGTACATGCTATAAAGGGTACTTATTCAGCTAAAAAGCTTAGTAAAAAATTGTGAGAAAGATATCCAAAACTTCTACACGGAGTGTTTCGAAAAAACTTATGTATGCCAAAAAAAAGTCCTCCAGTCTCCCAAAAATCAAATATATAAGATTATACCCCGACAAAGACTAAAAAGCCATTATAGCAGAAATAATCATGTAATGAAAAGATATGAAAGGACAAATGAATTACAAATAATTTAAACCAGACACCGCCTTTAAACAAAGTTAAAATTACAATACACTAAAAACATCGTAGAAATTGTATAAGGAGCCTAAAAATCTGCCACATGGAATGTTAAAAAAACTCTGCATTCAAATAAATTCATTCAAAAGTGCTCATTACTCATTGCAGAAAAAGGAATTTAAAATTTTACATACTGAGATTAATAACAAATCAATTGATTGGGATATAGAAATATTTCAATGACTTTCCGAAAAGTCTTTGAACTTCTACGACACTATACCAAACGATCAAAACGTTTATTTGTCATATTTTTCGTAGGACATAGTGTTCCAAAATAAAATTGAATTTAACTATCGAAAGCCTTTTGTTCAGCCTAATTCCACTTTCACTTTAATTTTCATTTTCTTTTTCATACATTTTCTAGTGTCTTTTTATTTTTTTTGTATTTTTTACGACCGAACCTCGCCTCACACTTACCCGCCCCTACCAACCGAGGGGCACGCCCCTTTCATGTGGGACCCTTAAACATCAGGGTCCGAACCCTGGCGTATTCCAAACAAGAGCTGGCAAATAAATTGTGTGGTCGTAAATCAGCTACAGACTATATCATCAGCTGATATAAGTAGTAGACAAATTTAAACATAAAGAACAAAAAATAGTTAATTGAGGTATTCAATTATATCGCGTTTACTTTCAATACATTACAATTAAAATCTACGAAATTGTGTAACACATTATAATCATGACAAATAGTCCAAATGAAGCGGATTAAAATCTCTTGTAAATCTAAAAGGTATGTTAAAATGTAAATTTGATAAAAGAAACTCCGAGTCAATGTCACCATTCGCAAGTTTGTATACAAAGGTGACACCCTGCATGGTCCTCCTACTCTAAAGAGTTGGAAGTCTGATAAGCCTCAGTCTATGATGGTAAGTCATCATAACTCCAACCTAAACCACGTATACATAGTAGCAAAAATGTTTTCTGCACAGACTCAATTGCATTGGCGTGAACCTGATAATATCGATTCCAAATTATTGATGCATATTCCGATATTGATCTTACAAATGATGTATAAAGCTGTTTAGTAACATAAGGATCAGAAAACTTCTTAGCCCATCTTTTAACGAAACCAAGAGAAGAACTTGCTTATTAACATTTATACTAATATGACCAATGAAGACAAGTTCCCTATCCATAAGTACACCAAGATCCAGAAATGTTTGAACGGTATCCAAAACTATTCCATTAATCCAATACTCGCCAGAAATTATCCCCCTTCTGTAATATAGCATATGTTTACATTTCATAAGATTCAATTCCATTAAGTTCACATTACATTATTCAACTTATAAATCAAGCTCACGTTGAAGACTAATATTGCCATTAATGTCATTGAAACGTTGCAATTCGAAATTACAGTCAGAAGATCATTTACAAATAGTAAAATAATAACGGGCTCAAATGACTATATTGGGAAACGCCAGAAGTAACTCTTACAATTTTAGATTCAATATTACGAAACATGTCTCTTTGAGTTCAAAATGTAAGATGCGATTCAATCCATTCCTGGATGCCACTGAGTCTTAGTTTGAGAAGTACATTGAAACCATGAGTCGAAAATTCTAGATGATTAATAACTCGTCGTTCGTAAATTATTGTGTTCTATATGCTTTTTGTTAAAGTTTAGTTGCTAAAGTTTAGTTGCTAATTAAAAAAAACTGAACCGATAAAATTGTTGCGACCTTCCTACCAAGGAAAGTAATATAGTTTGTGGTTTTTTCTGTTTAAAAAAAATCCTCTTTGAAAACGCCTTTAAGCGTTAGAACTATTAGAACTTAAACATGGATTAATCAGAAAAAATCATATAGAACACAATAACTTACGAACGACGAACTGTTGATCTTGATTTGAAAAAGCTATGTTGAAATAGACACAGTCGACTTTAGTTGATAAGAGAGATCATCAGTAACAAGTTTCTCCATTAACTTACGAATAACACTTAGCTTTGCTATTCCCCTATAGTGAATTACATTCGCCTTTCCACCTGACTTACACAAAGGTATAATAAATGATTATTTCCAAGAAGTATGAAAATAAGCAATTTGCAAAAGATTGTTGAAAATACACGTTATGGGCACACTTAGAACTTTGATTTTTTTTTTTTTTTTAATAAATTTTATTTACAAACTTTTAAAGAAAAAAACTTGTCCGGCGCCAAAAATGCCTTAAAGGCTTATTTTGTAATTATTTTAATAATAAAAAAAATAATCTACAATGTTAGATATTAAAGTATTAACTAAAGAAGCATTTCGATATTTTCTAAAAGATAATCCTTAGCATTTTTCTTAAAAGCTAAAATTCGAACACATTATTTTATGTTATCCGGCAGATTGTTAAAATAACAACTTCCTGCATACTGTATTCTCTGTTTTGTCGTCTCTAATCTACATCTTGCAGTTCTCAGATTTAATGAATTCCTAGTATTAAAATTATTTTGGTTAACATTTAATTTAACAGTACGATGACCAATATTATGAATTGATTTGTATACATACATCAAAAGCTGCTTTTGGTACAAACCATGAATTGGCAATATAGTTTCACAATAATCATTGTATAAAGAAATGGTACTAAGTCTCAAGTTTAAATTATAAACACATTTTAGGACCTTATTTTGAGCAGTTTGCAACGATTTCAATTCATTGCTATTTCCATTTTATGCATAAATTATTGCAAGGTACTCTAAGCGACTATAGATTAATGCTTGGTATATTTATATTTTTGTTGAGCACAATTTCTCAAAATACAAGCAGGAACACCATCAGTACCAGGCTTTTATAAAAAGTTCAACTGAATCAGAGATTTAAAAACAGTTTCCGTATCAAAGAGCGGAATATTTGATACCGATGCAACTTTTATTAAATATGGATAGCTAGCGACGGTTATAGTATTTGAAATAGAATTCTTATATTCTATTATAATTTCAAATTCAATTCTTTATTTAGGTAACATTTATCAGTTATTAATTTAACAATTTTTTTCTTAAATAGTTTAGGATACATATTCCTTTTCTGCTTAAATATATTTAACAATAATATATAATGAATTGAATTTACATAATATTACAAAGTAAGGTGAAAATTCTCAAAAAACCTTATTGATTTTTTTGTTTTGGGGTTTTAATTTTAAGATAAAAAGTTTAAGGGTTATGGATAAAATTATGATGAGATAAGCTCATTAAGGTGGATAAATTCCGAATTAACACATTTGGAATTGAAGTTTATTGTAAGCCGTTCAATCCTGTTTGCCACGAGATTATAATTTCAAAATCATTAGAATTTAAAAATCTTTCTGACAAATTAATTAATTAATACTAGCAGATTCCAGCGCTCGAAATTCGAGTGCAAATTCTACGTAGCTTTATTTTTCAACTTAGCCAATTCACAAACACTTTTATGGTTATTGTTATTGTGAATGAAGATAACAAACTCATTAACAAACACATTAACAAATTTAATAAAACACACATAGCATATGTATAATTTTATGTATGTGTTAGTAGCAACTTTAAATGCAATTTACTCAAAATAAAGGAAAAAATTAAAAAATCTCTAAATCTGCAAATCTGCAAAACGGCTAAAAACAAATACCTTTAAAATAATATAAGTTTGGTCAAAATCGGATAAAACGGTAGAACAAAACATCGGTCACAAGAAATCGCCCAGCCTATATATATTACAGATAAGGCTTTTAGTTGTTACATCCCATTATAAAACAATTAATAACTTATATATAGTCGGTGTAAATCGACTATGACCGTTCATGACCGCATTTAGAAAAGTAACAAAACCAGGAATAAGCAAAAATTGAGAAAAATATGTGCTACGAGGGCGCTCCCAGAAGAACACGGCCTGACAAATATAGCACTACATATTTGGGAAACATTTTTCGTATTTCAATATTCTATAGCTTCGGTCCCATGTTTATAGTCTAGCTCCTTTAAATAGCCATGAAGCGAAGACAAATCTTTACCCACCGAGCAATTTTTTCAAGTTTCGATATAGAAAATAATCCGAGGGAACAAAATTTGGCGTATAAGATGCGTGATGAAGCACTTTGAACTTTTATTCATGGATGAACTGGTGCATCATCGTGATGAAACAACACTTTATTTTTCGCCAAGTGCAGAATTTTTTCATTAATTTCATCCCTTAAACGCTGTAATAAGTTAGCATAATAAATATCGTTGATTGCTTTTCCTTTTTGAAGATAAAAATTAGCCCACCGCATCCCAAAAAACAGTCACCATAACCTTGTCTGCAAATTGATCCATCTACGCTTTCTTTGGAGACAATTCTCCCATTTTAGTCCTCTGTTTTGACTGTTCATTTGTCTCAGGTGTGAAGTGAAACATCGCAATACCTATCAATACCTATCCTATGGCCAACAAAAGCTTATATACCGAAATTTATCCAAATACACATATATATATCTGCGACCTGTAGTTTGATTACAAGGTTTATATGGGCATACAAACTGATGGACGGATGGACGGACAGAAAGCGATTTGATTATTTCTAAAATACATTTTATATTTTCTGAAGTACATTTGACAATTTCTAAAATTCAATTAATGTTTTCTGAATTCAATTGCTCATTTTGTAAATCAATTAACGTTTTCTGCAAATCAATTGATAATTTCTGAAAATTAATTTATGATTTTTGAAAATCAGTTGATCATTTCTGAAAATCAATTGATGTTTTCTGAAATACATTTAACAATTTCTGAAAATTAATTTATGTTTTCTGACAATCAGTTGATCATTTCTGAAAATCAATTGATGTTTTCTGAAATACAATAGCTTATTTCTGAAAATCAATTGATGTTTTCTGAAATACAATTGAAAAGGTGTAGTTTCGATATTCAGCTTCTATATTAGTTTAAACAATATTTTAAACAACTTTTTAAAATATTTATAGAATACTAGCAGATCCCAGCCATCGATATTCGAGTGCAAATTCTAAGAAATTTTATTTTTCATTTAATAAATTATTTTATAAGACCCTAAATGTATGCTGACCAATTTTAGCTAATTCACAATTCAACACTTTTTAAATATCGTTTTCGTTATTGGTTTAAATTCAACACAATTATTATTGTGAATGGTTTATGTCCAAAATTATTTTTCAATTCAACACAATTATTATTGTGAATGAACAAACACATTACCAAATTTAATAAACACACACATATCATTGTACAATTTTATGTAGATGCACTTTGCTCCAAAAAATTTAAAAATCTGTAAATCTGGTGGACAGCTAAAAAGAAATACCCTTCAAATAAGATACGTTTTGGTCAAAATCAGGAGAAAACTGTGGAACAAATCATCGGTTACAAGAAATCACCTTACCTATTAGTATTATAGATTATTTAAAGTAGATTGAAGCTAATCCAATTAAAGTGATTATGAACTATTTTATCAAAAATAATACTCTGTTCAATGATGTCAATCATTTGAAAATTCATCTAGATGGCAAAAATGACAGCAGTCAAAAAAAATTAGTCACAAATAAGTAAGAAAATTATAGTCGGTCTAGACCGACTATACGATACCCTATACCATGGTTTAGGGACCCTATCTCTTTTGTACAACTACTTGGATATAGAAAATAAGTATAAACCAAATTTGAGTGGCATTGTTATTAATTTTTTGGCTGCAGATATGAAAAAGTTCATATCGGGTGCTATATTTATATGGGTGACTAGGTCGAAAAATGGACCGATCCCGACCATATTTGGTAAAGTCGCTTATATTTTGAAAAAATATATACAAACCAATTCTGAGAAATATCTGTGCAATATTTTTTGTTTTTTAATAGATTTAAGTGAAGATCGGGAAGCAGCTCTATATGGGGCCTATGACTAAGAATTGACCTGTAGAAATTATTTTTGGACTACTGATTAAAGGATATAATAAAAACATAGAAACCCAATTTGACTGAGATCTATATGATAATTTGGATCTTATGGCAGTTTATGTTGATTTCATAGGGGTAATTTGTATCGGGAATAGATCTGAACAAGGACCGATTTTCACCAATTTCAATAGCGTCATTCTATGGCCAATAAAAGCTTATATACCAAATTTCATCAAAATATGTTCATATATGCAACCTTTAGTTTGATTACAAGGTTTACATGGACACACAGACGGAAAGACGGACGGACGGACATCCTAAATCGACTCAGAAAGTGATTCTGAGTCGATCGGTATAATAAAAGATGAGTCTGGGTCAAATATTTTTGGTCGTTACAAACAGCAGCACAAAGTCATTATACCCAAACCAAAAACAATATCCTCTAATGGCCCAATCGTCTTAAACTGTTTTTTAGAGCTATACATACATACTTATGTATGTACATACTGTGATCGTCAAAATAAATTATACACCTCAGTGGTGTAGGTAACTTGGTTTTCTTAGAGAGCACTATGAATAAGACAGATCACCTCACCATTTTAAAAGATAATTTGCCAGCCAGTGTAGAAATATTGGGCTCGGATCAAACTTGGGTCTTTCCACAAGACAATGATCCCAAGCACAACGCAAAAATTATAAAGGAATAGCTGCTTTACTATACTCACAAACAGCTGGATAATCCCCCTCAGTCAACCCCATTTAGCAATTGGGGGAACATCTGGACCGGCAAATAAGAAAAATAGTGATTACCAACAAAGACTCTCTCAAATCAACGATAATGGAGGAATGGCAAAAAATCACTGCTGAAGTTACCAGAAACCTTGTGGAATCTATTCCCAGAAGATCGCAAGTTGTAATAAAGTCAAAGGGAAAACACAAAATACTATGTAAATTCTTTATTCTTCTTTTATTATTATTATTATTATTATTATTGTAGGTACTTTTGTTATTGTAAGATTTGTATTATAGATTTTTTCTTAAACGAGAAAAGAAAATATATTTTTTTTTAATAATAATGAAATAAAAATAAAAAAAAAATAATAATGAAATAATAAAGCAAATTAGTAAAGTTGAAAACATAAAAGACGCTGACAGTATCTACATACATACATACATACGTACATACAATATTTGAGGCTTTAAGTATTTGTTCATACTACTGATGTCTAGTTTGTTTCCAGATTATTTTTGTCCTTAAACTATCTAAAAATGAACTGGGGCTCAGAAAGTGATTCTTATTCGATCCGTATAAAAAAAGGTGCATCAAGTATTATACCCTAACCACAAATAGAGTAAAAAATAGTTATACATAAGTATGTACATACATATGTATGTATGTATGTATATGTAGGTAGGAAGCAATGAAAAGAATTAAACTAACTAAACTTAATAAAAAAAAAAACATATCCAGGTATGTACATACATAGGTACATATGTATGTATGTACATATGTATAGCAATCGGAGCTAATCTAAGCCTCAAATTTCACAACTTCTTTCTGAGAGATGGCTAGGCAAACGCGAATATAATTACAAAGCATTATCGCACACATTTTTGTATGTATGTATGTATATGTATCAAGAATTGTTGGCATTTACAAAATGGCTGCTAAGAATGAAATGATGCTAACTCAAACTATGTTTACTTGCTTACCATCTGAAAGAACTGAATAAACATAAACCAAAAATTTGCCATGATTCTTTCGTTAAAGAATTTGAAAGAAGCAGCAACAAAGAACTGATATAAATGATCTTTATTTTTTTTTCCTGTACTTGTCAGCGAAGAGCTGCAACAACTGTAATTACGTTCTGTGAACTATCGTAAAATCTTCCATGAGCTGCACTCATTGCATAATCTCTCGTTTTCGTAATAAAATTAATGTAATTCTCTTTACAGTTAATTATTCTCTTAAAATGTTAACTTTCGTTACGGCAAAAAATTCTCAATAAACAAAATAACGCCAACTGTTTAGAAGCAACGAATTTAAGTAATAGAAAACATAATGATAGTTTTGTGTTCTGTATTAAACGAACATGCGTGTATTGAAGGAATAACGATAAGTAAAATATGCTGTTTTATTTATTTTTATTTATTTTGTGTCAGAACCACAAGTGTAGCAACAACAACCATACAAAAGACAACAGTACTTTGTTTCATATCATTTGCCTTGTCATCGTGCTACTTTTGCGGTTATGTGCGAGAATACAATATAATTTTATTTCACATTCTGCTATTTTTTTGAACAATATTATATATTAAGGACTCTACTCTATGCCTTTGTTAATGCACAAAAAACAAAACTCGAATATTTTCGTTATTAGGCTTTTCATTTTGAATTCGTAGTTCCGCTTAAAAAGAATTGTGGCATTCTTAAGTTTCAAAAACAGAATAATAAGAAGTCCATCAAAAAAGATTAAGTTCAAAAAGATTACTGAATGCGAATATAAACAATCTATTAGCCTTGCCAAGAAAACAAACAAAAATTTAATTAAACAAGACTTACATGCATACATATGGAATATTTTTGAAATAATTACATATGGATGTACATAGGTATTATTTTTTTTTTTTTTAACAAAACTCAGAAATTTGTACAACAGGTTTTATGTTCATAAAAGCTAAGATAACTAGGTATTATTGAAACAAAAGTTTATCAATTAAATCTTTAATTTTATGTAAAAAATTTGGATACAAACTCAATTTTTTCCCCTATAGGTACCACTGAGTTTGTGCTGATTTTTCTAACTACGAAAAATATTTGACCTAGACCAATCATTTATTCTACCGATCGACTTTCTGAGTCGAATTAGCTATGTCCGACCGAATGTCCGTCCTTCCTTCTGTGAGTCCATGAAATGATATTAATCAAACTATAGGTCGCAAATATGAATATATTTTGATAAAATTGTACATATATAAGCTTTTATCGGCCATAGAACGAACGCTATTGAAATTGGTATTTAGATAAGTGCTCATAAAAATTACCGCTACAAGATCGACTTAAATTTAATTAAGTTCCAAGTTATCATATAGACCGCGGTCAAATTCAGTTTGTGGGTGTTTATTACACCCATTAGTCAGTAGCCCAAAAATAAACACTATAGGACAATTCTAAGTTGTAGCCTTCATATAAAGCTGTTTCCCGATCTTCACACAGATTTATCTCAAATTTTGTTTGTATAAGTTTTTGCACAAAGTAAGTGACTGCCAAATATGGTCAGGATCGGTCCATTATTCGACCTATTCCCGATATGAACTTTTTTTTATCTAAAGACAAAAAAATTAACAATAATTTCACTCACATTTGGTTTATGAATATTTTCTATATGCAATATGTTGCGCCTGAGATCCTTTCCTATAGGGACTAGACCGATTATAGTTTTCTTGTTTTTTAATAGTTTTCTATTCAAAACAAGTCGCCAATAAATATGATTATTTAAAACAGCCTTCAAATCATTTCTATTAATAAAAAAACTACGCCTCGTTGCTAGCTATAAATCTACGTTTCACGAACGAAACACTTGCCACTTTATCTTCCGTTTTCATATTTATCTGCAAAACGTCTGCATATATTGGTAATAAACTTATGAATTTTACTAGAAAAAAAAAAATTAAAGATGTTTAAAACAAACTAGAATATATTATATCTATTGGCTTTGCAAATTGAAGCCATTTAGGTACTGCTGTTGGCATGTGATGAGTGAACTGAAGCTCAACGAGGACAAAATTAAATGCCTCCTTGTGTAATCGGTTGCTCTATACTGATTCACATAATGGTCAAATGATTCTAAAATAATAGTCAAGGCATGTACATGGTGTCCCAATGGTATTCAATATTAACATTAATTTTATCTTTTGATTTTTGAAAAGAAAAAAAATGTACTTAGAATAATAACAATTTGTTAAAACCATTCTTCACAATCAGTTAATAAGTGCTGAAAAGGATCACCTAATTCTTCCCGTACAATGGCTCTTAATGAAATGTTTTTCAATGAATTATGGCATCAATATCATTTCACATGACGTAAAACTGAATGCAGATTAACGAAATGTTGTAATGTTTCGGTTTATAAGAAAAACATAACAGACGTTAAAATATACCATATCGCACCTGTACCTCTAAAGTGAGTCAACTCAAAATTTACAAATTTTCAGTAGAAGCAAAAAACGGTTTTTTTGCAACAGAATGATTTATACATTTTTCTTGATTGTACGCTACGAACGAAAAGCTTTTCGTCTATCCCACTGGCAGTTGCATAGTTATAAATTGTACATATGTACATACATACATACTCGTATGTACATATATTTTTTTAAAGAAATAAATAATCAAGCTCGAATTTTGATGTTTGTTTGGTAAACTCTATTGCTGATATTTCTCTAATCTTTGACAAATATCTTTCGGATTAGTAAGGTATGATTATATAACTGGTACAATTGTTCTTGTAAGCTATCGGCGCACAGTGGACCATATTTTGAGAAGGCGGCCAAAAATCATTTTTTTTTTGTTACCGATTTTAAAGTTATGTTATTCATTTGAAAGTAAATACTAGTAAACCTCGGGAGCCAATAAACTGCGACTCTATCTCAACTATATCACAGCGAACAGGGTCTTCGAAAATGGGCTTTCTCAGTATTTTGCTAAAATTAAAAATTTCTTTGTAAATTTTTATATTTGAATGACTGTAACTTTTTTGATTTAAAAGATTTTGAAAGTGAAATAAATTTTGTATAATTTTGTGGCTTCCATACTATTAATGTTAAAAATGTAAAATCACAGAGTCATTCCGAAATTAAAAAAAATTTAAAAAAGGTCCAAATTTTCCGAAAATCTACTACTTAATAGAGCATAACTCCTGCCAGTCAAAAGCAGTCAGAAAAAATCTTGCACTTTTCTATAGTCCGAACCCTCCCCTATACTCTTATACCCCATTATATACCCGCCAGTTTCCGCCCGTGTGCACCAGAACAATTTTTCTGACCCAAGGTTAGTTATTTTCTGCAAAATTTATGAATACAAAAGTTGTCCACTATGTGGTTAGGATATATTAAGTTTGAGGTGATGTTTGTAACTGCCAAAAATATTGGACCTTTATCCATCTCTTATTATACGGATCGACTCAAAAACACTTTCTGAGTCGATTAAACGATGTCCGTCCTTCCGTCTGAGTGTTATGAATACATAAGTTGGTCGTACCGGTGCACCGCGTTGTATTTTTTTGCGTGTCGGTAGAGTTGTCAGGAGTAGTTATATATGTACTTATAAAAAGGGGTTGAGATATAATGCGTTTAATTGTTACAGGTACATTTACATAGATATCTTTCAAAAACATTAATAGTCTGAATTAGAGTTATATAGTTTAAATACCTGACAAAATGGGAAACAATTTAAATAACAGGCAAATGGTAAAAAAAAAACTATTGCGACATAACCCTTTAAGATATGAGCATGTATGCTTCACCTTTTAAAAGGGGTTAGGGTGTGGGTTTTTTATGCTTCTAAAAGTAGTAATAAAAGATAAAAATTTTTATTTTACATAATTGCAAGAAAGAGTATTTATAATAATGTTTCCACAATTATTATTCATTACAATTTGTGCAATGGCTAAGTACTGGTACAGAGATCTGGCAGATATTTATTTTCAACGAAATGATGTAGACGATGTAATTTTGCACATAGTGAGCAACGACTTCTTTAAGAATTGTAACCTAGAAGACATTGAAATGCACAAAGGAAAAATTACTAATTTTGCATCGAATTTGAAAAGACGGTACAATGAATGCTCTCATAGCAAGGCAAAGATGTACAAACGTTACCGAGACTGGTTAATAAAGGAACTTATTTTTGAGAGTGCATCTACAACTGCCAACGAAAGTGGAAAAAGGGTCGACCAGCAAAACCAATTGATGGATGTAGTGAAAGGTCTCGAAGGCGCAAGCTGGAGAATATCAATGAAGAAATTTCTCAAAGAATTATTAAGGATTTATTTTTGCACCAAATTCAACCACCCAATATAAAAAAAATAAAATTGAAATAATTGAAAAAATAGTAGAAGCGAGCCCAAGGCGCACAAAGAGGATTTTGAAAAGCAACACCACCAATTGAAGATAAGAAATTTACGCCGGAAGAAGCTATATTATTGGATTTGAAATTGACCAAAAATCAATATAAGGAATTGCGGAAGCGAACCAATGAAAAGAATTGTGGGATTTTTCCAGAGTATCGAGATTTAGTTTCTGCCAAAAAAGAATGCTTACCTTCACAATCTGCTATTAGTGTCACTTCAACATCAGCAGAAATAAAATTGCAAGATATCCTTGAACATACTGCAGAACGATTGCTAAATACTTGATACTGATCATTTAAAAAAAAATGGTAATGGCAGCATTACTTTAATTTCTAAATGGGGATGTGATGGATCCTCTGGTCAGAAACAATACAAGCAATTTAATGCCGAAAATTCATCAGATGCTAATTTATTTATGGTATCTTTCGTTCCATTGCGATTAACAAAAAGGCATAGCGTCTTAGAGCCGTCAACTAGTAGAGCAACAGAAATTGATATATGGAAAAATGAAATTCCTTCTTCAACAAAGTATTGCAGACCAATAAAATTTGCATTCAAAAAGGAAACCAAAGATGTCATAACTGAAGAAGTTCAAAAAATAAAAGATCAAATTAAGGAACTTCAACCAGTAATATTTAAATTTGATGACCAAGACATTGAAGTACATTTTAAAATGTGTCTCACAATGATTGATGGAAAAGTTGCACAAGCTTTAAGTGGAACAAAGTCAACGTCAAGCTGCATTATGTGCCAAAAGACATCAAGTCAATTAAGCCAACCCCCACCAGAAGACGATAGTTTTAAGGAAGCCTACGAATTTGGAATGTCCCCTCTTCATGCTAGAATACGTTTCATGGAGCATATTCTTAAATTGGGTTATGATTTGGAATTTGGTCCGTTAGGCGAAACAGTGAGAAAAAACAAAGAAAATGAAGAAAAAAGAAAGCAAAAAAAAAAACAAGTAAGAAAATTATAGTCGGTCTAGACCGACTATATGATACCCTATACCATGGATTAGAGACCCTATCTTTCGGTCCAACTACTTCGATATAGAAAATAAGCATAAACCAAATTTGAGTGCGATTTTTATACCCTATACCACTATGTGGTTTGGGTATAATGACTTTGTGCTGCTGTTTGTAACAACCAAAAATATTTGACCTAGACCCATCTTTAATTATACCGATCGAATCAGAATCACTTTCTGAGTTGATTTAACAATGTCCGTCCGTCCGTCCGTCCGTCCGTCCGTCCGTCTGTGTGTCCATGTAAAGTTTGTAATCAAACTGCAGGTCGCAAATATGAATATATTTTGACGACATTTGGTACATAAGCTTTTATCGGCCAAGGGATGAACGCTATTGAAATTGGTGAGAATCGGTCCATGTTCAGACCTAGCCCCCATACAAATTACCCCTATGAAATCGACATAAATTGCCATAAGATCCGAAAAGTCATATAGATCTTACTCAAATTGGGTTTGTATGCGTTCATTACATCCATCCATGAGTAGTCCAAAAATTATCCCTTTGGCCCCACATAGAGCTGCTTCCCGATCTTCATTTAAATCTATTAAAAAACAAAAATATTGCACTGATTTTTCTCAAATTTTGTTTGTATATATTTTTGCAAAATACAAGAGACTTTACCAAATATGATCAGGATCGGTCCATTTTTGGACCTAATCCCCATATGGATATAGCATCCGATATGAACTTTTTCATATCTGCAGCCAAAAAAAATTAATAAAAATCCCACTCAAATTTGGTTTTTGCTTATTTTATATGTCCAGTTAGTTGGGCCTAAGAGATAGGGTTTCTAAACGCATGGTATAGGGTATCGTATAGTCGGTCTAGACCGACTATAATTTTCTTAATTGTTATTAATTTTTTTGGCTGCAGATATGAAAAAGTTCATATCGGATGCTATATCTATAAAGGGACTAGGTCCAAAATTGGACCGATCCTGATCATGTTTGGTAAAGTCTCTTGTATTTTGCAAAAATATGTACAAACAAAATTTGAGAAGAATCAGTGCAATATTTTTGTTTTTTAATAGATTTAAGTGAAGATCGGGAAGCAGCTCTATATGGGGTCAAAGGGATCATTTTTGGACTACTCATTAGTGGATGTAATGAACGCATACAAACCCAATTTGAGTAAGATCTATATGACAATTTGGATCTTATGGCAATTTATGTCGATTTCATATGGGTAATTTGTATGAGGGCTAGGTCTGAACATGGACCGATTCTCACCAATTTCAATAGCGTTCATCCCATGGCCGATAAAAGCTTATATACCAAATTTCATCAAAATATATTCATATTTGCGACCTGCAGTTTGATTACAAGCTTTACATGGACACACAGACGGACGGACGGACGGACGGACATTGTTAAATCAACTCAGAAAGTGATTCTGATTCGATGGGTATAATTAAAGATGGGTCTAGGTCAAATATTTTTGGTTGTTACAAACAGCAGCACAAAGTCATTATACCCAAACCACATAGTGGTATAGGGTATAACAAATTCAACAAAAATATCTACAGCTTGGCCTCGTAATCGACCAACCAAAACAATGGGAAGGAAACACAAATGATGGAAATACTGCAAGGAGTTTTTTTCCGATCCGGAAGCTGCAGCATCTATCACAGGTGTAGATCATGAATTAATAAGACGATTCAAAATCATATTACAAGTTCTAGCATGCAGCAGAAAGACAAAAAGCAAAAAAATTTGGAGAGTACGCCAATAAAACAGCTATACTTTATAATGAAAATACTCTTGGGGATATATGCCATCGACAGTTCATAAAATTTTCTACCATGGGCAACAAATAATTCAAAACAATATGCTACCAATAGGAGATCTATCTGAAGAAGCGCAAGAAAAAAGGAACAAAGACTACAGATTCTTTCGCGAGCACAACACAAGGAAAATGTCCAGATATTGTACTAATGAAGACCTTATCACTATTTTGTTGTGCACTTCAGATACATATATGTCCAACATTCGTCAAAAATGGAAAACTCTACCTCTATTGAATTAGACGAAGAAGCTAAACAACTTCTAGAAGATGAAAATCAAGGCTATTTAGAAGAAATTTTTACTAAAATTAGTTGATTTAAAGTACTTTTTCATTACACTAACAATAAGTTGCGCTTTTTTTATATAGTTAAAAAATTTTCTTGATTTAAAAATTTATATATTTTGTAAATTTACAATAAAAATTGTTATATTTCATAAATTTACCATAAAAATTGATATAGAAATATTTAAAAAGACAATAAAAAAAAATTTAACTAAAGCAAAAACATACGAGTTTTTCATTGAAACTTCTCTATCTTGAACCAATATAAGGTAACTTTTACGTTCGCTGCTTAATAAATTATATTTTAACTCGGGATCTTTCAAAAAAAAAAAAATACAACCTTTGGCCCTTGTGCACATTAGGACTAAAAAGTTTACGGGGGCCAAAGCTGGGCATTTTCTGAAAAAATTAACTTAAAAAATTGTTAAAAAGTATTAGTTGTAAAATTAACTGAAAAAATAAGACATTATATTAAAAAAAAACTTTTTTTTACTTTTAACACTTCACTTTTGTACTAAAATTCAACTACAAATGAAAATGTATTTTAAACCCTCCGTAACTTTTTTTATTTTCGGTCGAGCAAAACTTAAAGGCTAAAGTCTCACCTACCAAGCAAAAAAAAACCGCATATCAAAATTCCAATCCAATCAAAAGTTATAGATTTTTGACCGCCTTCTCGTCAAATGGTCCACTGTGCGGCGTTATTGTTGCATTATAAAGTCATTGTGTAAAGTTATTTTTAACTCCATAGAAAAACGTCCAATGGCGTAAACAACAGTTAAACGTAATATTTAGATATAATTGGATAAGAACATAAAATATTTGTCGATAAAAAGGATCAGGATTTCTTTTAAGTTCCGCTGCATCTTAAGATCTTATGTTGCTAAAATTAGATAAAGTTTCAACTGTTTTATTTCTGCTAACCAACCAAAGTTCTTGTGGTTGTGGTCGATCTTTTTCATCTATGTCTTAAAGCGGTATCTTGTGATAGCAGGGCTTTTTCTAAATATCTTTGGCATGGGTTTTTTGTTTAGCGATCTGAACGATTTAAAAAATCTCTAAACTTGAAATATACTTATAAATAAAATAAATCATAAAACAAAATCAATGTTTATCATGATTAAAACTACTCGTAGTAGTGTTATTTAAAAGTACATTTATTACTGATTTTTTCATACAAACGTCCGATTTATAAAAAAATGTAGTCAAAAAAGTCCTAAAAAATATCAAGTTAAAACAAGTTAAAATATTAAATTCGGCTGAGCCGAATCTTTTTTGGAAAAACCCCCCGGACATTTTTGATGGATAAGGTTTTGGGATGTTTCTAGAGTAAAAAAATGCAAAATCCAAAAACGCTGAACCTGCACTTTTTTGTCTATTTTAATTTCTTTTTTTTTTTGCATTTTAAGCATTCCTACGTTCAAATCTGTGTTCTCTTGTTGAGCTCATTTCAGAAACTAAATTGAGTTTTGAAAAATAGAGTTTTTTTTATAGCTCAATTATATTTTAACATTCTTGCATCATCTATCATCAAGATCCAATTTAGTTTTTGAAATGAGCTCAACAAGAGAACACAGAATATAGGAATGCTTAAAATGCAAAAAAAAAAAATTCAAATGGTCAAAAAAAGTGCAGGTTCAGCGATTTTGGGGTTTCTTTAATCTAGACACATCCCAAAACCTTATACATCAAAAATGTCCGAGGTGGTTTTCCAAAAAAATTAAATTTTTTAAAACTCTCCACCCGTGTTCTAAACACAATATTTTAATCAAGGCTGTCGACACTAAAAGACAAGAAAGACTAGATTTAATACGATTCTCTTAACTAATTTTTTTGCTTGTTATGCATCGCTTATACTATCGATATGCATATGTTGTGTTACCTATAAACATTTTTCACTATTTTTAGTTTTTTATAAGAAATTTTATCGGAGTATATGTCATTCCTCGACTTTTGGGCCTAGAGGCTTCAAATGCAATGCCAAACTGCTGCAGGTTAAGTAGTGCGACCTACTCGACCTATTGCGGATACAGACGGACCTCGATAGATCGACTTCTCCTTTATTAAAGAAAAATATTCAGATTTCCCCTTTTTAAAAGATCTTATATCCATTATCAACACAAAAAAACAAAAAGGAAATAACCACAGCCATTCAAAAAATCCTAAAATTTTCATCAATAGAATACTTTTAAAATATTTATTTATTTGAATTTCAAAACAAACTGAATAATTATGCTAGGAAAACAACGTTTCGAAGAATTGAGTCGTTTATTTCAAAAACCAGTCAAGCAACAAATTATGGATTTTGAGTAAATCAAAGAAAACGTCCTAGAAACATTTTAAAGAAAATTTATGTTTTTTCCTACGAAAGTTATCCATTTGTGTAACTGTATGATAAACATAAAATTTTTTTTTTATATTAACACGTATGTAAACTATAATATAAAGTGTACACTTGACTGGTTTCTGAACCAAACAACCATCACTATTGTAAATGTCGTGCGAAATATTCTAATTTTATTAGGGACTTTAAGAATAAAATGAAAAATTAACTTTTTAAAGAGTTTAATATCATTTTCTTAGATAAATATTTTTTTTGGAACGACTATTCGTTCTCATACACTCTACAGTGCATTTTTGCTTCCGTGGTGAGCCATTGAAAAATAGTGTCATAAACTCTTCGTATTTTTTTTACTTTTATTGGGACCTATAAGATTCACGGAAAAAATTAGATTAGGGCCTAGTATTACACAGTGTAAAATAAATCATAAAATCTTTTGTTACTCACCTTTCCTGAAGGATATACGATCTCTGTAGGTAAAGCAGGAGGAGAATGGGTTTTTAGCATAGTGAATGATGATGATCTAAGTCCATCTATAAATCTATAAATCACAACTACTTTTCCTGGCACGTTCTAGTCATAAGAAAACAATGTCCTTTGGATAGATAGGCTCCACCAGAGGTTTCATCAGAATTTGTAATATTTTTGTTCGACCGACTAGAACAGAAACCAGTTAAGCATTGTCAATTTACTTCTTTCTGCACTAAACAAAGATTTCTCGACTTTGCTTGACCATCACATGGCGGCAAAATTTTAATTGTTTTTGCATTAAACTATGTATTTACCTTTAAAAAACAGTAATCGCCCAATAACTCAATTTTTGATTTTGTGTTGCTTGATTGGTTTTTGGAATAAACGATTCAATTGCATCCAAAAGTTTTCTTCGTTAGTAACGAAAACAAAATGATTCAATTTTGTAAACGCTTTTGACGTATCCACACGTAAAATGGGAAAATTAAAAGAAATTTCAATAGAGACATACTATAGCGAAAATTAATCAGAAATCGGAGATTTTCGCTCCTGAAATTTGTACAGACCTTTAAAATTCTTTGAATAGTCCACAAACAATTCAGAATGTTCCTCAAAAAGCAGAATATTAGGGCACGGTAGAATATCCAGCAGAAAATCATCAATGCCAACAAGAAAAAATGATTGGAATTTGCTGAAAACCACTTAAATAAATCTGATGATTTCTGAAACTCAGTTGTATTCAGCAATGAATAAAACTATAAAATTTTCTAAGGTATATATACATAAAACCCAATAGTGAGTTAATTGAGAAGATTTTGAATGAAAATATATTTTATCAATATAACAATTTGGATATATGGGCATTCTAAAAAAATTAAATCAACCAATGTCAAGCGCTAATTCAAAATTTGAATATGAAAGTTGTACTTCGACAGAACCGAGCAGAAAAGCAGTAAATGTTTAAAATCAAACTAAGTGAACAAATAGAACTAAATGGAGAATATAACATTTTCTACGACTTTATTTCGGTACAATTAATTCTATTTGTATTTTTGAGATCAATTTCAATAACTAGTGCAAAGGTGAAATACATATATCGACTAAGAAAACGCAATATACGAGCCATTGTTAAAGAATACCTAGATATACGTTGCAACACAGAAACAGCGCGAGGTGCCCTGCAAAATTTTAATTTAAGTAGAAGAATGACCGAAAAACCACTAATAAGCCATACAAAATAAAAACTTAGATGCACATCCACTCTTTGTACGGCATGATTGGAATCTAGTGGAATCAGGCAATTACCAGCAAAATACTAAGAAACTAATTTGCACTATGATATTAAAAACGTTTTTTATAAATTGTTTAAGTTGTCATATTGTCGTCATTCCATAATAATTCGAAAACCATTGAACCGATTTACAAACCAATGCATGCATTGGAAAGGTCTACTATGTCCCGGTTGAAATTTTTGTAATGTAATTCAAGATTTGTTCATGTTTACTTTATCATTTTATCTATTTATTTTATAATTTTATTTAATTCAAATTAACTTTATTTTAATTTATTATCTTTCTTAATAAAACTTTTAATATGAGTCACCAAGGTGTGCACTTTTTTTGACGCTCGCAGTACATATATTTCTTTTTTTTTTTTTTTGAATTTATAAATATATTTCAAGTTAAATAATAAAGTTAATTACAATATAAAAGTAAGTTAAATTTTTGATGCCCCCACCTGTGTCTTAATCTTTTTAACCTTTAAATTCTAATACCATTTAATTTTTAATTTAATTTTGAAGTTAATTGTTTTTCTTTTTTGGCCGGTAGCCATTAGAATTTCATATTTATTGTTTTTTTTTATTACCAATGATGGGTTTTTTATATAAAGAATTGACTTCTATCTGAAAAATTGCATTATCCCTCAGTTCTTCATAAGAGGCCGGCATTAGAATATCCAAAGTCATAATTACTATTATTCATACTTCGCAGTGTTTTGAGAGCTTAAAAATTATGCGAAATTAAAAAAAAAATAGTTTCAAATTAGTTTCGACTAAAAATCTTTTAGTTTCGCCTAAAAATGCTAAATAATTATCTGTATTAGCTAGCTTGTAATATGTTAATTTAAAGATACAAAAATATAATAAATAAATAATAAAGGGGGTAAATACAATGAAAACAAGTAAGAAATTACAAATATTTATGTATGTATATACCTATAGTTTTTGAAAAGTAAAAACTTTTATCAAAGATTAAAAATCATCTTTATATGCTAAGACGAACAGCATAGTTGCGGACACCTAAACACTAAACATTTAAACATTTAAATTAACATTTTATCAAATTTGGCTATCTTTTTATACCCTCCACTCCAGTGTGCAGAGGGTATATATAAGTTTGTCATTCCGTTTGTAATAATTAGAAAAAAAATTTTGGAACCCATAAAATTAATATATTTGTGATCCTTATAACAACCGGAGTTGATATAGCGATGCCCGTCTGTCCGTCTGTGGAAATCACGATGACGGCATCAATCGGGCAGCTACGGTGCTCGTTGACATAAAAAATGATTCACTGACATCCTAAGAAGTTTGCTATTTAAAATCGTCCAAATCGGTCGATTAGCGCCCGAGATTTGAATGAAGATCTAAAAAAAGTCTTGAAAAAATGTAATTTTCTTTGTTGTTCTTGTCACGATCACGCCCTCAATAGGATAGCTAAGGTGATCATTTTTAGTGAGAATGATTCACCAAATTCAAGGGAAGATTTTTATTTTAAAAATCATTAAAATCGGTGGAACAGGTCCAGGGAAATCTCTGAAAAATTAAAAAAAAAAAATGAAAAATATGATGTTTCTATATTGTTCTTGTTGTTATTCTAAATGTTGTATTGTTGTCATAGCTCGACTTGTTGTTTTTGTGGTCTTTGTGGTAATAATATAATAAAAACTAACCCTTTGTACATTTTTTTTTATCAACTCTGGTAGAAAAATTTAAAAGTTTCCATTGTTTTGGCACCACTAAAAAATTTCTGTCATTGCCACGAGCCTGCCTGCAAAGTTTCAGATCGATTGGGTCACGGGAATGGGGTTAAAATCGATCCAAAATTTTTTCGGCAAGCAGACACTACGAGTTAATATAAAGGGAGTAAAAATTCACCAACATCTAAAGCAAATAATGCTAAAATAACTAGTTGTTATTAAAAAAAAAAAAAAAACAATGTAAATTTAGCAAAAAAAATTTTAATGTATTAATTTATTTAAAGAGAAAAACACAAAAATAACGTTTGGTGTTGTATTTTTTGTGTGTAATATTTACATATACATACATACACATATTAAATAATACAAATAATATACATATATTCTATATATGTATATCATATATATATATGTATATCACATATATTCTATATATGTATATCCATAATAACTGCATGTTAGAAATAAATCGGTATATTATTTTATTTACATAAAATTCTGCAATAATTTATTGTGGGGAAAATACATTTCTTTTGCATTAACAGAGTGTCACTTCATTTTGCTCAGCGTGACTATGCCACAGTAGATGGCGCCACAATTTTTGTTCTAATTAGCTTTGCAATAGTTATTTCTATTTTAACATGAATGTCAATATTTTCAAATAGATATCATACAGCACAATGTTAAGAGTATACACGGGCTGGTCTTTTATTATTTCATACGTTTTTTCATTATTCTTTTACAAATATGAACATAAGTTTGGCATATTAACTTTTTGTTGTCTTTACAAAATAGAGTTACCGAGTTCGTCAATGAGTTTTTTGCTTACAAAGAGAGAGTTATATAGAATTATTATTCTGCTTTACCTACAAAATATCTGATTGCGATTACATCTAATTTTTAAAAATTGTTTATAATAAGCATTATTATTCACATAAATACAAAATTGCACTTTTTTTAATTTTCCATTCAAATTTTAGAACATATCAATTCTAAAAACTGGAACTAAAATTTCCAATTGTAAATTAGAAAATATTAATTGAATTTCAGAAAATCATATCAAAACGTCGGAAATAATAATTTTAAATTTAGAAGACATCAATTGCATCAAATTCCAAAAAAAAAACACCAAATATGTTTACATTTAAATAATGTTTACATTAAAAAAGATATTGGCATTCAGGAGAAATTAATAGCTTTTCAATAACTTCTTTTAACGAAAGTCGAATCGTTAAAAAAAGAAAAGCAAAATTATCAATAAAATTTTTAAACGATATTCGCTATTGTTAAAGTCAGCTGTTGTTGTTATCTAAACGACAACCATTTTTGTGTTGTTTATTCAATCGGTAAAAACTTAAATTTTTAGGTTGAAATGTCGTCATACATAAATAAAAATCATAAAATAGTGAAAATATTTTGCTTTTATTAAAAAACTTTTTTATATAAATAAAAAAATTGAATAGCATATTCAATTCATTATTTAATTTTCAAATAAATTAACAGAAATATTAGTAAAAAAAATAGAGATATTAAACATAAACATAAAATCATTCTGTCAAATACGAAGTAATTTGTTTTTTTATATTCTTATTTGTGTTTTTCGCTTATTTTGACAGAGATGCCACTCCTTTACAATTTAAATAAATAGAAAAATAGATTTGTCGATTGTCGTTAAGATGTATGTACTTAGTGAATCACTTAATCCTTAGTGCAAACAACAAAAGCTGTCGATATATTTTGCGATTGTCGGATCGTTGAAATTTACAGAATCACACTACAAAAAAATATTAATTTAAATTCAATGAATTTTAGAAAACCTCGAATGATATTTAAGAATTGCGAACATAAAAATTGTTACATAAATAAACGCAATTTGATGAGAATGTTATTTATATATAAATTTTCACAATTTTTTTGGATGAATATTTGAAATTTTTCAGAAAATAAAGATAACAAATTATTTTATTTAAAATGTTTGGGAAATTTGCTTTTTTGGGTTTGGCATCCCTAATTTGATAATTTATTATTATAAATTTATTTTCTATGTTTTCCAAATATGGCAATATTTTAATAAAAAAATTGAGAGAGTTTTTTTTGGTTATTATTTTGTTACTCCATCCGACCTATATGGCCGCAGTGACAAAATATTTCGCCAGTTAAAAGAAACTATACAGCCATCTCCAATTAGCACGATTTAATGCATATAGCCACTCTACACAACCATTACCTTTGCAATTGAGGTTAGGGCGAGCTATTAGCAAAAACGAAATTAAACGAGAAGTTATGTCATATAACCGGAAACGCATGCATATAGGAAACGCATGCATATTTTTCCAATATTTTGTTTACATTTATTATCAATATTCAAACCGAGGTGGAGGGTATCAAAGATTCGGCACAGCCGAATTTAACATTCTTACTTGTTATAAATAATCTAACCCATAAAAACAAAGTATTTTTAAAACTCTTTCTTTCATTATGCATATGAGTTTTGAATATCTCCGTGACTGTGTGTGACTATGCGTGACTATTTTAAAATTAATCTTTGGCCACAACAAGACTATGGATAATGTTTCAGATCGATCTGATGAAGGGAATTGAGGTTTTAATCTCTCCGTGACTGTGCGTGACTATGCGTGACTGTGCTTGACTATGTCAAAGTTAATCTTTCTTCACAGCAAGTCTATCGACCACGTTTCAGATCGATCGGATGAGGGGAAATGGGATTCAAATCACTCCGTGACTGTGCGCGACTATGTTGAAGTTAATCTTTCTCTACAGCAAGTATATCGACCAAGTTTCAGATTGGTTGGATGAGGGGAAATCCGTTTTAAATCTCTCCGTGACTGTGCGTGACCATGCGTGACTATGCGTGACTAAATCAAACTTAATCTCTTTCATAGCAAGTGTATGGACTAAGTTTCAGATCGATCAGATGAAGGGAAATGACATTTAGATCACTCCGTGACTGTGCGTGACTATGCGTGACTGTGCGTAACTACCCCAAAATTAATCTGTAGTTACAATGAGACTATGAGCCAAGTTTCAGATCAATTGGATAAGGGAGTTTAAAAATGGCTTTAAGTGTAATGAAATTTTTCATAAAAAATTTGATATTAGGAAAATTGGCCATACCCCAGATAAGCCCTGGCGAACAGGCTAAATTTCAAATGATGCAAGAGATGTCATAAAAAATGCAAACCTCCGCGTTATGGAGACGCTGAATTGGGTAAGAGCGAAATGGTCATTGATCATTGATCGTTGTGTAGCAAAATACTTGGCTATTCATGAAAAGATTGGGAAAAAAACTTACGGCCATGTCTATACAAGATGAAAAGCTTATGAAGAAAATGTCCCATTAATACAAACATAATTACTTAATTTACATTTAAAATTTCCTGTACATAGCAATATTTGCTAATTTAGTTTATCGTTAATCGTTATGCTTCACACATAGAAAATGTTCTTTAAAATTTTAAGCAATAAAAACAAAACAAAAAAAAATTTAGAGTTCTTAAAAAAAAAAAATGCTTACATCTAAGGCGTTGCAAAAATAAGTATGAAAATCTTATTAAATTTTCAATTTCAAATTTTAAAAGAAAATATACAATACACGTGGAATGTATAAAATCAAAATTTAAAATAACAGCAATAACAAGAACAACATAGAAAAATAATTTTTTTTTCAAGAGTTTTTTTAAATTTTCATTGAAATCTCAGCAATCTGCTCAGAATGTCAATAGTCACTGAAACTGTGCAAATGTGCTGACCTATTAAGGGCGTGATCGTGATTTCCATAAACGGACAGACGGACATTGCTATAACAACTTGGCTTGTTATAGGGATCAAGAATATATATGTTTTATGGGGTAAAAATTTATTCTAATTATTACGAACGCAATGACAAACTTATATATACCCACTGCACACTGGTGTGGAGATATAGTTATAATAAAATCCAAATTATTTTTGTAAATTCGTAAAAAGTATAAAAATATAATTAAAAATATATTACAAACTATAGAATTCTTACAGCAAACCAAATACCAAACCCAAAAATATTTTATTAAAGTAAATATTTGTATAAATATATGTATGTACAAAGATAAATATATATATTTGTAAGAAAAGATGTAAAACAACTGATATGTTATGAGATGAACGACTTGATGTAAATATTTTATTAAAACCGAAATCTATATTCTATAAAAATAAGAATAAATAACTTACCTAATATTTTTGGAAAGCATATTTTGAAGACTAATGAAAAAAAAAAATATTTTTTTTTACAAACGCCATTAATTATATATTTTTGGTAAACATATAGTTAGTATTTTTTTATAAATATTTTATTATTTAATTAAAGGCTATCTTATAAACAATTTTATTTTTTTGTGAGAGCGCTAGTTTTTATATTATATTTTATTATTATTGTAAACGTTCTATATAATTGTATATTTTCTTTTAATTTATTTTCTTTTAAAAACTAATTTTTTTATTTGCATTTTTGAAGAGATACACACATATATGTTTTTGAAGCAAACCATTTAATTATTTTGTAAATAATTATTTACTTTTAAATTTAATTAACGAGAGCCGAAACTCCGCGAATTTAATATTTGTGACATATTACGAAGTTATTAGATACCATAATTAGTAATAATTTAATTATACATTTATTTTATTACATACACATACATATACATATATGATATATGATTAATTCTATAATCTTTAATCGATTGTGAAATTTGTAATTGCTTTAAACTAGAATAAAGAATAGAATAAACATAAATTTGATAAATATCTAATTTCTTAGGAAAATATGTTAAAGAAATGGTAAAACATCAATACAGCCGGGAGTTTGGTGCAGCAGTTGGCACCGAAATAATTCTTATTTTATAGAAAACAACTATAACCATTTGATTTTTCTATTTTATAAATTAAACCAATTTATGTTTTTTTTTTCTGATTTTAAAACGTTGTTTTTTTAATAAAAAAAATAAAATAAATAAATTAAATTAAACTAACAGTTCCCAGTCCTCGAAATTCGAGTGCAAATTCTAGGAAATTTTATTTCTTCATTCAATTTATTTCTTTCAATATCTTTTTTAATCTATTTAATTCATTAAATTTATTTCATTTTAAATATTTGTTGAACACACAGAAAAGAGGCTAAAGTTAAATTAACCACCCACCTAAAGGTATGCTAATTTTAGGCAATTCACAATTCAACACAAGGCGTGTGATATGCAATTATTATAATGAAATTCGATTGCGTTATTGGTTTATGTATATCCAAAATTATTTTTCAATTCAACACAGGGCTTTTCATATAAAATTTTTGCAAATTTAATAAATCCGCACACAGCATCGTATAATTTTATGTATGTATTAGCAGAAACTTTAAATGAATTTTACTCAAAAAAAAAAAAAAATGTTCCTGACGGTAAATCTGTAAATCTGGGGGACAGCTAAAAAGAAATACCTTTCAAATGAGGTATGTTTGGTCAAAATCGGTTAAAAACGGACAAAGTTCATCGGCCACAAGGAATCGCATTGCCTTTTAATACTATAGATTAATGATCGCATTTTCAATCACTTGGAGTTACATTGACAAAAGGAGGATTTATTAAATCCATAATATGTATTATGAGAGAAGCTTCAGTTTTAAAAATAACCGTCTTAATAAAACTGAATTATTCTTCTTCCCTGTTTCTCTTTTATAAGCGGGATATACACGGTCAAAATGCTTGACGTCAAATTCATGTATGTGTGCGTGAAGCTTTGAACATACACGGTACTGCATAGCACTTCAATCATTCATTTGGTTTTTGATTTTGTGCTGTAAACAGCATGTCGGTAGCGGACGATACACTTGTGGCAGTTTTGACAGTGTGATTAAAAGAAAAAGAAAATCAAAAAAAGAAAAAGAAACGTATCAGGATGAAAGAATGGCTTAAAAAAAGGAATGAATTTATTCTACACATTTCACATAACGAAGTGCATGCAGCGACCGGTAAACTTCTATCAATTCTAAAACGGTTTTCTTTTCTTCCGACATTTTTACATCCATTCGCTTCAAAGTCACATTAAAAATGAGAACATGCTTGATCAATCAATGATATACACACATCAAATTCGTACGTCATGCAAGCAGAAAATCTAAAATTTTTGATTTTGCTTCAATCATCGTCGGTGTGACACATACAAACACATTTTCACTAATACCACCAAAATGCAGTTCAATCATTTTGACCGTGTATATCCCGCTATAAGCATTAGTAGAAAAGCATAGTTAAAAATTTAATAGTAAAAATTTTAAATTACTATGATATATTATATGGAAAGCTCCCCCTATTGATCAGTGATATGTAACAAATAGAATTAGTAATGACACAAACCTCCATAAAGTTAACAAATCAGTGCTGTATTCTAATCTTATTTCTGTCTCCTACTTTATACTTTATTGTGTCGATGGCAAACTCTAATACACGAGAAACATCGAACAGAACAGAGAAATTTGCAAATTTTATTTTTCTATTTAAAACGCGACATTTATTGATTGGTATAAATAAACACTTTCATTTTATTAAATGTACACCAGAATTTATTTTACACTAACTTTTATTGTAGTTCCGTTTATATTTCGTATATTTATCACAATTTAACTGGTAAGAACAAATTTTCGCGCCCGCACTTGCTCAAGTTTTCTAGAAAGATTAAAGAGATGAAAACATTGTATATTAAGAAAATGAGGAAATAAAATAATACTTTTTGAAGTGTTGCCACTATGTAGCGAAATAACTAAAAATATAATAGGAAATGAAATTTCTTAAAAATTTCATAAACCATCATGGTGAGAAGCTAGAGGGGTATAAAATGTTTCATGGTTCCAGGTTTTTATAAATTTTTTTGGGGAATTTCTCTTTACACTCATTTTAAAATATATTTGTTTCGTATATATATTTTTTTATAGAATGAACAAATAAAGAAAATTTTCCGATAAAATGTCAACAAAATGTAAATTTTGTTGAGACAATTGGGAAAATTGCAAGAAATATTTCATAATGTCTGACCCCTGGCCGGACATTATGAAATTTTCCATAAAATTGTTTCCTACGATAAAATCAACAAAAAAAAAACAAAAAAGCACAGTGGTGTTCTTATTTGTTTTCCAGCGTTGCATTCTGATGCACTCTTTTTTCCTCTTCTTAATTTATTCATTTAGGATGCATTCAAATTCTCTGATGTACACATGACAACAAGAATGATAGAATACAAGATTACGCCATCCCAACATTTTCCCGTTAGATGACGTCACAAGTCTATCGCAAGGGCTACCACGTATGTTTCATGTGGAAAAATTATAAAATCTTGCGAAAAATTTATGTTTTATGGAATAGTTGGCAACCCTTCAACTAAAATCACTTTGACAGTTCTCAAAAAAATATTAAATCAGTTCTTGTTATAAATTACAAATTGAGCCTTATATTTTATGAAAAACATTATTAAAATAATTAAAATTAATAAAAACAATCAGTAAAGTGTGTTAATAAGTTGCAGTATAAAGAAAAACTAAAAAACAAAAAGGCAGAAAAAACGTAAACATGCGGTGTGCAGTGGGCAAATGCAAGTAAAATAATAATAAAACAAGTGAGAAATTAAAAAAAACTAAAATTTTGGGTGTTTTTAATAAGTTGATTATATTTTTTAATAAAGATGTATCGTTTTACAAGTTTCCGAAAGATGAAGCACTAAGGAAGCTTTGGATATTGTTTTGCAATCGATGCAATTCCGTAGATGTTCAAAAAGAAAAAATTTGTGCCTTACATTTCAAACAAGAGGATTTTGAAAGAAATATGAAATTTGAAATGGGTAAGTTATCACAAATTTAAGTTTAAGAGATTATCACTTAATAATTATAAATAGGATTCTGCAAACGGGGTACACGAAAATTGAAACCGGGAGCAGTTCCCACCATAGAGACGAGCGCTATTGCAAATGACATTGAAATTTCAAATAAAATTGCAAATCCAATTGAAAATCGATGTGAAGTTGAAATTCCTAATGAATTTGAAACACTTACAAGCGATGAGAAAAACACTTCAATGACGGCTGGCATTGTGGAAGATAGCCTACAACTGTACACAAAAAGTTTGGAAATGAAAATGTATGTAAGTTTTTAAAAAGTGTACAAATACTTATTTAACATCGTTTTTAGAGATGCATTGCGCCAGGAGAATAGTATGCTGAAAATGGTTCAAAGTCAATCTGCGATCACAATAAAAAAATGTCAATAAACGAAAGAGTAAATTTAATAAAACAACAACGTAACGTTCAAATATTGTTTAGTGTTTAATAAATAAATTAACAATATATATAAATAGTTTACATATTAATATATAAATATTTCAAGGAACATAAATATATATATGTATATATGATAAATCTACTATATATTTATATAAAATTAAATGTACTAAAAATTTAATATAACGATATTCTTAATTGAATTTAATTTTTTTTTAAATCTAAATTAAATATTTATATGTATATTAATTGATATCTACTAATCCTATTAGTTGTAAACTACAATTAAAAATCCTGTATCATTCGACATAGTTTTTAAAATTAAAAAAAAAAAAAACATAAAAGTTAAGATTAATATTTATTAATAAATTTTTATAATTTTTAAATAATATAGAAATCTAATTAAACCCTCATATTTTAAATGCTTCTTATATATTACTTAAATTAAAAAAAAGTTGAAAAAATTAATTTAAAATAAATAAATTTATAAAAAATAAAAGTTTTTTACTAACAAATTATTAGAGGAAAAAAATAATAAATTATCCCACTGTTGCAATGTTATTGTTTATGTATAAACATAGACATAAACATAAGAGTTTGACAGCTCAAAATTATTAGCCAATAGGAACACAGCTTGCGTGACGTCACAAATCTAGCAGGCGCAGAAAATTGTATTAGTGTCCGCGGGATGGCGTAATCTTGTATTCTATCATTCTTGCATGACAAGAACAAAGTAAGACAAAAACGGCGTGAGGTACGATTGTATTGGTGAAGAGATTAGGAAGTGTTTGGAGATAAAATGAAGGCACAATTTCATTAGAATGTGTTTGGAGATAAAATGAGGGAGCGAATAGCGTTATAAAAACGTTTTGAAAAATGAAAAATAAAAAATAAAAATTAAAATTGAAAAATAAAATATGAAAAGTAAAAAATCAAAAATAAAAAATGAAAAACGAAAAATGAAAAATTAACCAGTTGAAATAATAAGTAATAATAAATATTTTTATATTAGCAGAGCCCCTGCAGTTGTTTGCTAAAAGTGATACATAGATGACGCTTTCTATTTGATTTTAAAAAAGTGCCATAATTACTATATGTCTGCACATCTCCCCTGTGATCAGATTCACATGACTTTTTTTGTAATAAGGGCACAAGTCAACTTATGTATGTATATAAAAAATTGCAAGTTCTATTTGGAATAATATCACAACTAAAATATGCTGTTATGACTTATTAGTACTTACCTCTTCGGCGACACAAAGATGAATTAGGAATAAAAACATTTAAATTGTATTATTTTTTATAAAAATAAAAATCTTACTTTCGATCTTTATCATTTGAATGATTGAGTTTGAAATTATTCAGGCTCAAGATCAAATGTTTTTACTTTAAATAAAGCAAAAACATTGGCACATTTGATTTAAAAAAAATTGATCTATATTCTGCATGACAGATTTTATAGCTATTTCAGGAAGAGTCACCAACCCTCATCAGTAACTAAAAGCAGTAGATACTTTGTGTGGTAAAAAGTTAAATTCATGTATATTTGCTGAAAACAACCAAATTAGAATTCAAGCAAAAGTTATACTATTTAAGCCTTTTCTAATATAACAAACTAAAATATAGAACAACTTTGATACAAATATGATATTGTTACCAAACAAACTATCTACTGCTTTTGGTTAGAATATCCGAAGAGGAAGAAAAGTAGAAATGTGGCCATTTTTTTATTTGTAATAAAGTACCGCTTTATTTGATGTGAGCTAAAACTTTAAAAATGAAATAAAACTTAAATACGAACAAAAAAAATCATATTCACTACAACTAAAAAAAACTCAACGAAAATGCTAAAATATTTACACTATAAGAAAAGAGAAAAAACAGAATTACAGCATCAATCGGCATTATCCAGAACGGCATCAATCAAAGCCACCACTTTCTGACGAAAGCGCCTATTTTGTTTTCCAGACATTTCCTTTAAAAATGGATGCAAGCTATTGAGAAATGATTGATCAGCGTCAGGAGAAGTTGTCATTAAACAATGTCGTTGAAGTTCATTTTTACTTTTTATCCATTCGGCAAATTCCTTAAGATCCAGAACACTTTCACTACGTGTATCCGTTGTATGCATATATGAACCACTTAGAGGAACATTACTTGTGTTGGTATTCTTATTGCTGGGTGCATTTAAAGCAGGGTTGCATGAATTAATGTTATTGGTGGTGGGATTGGTACTCATACACCCAGGTGTGGAGTTATTTATAAAATGTCTTTGTTGATCAGACGGTAATGTAGAAACACAATTAGGCAACGATGTGGTTGGAACTCCACTGGCAACATCTTTCTCCTGTTTAATGGCTTGTAAATTTAAGGGCTGAGGCAATGGTAAAGGTGCATGTTGTGTTACAGAAATGCCTCCAATGAGTGCTCCTTCATGTAGAGATACGACCACATCTCCTTCCGCAATGGCTGCCAATTCTGCTGAATTACTTGAATCTTTGGTATCGTCACTACTCACAATGGGCATATTACTTATGCGTGTCATGGGTTGTATGTTTCCAGCAGCTGCTGCCTTTCGTTGAGCTATTATACTAGCACTATTCTTAAGGCGTGTTTTCGTATATGGTATCAAAAATTGTAAATATTTCGAGAGGTAATATTTACGTTTACCTCGCCCAGTACTGGTGCGCGACAGTTTAAGTGATCTTAGAAAACTGCTGCGTATTGTACGCCATCTTTCTCTACAGTTTCGAACTGAAATGAACAAAAAGAACAATAAATAATTAAAGAATTTACATAAAAACAAAGATATACACAAAATATAAAATTACAAAGAATATAAAGAAATTTGGTTCGAGGGTTTCTAATTCTTGTAAATCTCAATACGGGATTTTCGAAAATTTTACATTTTAAGAGTTTACATAAAAAAAAGATATACACAAAATACAAAATTACAAAGAATATAAAGAAATATGGAACAAGGGTTTCTAATTCTTGTAAATCTCAGTACGGGATTTTCGAAAATTTTACGTTTTAAAAAGTTATTTTTTTATTAAAAATGTAGGTACCATTGTTTAAAATGCGAAATTTTAATAGAAAGTACCTTTTATTAAAAAGTACGTTTTATAAAAAAGTGCCCTCTAATAAAAAATATTTTTAATAAAGTGTTATTTACAAGTACCATTTATTAAAAAGAACATTTCATTAAGACATACATTACATTAAAAAGTTTTTTTTTTTTTTTATTAATTGGTTTATTCAGTTATAATCATACAAAAAAATTTCTTAACGCCCCACCGCCTTGAAGGCTTTATAGAGGCTAATGGGCAACAATACATCTTACAATTAAAGTTTAAAAATTAAATAATTTCATTAATTAACACATTTAAAATTTTACATTTTTGAAAAAACAGAAAAACACAAACAAATAATTAAATATATAATATTTTCTACATTAGAAGTGTTTCTATATTTTCAAGTAAAAATTCTTTAATATCTATAACATTAATAGGCTAGGCGATTTCTTGTGACTGATGTTTTGTTCTACCATTTTATCCCGATTTTGACCAAATGTATATTATTTGAAAGGTATATCTTTTTGGCCGATTTGCAGATTTACAGATTTTTAAATTTTTTCCTTTATTTTGAGTAAATTGCATAAAAAGTTGCTACTAACACATACAGAAAATTATACAATGCTAAGTGTGTGTTTATTAAATTTGTTAATGTGTTTGTAATAAAAATGAGTTTGTTTTTTGTGTTGATTTGTGAATTGGCTATAATTGATTAGCATACTTTTAGGGTCTTTATTGAATGAAAAAATAAAATTTCCTAGAATTTGCGTTCGAATTTCGAGGGCTGGAATCTGCTAGTTCTTTTTAAATGTTGAAATAACTTGTATACACGTTGGATATATTGTTTGGTAACTGATTATATTCAAGAGGTCCAACATAAGCAACGCGTTCTTTTGTCAGATCTAGTCGACATCTTACGGAACTCAAATTTAAAGCCTGTCTTGTGTGTCTCTGTGTATGCAGCACATTTTGAGTAAATTTTATGGGGCCTCTACTATTTCACATTATTGGTTTAAAAACATACGTTAAAACTTTTTGTTTATAAAGGCCACGTATGGGTAAAAAAACATTTTTGGCATAATTCTTAAATAAATCCCACATTGAAAATCTCAATGGAAGATTAAATACAAGTTTCAAAGCTTTATTGTGCAGTGACTTTAAGGAACTATTTATTTTACAGCCATATATAGTAGGAAGATAAGCCAAGTGCGAATGAACTAGCGATTGATAAATTAGAGTTAAACTTTTTTTAAATTTATATAAAATGCCAATCCCAGAAGCAATTTTAGATTTTGACAAGTTGATATGTCACCCTATAGCAAATTGTGATTTAGATGAATACCTAAGTAGTTCACCATATCTGATTCGGTTATTGCGTTATCATCAATATGTACCACCATATTTTCCTAAATTCTCGAACGGTATGGTTTAAATCTTACAAATTTAGTTTTAGTAGGGTTGAGAACTAGTCGATTGCATTGTGAAAATTCAGATAATGTAGCTGCATCATATTCAATATGAGTCTGTAAAATTCGCGTGTATATGTACCGATAAATAGACATACATCATCTGCATACATAAATAACTCTCCACTGAAATGTATATTTTTAATATCATTTATAAAAATTTTGAACAATAATGGTCCAAGGATACTTCCTTGTGGAACTCCACAATTAACTGGTAGCGTGGAACTTTTATCTTGACCAATTTGAACAATCTGACTTCTATTTATTAAATATATTCGAAAAATTTTTAGAGTTTTACCGACTACTCCTATTACTTCAAGCTTTTTAATTAAAACTAGCAGATTCCAGCCCTCGAAATTCGAGTATAAATTCTAGGAAATTTTATTTTTTCATTAAATGAAAACCCTAAAGGTATGCTCATCAATTATAGCCAATTCAACACAAAAAACCAAACTCATTTTTATTACAAACACATTAACAAATTTAATAAACACACACATAGCATTGTATAATTTTATTTATGTGTTAGTAGCAACTTTAAATGCAATTCACTTAAAATAAAGAAAAAAATTTAAAGATCTGTAAATTTGCAAAACGGCTAAAAAGAAATACCTTTCAAATAATATACGTTTGGTCAAAATCGGGAATAAACGATAGATATTATAGATATTATGATTTAACAGATCAAATGAATTTATAAAATATAAAATCATTATTTTAACATTATGTCTTTCATTATAATGTAACATTCACGTTTAAATGATATATGCCCATATTTTTTTTCAAGCTGAAAAAAAAACAAGTAAGAAAATTATAGTCGGTCTAGACCGACTATAGGATACCCTATACCATGCGTTTAGAGACCCTATCTCTTTGACCCAACTAACTGAATATAGAAAATAAACATAAACGAAATTTGAGTGGGATTTTTATTAATTTTTTTGGCTGCAGATATGAAAAAGTTCATATCGGATGCTATATCTATATGGGGACTAGGCCCAAAAATGGACCGATACTGGCCATGTTTGGTAAAGTCTCTTGTATTTTGCAAAAATATATACAAACAAAATTTGAGTAGAATCAGTGCAATATTTTTCTTTTTTGATAGATTTAAGTGATGATCGGAAAGCAGCTCTATATGGAGCCTATGACTAAGAGTTGTCCCATAGGGATCATTTTTGAACTACTCATTAATGGATGCAATAAACGCATATAAACCCAATTTGACTAAGATCTGTATGACCATTTGGATCTTATGGCAATTTATGTCGATTTCATAGGGGTCATTTGTATGGGGACTAAGTCTGAACATGGACTCATTCTCACCAATTTCAATTTCAATAGCGTTCATCCTATGGCCGATCGAAGCTTATATACCAAATTTCATCAAAATATATTCATATTTGCGACCTGCAGTTTGATTACAAGGTTTACATGGACACACAGACGGACGGACGGACGGACGGACGGACGGACGGACGGACGGACGGACGGACATCGTTAACTCGAATCAGATAGTGATTCTGATTCGATCGGTGTAATAAAAGATGGGTCTAGGTCAAATATTTTTGGTAGGGTATAAAAATATGGTATCATCATACAACATAGTCTGCAAATTCGGGATACCGCCGTGCGAGGGAACCCACATAATTTTGATTTTATTTGGGTGTTTTATGCAGGTGTTCCTTATTTGGGAAACCAGAACAGATGAAATGCTGTCCGTGCATATTTTATGCTTTGTTGGGTTTTGTGCTGCGAATTCAACAGCAAGTGATGTTGCTAATGCCTCGGCCGTGAAGTTCGAACAGTAGTTATCAATAAAGCCGGTGTTGATAATATTTCCATCATTCTGAAGAGTTGCAAAAGTGGTTAAATTATGAAATTTGGATCCATCTTAAATACAAATTCCCAGATTTGTCTGTATACTTTTGGAGGTGTTGTAGATTTTGGAATATTATTCATTGTGGAAATAAATAATGATTCCTCAAGTAGCCATGTTGGTTCCGAAGGGTATTTTTTAAGATTAATTGGTGGAAGATCTAACCCGATATTTTGCAAAAAATTAATGCATCTATCCATTGTAGATTTAATTTTAGATGTTCTTTTACGATTCACCGCTTTGGGATATCCTGGAATAAGATTTTATTGCGAAACACAAAAAGTTTAGGACATAATTTGTACGTTTGGAAACAGATTCGATCTTCGACAGAAGGCATTCCAGCTTCGGCCAATATATTTTTAATTGGGCTAGTACGGAAGACTCCGATATTGCGTCTAATAGCTGCATGATATGGAGATTGAATGACTTTAATGTTAGAGGGGGCACACCAACCGTATATCGGAAGTGCATAGTCAATTTTTGACAGCATGAATTGAACGAGTAATATTTATCAAAAAATGTTTAGATGTGAGATATTTTATAATATTTAATCTCGAATTTAAGATTTAATTTAAGTTTAATAAAAAATGAAAGTTTAAGAAAATTAAAAATTAAATATTTAAGAAAGAAAGTGTACAAGTTTAGAAATAAAAACAAATCAAAATTAAATAAACTTTAAGAAAAAAAAACTAGATTTTATTGACATTGTAAAAGTTAAGAAATAAAAGCAAATTAAAATAAACTTTAAGAAAAAAAAATTATTAGATTTTATGGACATGATGTGAATAAAATAAATTCTGTGTTAATTAATATTATTTCTGTTTGTGCTAAAGAAAACGTTCTGAGCAAAATGTAAATTTAAAAATAGAACAAATATATTTTGTAGTTATCTTTTTGTATTAAATCTATAATTATTAAAAAAAAAAAAAAAAACTAAACTAAAAATTAAATTGAGTTAAGAACTATAAATACATATAAAATATTAAATAAATAAATATAAAATATTAAAGTTCAAAGTATAATTAAAATTAAAAAAAAACATTATCGACATAAACCAAATAAGCAATACTACAAAATTCCTTGAAAATGAATTGTTTCTTCTCTAAGACTGTGTATTAATTAACATAAATAAATAAAACCACAAAATATTGGGTACCTGTTTGATAAAACAAAATTAAGGAATTAAATTAAAGTTTACCTCATGAACCAATCAATCTTATTCAACTACACACAACCACGGCGTCTGGCGGCAGCAGCTTCATCGGTACCTCTTCAACACCAGCGATAAGGCGGTAATTTTATTTCTTTATACCCTTAATTGTCCTTATTCAAAATTGTTGTACAATATATATATTTTTCTAAATTTAATATTTTTATTAAAATGTTGCCAAATTAATAAATTTCTCTAATTAAACTAAACATTTTACTACGTTAAGAAATTTTATAAATTTAAGCTAAATAGAAGTAAATTTTGCTAAAAATAAATTTTCCTACCTAAACAAATATTTCTAATTATAAAAAAAAAAAAAAATTTTTTAGATGTAACCTTTTTCTAAAAGTAAAAAAAAAAATTTTTTTTTTCTAATAATTAAATATTGTTAAAAATTAAAAATTTTCATAAATATAAATTGTGCTAAAATTAGATAGTGCTAAATTCCAATTGATAAAGTTAAAATTTTGTTAAAATTAAAATTTTCCTATATTAAAATTATCTTCCTAAATATGTATAAAATTTTGCTAGAATTTAAAGTTTTCCTAAACATTAAAATTTCTCTAAAAAATAAAATTTTGCGAAAATTTAAAAATATCCTAAAATTAAAAATTTTTCCTAAACATAAAGTATTTAAAGTTACCATAAAAATGTTGATAAATTTAATTTAAAATAAAAACCCTTAAAATGAAGGGTAAATAAAAATAAACTTTTTTGTTAAACCCATGTAGAAAACCAAACCAAACCTAATCTTTTCATTGAAGTGGGTTACCTCCAATTGAGATGGAGTCGAGGTAACATGGTAGGGAGGGCTAAAGGGGCAGAACACCTCGTCCCCAATCCCCAAGTAAGTATGAACATCCATCCTTTAGCATCCGTGTTAATTGACAGTTTTTTTGTAAATCGCACGTGAAAATCTGTAGTGCGGTTTCCCTGGGCCTGAGCAAGACCCCACCCATTCGGCGAGCTAGGCCCCTACGCCAGCACGTGCGACCAGCAAAGGCTCAGGGAAACGGAAGCGGATCTTCCACCAACGCCGCACCATTACAAGTGCATAGTCAATTTTTGACAGCATGAATTGAACGAGTAATATTTATCAAAAAATGTTTAGATGTGAGATATTTTATTATATTTAATCTCGAATTTAAGCTTTTTCTCAGTTCTGAACAGTGCTCTTTAAATGTAAAGCTTTTGTCGAAAACAACACCCAATATTCCAAGTTTATCAACTTGTTTAATTTTTAAGTTTATGTATTCGATGTCGAATAAATTGCAATTATGCTTTCTGCATGTATGAAGTAATTTACATTTGTCTACTGAAAGTTTTGCACCTGAGATTAGACACCAATTATCAATTTCTTTTAGTAGGTTTAGAAAAAATCATGTGAGTCCGATCACAGGGGAGATGTGTAAACATCTGGTAATAAATAAAATGCAGAAAACAGCGACAAAAAGGTTATTACATATCATAATTTTTTCACCAAACAATCATGTCACACCGATTTGTCTTAATGGTCACATGTACACATTATTACGCTGTTTTTGTGATTGTATTGTGAATTAGAAATTTACCCCCCTGCGCGTATAGATGTTTACACATCAAAAACTCCTTTACTCTATTATTTTCGTTATGTTTAGTATATATTACAGCGTCGTCTGCATACATGGCATGTTCAATATATTTTTGATTCGAGATGATTTTGCTAAGTTGGTTAAGCGCTATGATAAAGACCACAACTGACAATTGTGATCCTTGAGGAATACCATTGTAGAGCGGGAAAGTGTTAGAAAGTTCACCGTTGATTCGGACTTTAAATTTCCGGTTAGTTAAAAAGCTTTTAATAATAGAATACATTTTTTTTCCTGATTTTTCATTCTATTAGCTGGTGTAATATTACGTGAGTACCAATTCTGTCGAAAGCTTTTTCGAAGTCTGTAGAAAGGATATTGACATGGTTTTTGTTGGACAAGGCTTTCGAAATAAAATTATTTTGTCGTCAGTGCTTTGCTTTTTCATAAACGCTACTTGGTTCGGTGTTATGAAGTTGTTGGATTTAAAAAATTACATTAACCGTCTCGCAATTATTTTTTCTAGAGTTTTGCTTATGCAGGGTAATAGGGATATTGGTCTGTATCCTATAATGGAAAAAGAATCTCTGTTTGGTTTAGGAATTGGTACAACAGTTGCGGTTTTCCATGCTTATGGATAAACATTAGATGTGAAGATATTATTGTAAAGCTTTAGTTTATATTTTTTTGTTTCTAAGTTTAGGTTTTTAACATAGGATAAGATATCCGGTCAGCATCTGGAGTTTTACCTTTGGCGGATATTAAGGCATCTGCTATTTCTGTGATATTTATGGGATTTTCGATTTTGCTTGCTTATGAGTTGAGGGATTGCGGGTTATAGCAGATAGATGTGGTCTTCAATTTATTAAGTTGAAAAACTAAAGAAAAAATTTTGTCTGCGGATTCATCCGACCAATGATTTGCAAAGGAGTTTGCTATATTGCATGGGGATGACAGCATATCGGAACCATGCTTTAAATATTTTATTGTATTATGACTTTTACCACCTATTATATGTTTTATATCATTCCATATTTGTTGAGTGGAAGAATTGGGGTTAATATTAGGTGAGAACCTCTGTATGCAAAAGGATTTACTTTCTTTTACAGATCTTCGAAATAAGGCATTGCATTTTTTATATAAAATAAGGTTGGAGTCACTTCTTACTCGTTTGTAGTTGTGCCATAGGGTTTGTTTTTGTTTCCTTATATAATCGAGATTCGAGTTCCACCAAGCAACCCGGGGTTTGAAACCATTAAATTTTGATTGAGGTATACTGATGTTTGCAGCCGATCTCATGCTTTTGACCAAGGATGCAGCTTGTTGGTTAATATTTTGTAAAAATTTTATTTTGGAAATGTTTACGAGACAATTATTTTGGTATAAAGACCAATTGGCTAAGTCTGTTTTGAATTTCGGTTTTATTTTATTTTGTGATAAGCGTATGTTTTTTTTTTCTATTTCTATTAATTTACAGTGTCGGTCAAAAAAATAGCAACAATAACCAAGTCTTTGTTCATCTAGTGAAAATATATTTTGTGCGTATTATTTGAAAGTAAGTTTGCAATACTGTTATACCATGTATATTCTCTCTGAGTGTACTTACTTTTTCCAAAAAAAGTTTACGGTTCTTTTCCAATGATCGAAATTATAAAAAACAAACTCTGCGTCAGTGCAATCATTAAAATAGCACCGAATGACTAAATTCTTAAAAAAAAATTTATAGTGATTTAATAGTTGAAATAAAAGGATCAAAAATTGAAGGTAAGATGCTTTTTATTAAAAATAAAAGAATTCATCAAAAATTTGTTATTTATTTTCATAGAAATGAGACGTGGAAGGCATTGTACACTTGAAAAACGTGCTATTATAGAATAAAATGGTTTCTGAGCATAAATCATATTCCGAAATAAGAAAATTGGTCGGGTGCTCTAATAAAATGATTTTAAATGCAAAAAAATTTACTCAAAAATCTGAAACACGTGTTCGCAAGCGAGTTTTGTCACCATTAATGGTTAAACGGTTGGTCAGACAATGCAAGAAGAAGGGAGTATCCCAATTACAGCCAACCAGTAATGAAGACCTTGGATGGCTGTTCAGTAAATCTGGAACTCAATTTCGAAAGAGAGGTGCAAAAATCTGGTGACATTGATACAAAAACGTTGTGCAGATGTTATTGCCAATAATGGACACGCAACAAAATAGTAATTTCAATATGAGAAGATATCATAAAAACTCAAAATTGTTCATTTCTTTTTATTTATTTTTAGTTTAAGTATATATTTTTAATACAATAAGAACTGTAGTGCTATTTTTTGTCTGAGTGTTTTTTAAGTTGTTTTAAAAAAGTTGCAAATTTGTAATAAAATAAAAAACCAAATCAACAGTTTATTATTTAATATTGTTCCATAGTCTTGTAAAAATCTTACAACAGTATTCAATAAAATCAGTTTGACATGTTTACAAATATCTAACGAAAAACTTTTTTATCATGGTGCTATTATTTGACCGCCGCTGTAGGATAATAGTCACTGCCATGTAGGTTAGGAGGTGTTTTCCAAGAGATATCGCCATGTGTTGTGTGTCGAAACAAGTGTGGGTGCGCCATTATTTTGTAGTATAAGATGTTCATTAATTATAAATTCTTCAATAATTTTTCCACGGTTTTTAGAGCCACAAAGAGTACTCCAGGATTTAAAATCACATGTTATAATAAAAGATGGATTGATATTATTAAGTAAAGCTTTTAATCTGCTATGAGATACAATTTCGTGCGGGGGAATGTATCAACGATAGTAAATTTTATGCCCTAACCAATTTCAATTGCGATGGAGTTACTATTTGGATCTGTATTTAGTAGTTTATGAGGGATAGTTTTTTTCACTAAAATTGCAACACCTTGTTTAGAAGTTGCGTTGCTGGAAAGATTGTGAAAATAGCCATTGTAGGGTTTAGAGTATATTACGTTATACAATTAAAAGCAATATGGGTTTTTTGAATTGACATAATGTCAGGATTAAATTCTTTCAGTAATAGCTGCAATTTGTGGTAATTATTGATTAGATCACTAATATTCCAGTGGATAATTTTAAAATTCATAATAGATGGTAGAGTAGTATAAAATTATTCTTTGTCTACTAACATTAAATGTTCTGTTAATCGTGTGAATTGATGATTGGGTTATGCAGTGCAGGAATTGAGAGTTGTGTTTTATTTTGTGTGTCTTTCGTTCCTTTATTATTATTATTATTTTTTGAATTTGTTGGTAATGCGTTGCTTGTTGCATTTTTTGTCATTGATCTTGTAAGCATTATTAATTTTGTGTTATTTGTTGTAGTTTTTTGTTGTTTTAAGTATTGTAGTTTTGGTTCTTGTTGTTTTAATTCCTGTGATGTTGAATTTTGCATAAGACAACTGTTATCAGTGGTATTTTTGGAGGCTTGTGTTATTTTATTTAGTTGTGGTGGGCTTGTAGAAGCAGATTTTGTAGAATTGTATTTTGATGTTTCGGGAGTATTGTTTTTTTTAGTATTATTGCTGTTATTATTTTTTGTAATATTTGAGTATGATTGTGTTAAAGGTGCTGTTGATATTTGTGCTTTGTATTTTTCTTTTGCAGCCCTTAAAGTACATTTTTGTTTGATTTTAATTTTCAATATTTTCTTTTGTTGTTGTACACCTTACAATCTTTTGACGAGGATGGGTGATCCTCGGAACAGTTAATGCACTCGGCATTCTGCAGGTATATGTGGGGGTAGAGCGCAGTTGGCACATAATGGTGTGTTTTAGCACCATTTTTGGGTGTGTCCTAGGAGTTGGTAAGATTTGCAACGCATTTGATTACGGAAAAACTGCCGGACTTTAATTTTATGCCATGAGATTTCTAAATTTTCTGGAATGTTGTATCGATCGAAGGTTAATAGTAAAACTCCACATGGTGATTGTTTACCGTCAGTTGTATTTAGATATTTATAGGCCTCAACGACGCCTTGGGAACTTAATTCACTTACAATTTCGGCTTCATAGATTGTGCCTTTAGAAACATTTAGATTTTTATGATACTCGCATTTTATGCTGCAAATTCCAGGAAGGGATTTAGTTGACAAAAATTTATCAGCGTTCGTTTTGCTTCCAGTGAGAAGTAAAAGGTTACCACCTCAGATATTATATCGAAGCAAACTAGTTATGGCGCGGTGAACTAAGAAACCAGAATAGTCTTGTAAAGATTTATCGCCGATTGCTGATATAACTACATACTTCGGATCTGCTTTTTTAACAGTTGTCAATTCAGGAAATACTGCAGTAATGTTTTGATACGTTTTTTTTTTTCACGGCGTGGTCATCTGCTAGTATGGAATAGCTGTTGTCGCCCAAATTGGGTATACCGAGGGATAGGAGTGAAATTAGTTTGTTAAATATACGAAATAGTTACAAATACGAAAAAAAATGCTATAATAGTAACACTCCGAAGAAGAGAAAAATAATCAACCATACCGCGCAAGGGATAGTCGATGACTGATATTTAAAATATCTTCAACTTTCTGTTTATTAATGCTTTGTAAATTAAAAATTGTTCTTTCTGGTACCAAAGTACGAAAAATATTTCTATTATCACTTGGACTTCATGCAATATTTTCCTGCATACTACTCACAGTATCAATAAAATATTCGTTAAAAGCAGTTGCTTTATCTACATCTTTTTCGACATAACTCTTTATTTAAAAATTGCCATGTTTTCTTTGGATCACCACCAAAACATTTTATATTGTTTTTATAATATTCATCCATTAGCTTGTTATTAGATATTTTTATTATGTTGCGTATTCTTTTTAGCCTTTCCAATATAGCTTGGTTTCTCCGATTTTTTCTTCGTGCTTTTAATAAAGATTCTTTATAGAAAATTAAACTGATTACATTTTCAGATACCCAAGGTGTAAGCTTCATATGAACATTCAAACTTTTGGTAGTTATTGCAGTGCTGTGAATGGCAGCTGCAGAAAGAGTTTATAAAATTTTTACATAAAACAGTTGCATTGCCAGTAAAACTTTCTTTACCCCCCTATCTCACATCACACTGCAATTGTGAAATCGTTGTGTACGTATTATCAACGAAAAATTGTTCGAATTAGTCGAATGCATCGCCATTAACTTTTGTGCTTACACATCTGACTGCAATCTCATTTTTAAAATGTTGTCGAAGCGTAAACTTGAAAAAATTTGTTTACTAATTTCATTTTTTTTAAATAGAGTTACCGAGTTTATTATACAGGCACATGTTTGAGGGAAAATGTTTACATTTATTATGATTAGTTTTATTTTAATAATATTTAATAATATTTATGCTCTATTATTAACAAACTTGCGTTTTTATATGCGCATTTCAAGAAATAAATCATAATAATAGATTTAACAAGTTAAAACTTTAATTACAATTTTGCAGAATCCAGTAAATTAGCATTAAATTTATAACAGGGTAACATTAATCATCGCTAGTGGCAGCCACTACTCACACGAAAAATTTGGTGCCATTAGTGTAACCTCTGCGGAAAATGTGTGTGTATTAGTAAAAAAAAATGTGAGTGTATTGAGTTTTTCGAACTTGCAGTGTGATGTGAGATAGGGGGGGTTAGAAAGGATATTATCTAAATAATTTTCAAACTTTCTTTAATTGATTTTATACTTCTTTTCACGTGCTACATCCTGCATGACAACCTCTAAATCCAAACAGCAGCATATGATGTTATGATCACTAAGTTTGTTTATACCCTATACCACCATGTGGTTTGGGTATAATGACTTTGTGCTGCTGTTTGTAACTACCAAAAATATTTGACCGATATTTTATTATACCGATCGACTTAGAATCACTATCTGATTCGAGTTAACGATGTCCGTCCGTCCGTCCGTCCGTCCGTCCGTCTGTGTGTCCATGTAAACCTTGTAATCAAACTAAAGGTTGCAAATATGAATATATTTTGATGAAATTTGGTATATAAGCTTTTACCGATATTGAAATTGGTGAAATTTGGCCCATGTTCGGACTTAGTCCCCATACAAATGACCCCTATGAAATCGACATAAATTGCCATGAAATCCAAATTATTATATAGATCTCAGTCAAATTGGGTTTGTATGTGTTTATTATATCCATTTATCAGTAGTCCAAAAATAATCCCTATAGGACAATTCTTAGTCATAGGCCCCATATAGAGCTGCTTCCCGATCTTCACTTAAATCTATCAAAAAACAAAAATATTGCACAGATTTTACTCAATTTTGTGTTGTATATATTTTTTCAAAATATAAGTGACTTTACCATATATGGTCATGATCGGTCCATTTTTCGACCTAGTCCCCATATAGATATAGCATCCGATATGAACTTTTTCATATCTGCAGACAGAAAAAATTATGAAAATGCCACTCAAATTTAGTTTATGCTTATTTTCTATATCGAATTAGTTGGACCGAAGAGATAGGGTCTCTAAACCTGGTATAGGCTATCGTATACAGTCCGTTCATAAATGAAAGCACATTTGGTAATCTTTGAATCAAATTTTATCATGCATAGTATAATAATTATTTTTTTGCTGGAGTTACATAAATAGGTTTTCTTTCCAAAAATAAACGTATAATACCCAAAACTCCCATTAATTAGAAATACCGTTATTAAAATCTCTTACATCCCAATACTTAGCATGTTAAAGCGCTGAAATAGTACAGCACAAATGCAACAAAGTCTTTGTTTAACAAAAATAATTAATTAATTCCTTTATTTATTTAACAAAAATAACAAAAATTATAAAAATAACATCATCTTAATAACTTATAACATCACCTTTTGCTTTAATGCAATCAAATATTCTATTTTTCATAGAATTTATTAATTTATTCAAAACACCTTGATTAAGTGCTTCCCATTCATTGAAACTTGAAATTTTTAGTTCATTTACATTCATGTATTGAAGATTGTCAACATAAATTCGCTTGACGAGAATTCCCCATATGTTTTCTATAGCGTTCATGTCAAGAAAGCAAGCAGGCCATTCCAAAACATCGACATCATTCGAGCTTAACCATTCTTTTGTGAATTTGCTGACATGACAGGCTGCATTGTCTAGCTGAAAAATATATATTTTTTCTGTATTGGTATGTAGAAATGGCAACAAACTGCATTGAATCAATTCACAATATTTTTCGCTGTTCATTTTGTGGGTACGATTTGCAAGTCCAGACAACAATCTTCAGTAAACGCACCTCAAATCATAACAGAACCGCCACAAAGTTTCTTCGAGAGAAACATTGGGGTTCTTTTCGTAAGTCACGCCAGTAGCTAAAACTACCATCAGGACCATCCAAATTAAATTTTTTTTTTTTCATCTGAAAAAATTATCTTTTAAAAAAAACAAATTAATTTATTATTTTCTAACTTAACATTAAACATCTTACATTCGACCAATTTGTACCCATATTATTTTTGCAAAACCCCAAACGTCCATTAATATGACGTTTCAAAAGAGGAGGAATTTTCTTCATTCCTTGTCTTCGAATATATTTGGAAGATTTAAGAACATTCCAAATGGTAGTTTTGCACACTTTGTTGGAAACGCATCCAGCAAGTTGGGCACACATTTTGGTGCTGTTGCTTGCTGTGTTCAAAATAAGTCGACGCTCGCGTTCATTCAACTTATTTTTTCTGCCACTGCTTTTTTTAGCCATAATTTTCAATATTTTTCAAATAATTATAAATAATCTTTCGACTTCTGCAGTTTTCACTTGCAATTTCTGCTTTTGATGCACCATTTTCGAACAAAATTAAAATTTGACCTTTTTTAAATTCACTTAAAACTTTTCCTCGTGGCATTTTGCTTATTATTAATGTTTTTAATAAAATAAAATAGAATATGTTGTATTCAAACGGTACTTTTTGTCAAACAAAGACTTTGTTGCATTTGTGCGCTTTAATATGGTAACTATTATGATGTAAGAGATTTTAATAACGGTATTTCTAATTAATGGAAGATTTGTGTAATGTAAGTTTAGTTTTGTAAAGAAAACATATTAATACACGTTCCACAAAGAGATGATAATTATAGCATGCAAAGTTAAAATTTTATATAACATTGATTCACAGATTACCAAATGTGCTATCATTTATGAACGCACTGTAGTCGGTCTAGACCGACTATAATTTCTTACTTGTTTTCAATTGAATAAGCAAGAATGTTGTAATATATTAGTAAAAGCGCCATCAACATTAGTTTTACTTGCGGGCCTAGTTATAAGATTGTGACAAGACCGTATGTCAAATTCAGAACAGAGATTGTTCATAAGATTTCGATCCTGGTTAATACTTAACATATGGACATTAATATTGCCAACAAAAAAAACAGGGAGCACCATTATTTAAAATAAACATTTCTTCAATCATATTTGTGATCTATAAACGGACGTTACAATTGATGGCTTATTGGTTAATTTAACATCTGGCAGCTCTTTTAAATAACGTCCACGTAGTTCTCACTACAATTTGTCTGAACTTTATAATAAATTACATTTGACAAAAATAGAAGTTCCACCATATCCATCTCCTCTGCAACAATTAACGACGGACCAAGTTTCTTGAACAGCAATTATTTCAAGCAGTCTAGCAAGTTTGGTCAATTCATATTTAAATTTATTAAATTTGCCAGTTGAAGAAAGACGTCTAATGCACCAATTTGCAATATTCATCACAACATCAATAGCTTTTAAGTTTTCATCTACTTTTAAACCATTAATAACACAGTCGTTCTGCACTCTAACATCTTTAAGTATTTAACAGTGAATTTTAGTTCTTTAACTTCATTACGGAGTGAGTTACTTTCTCATTGCTAATTATTTATTTTCTTTGTGTTACTAGTGTTACTCCCTTTAAAATTGCATCGTATTGTGAGGACATAAGTTCAATTGTCTCCCTAATATCATCCAGCTGATTTAGTTGGGATTTTATTTCAGAAAGCTCACTCACAACAGAAGTACTCTCACTAGTTTCACTAGTTTCACAAAAATGACATTTAAATTTAAGAGAAGCATCATCAAGAAGTTTTTCAATTTGCCTTTTTGTCTTCCTTCGTAGATATCGAATGAAGTGTTTTGTTATAAGCATCACACTGCAATGCATCTTCACTTTCCAGTTCGATCCTATGTTAACTTTACTCAAAATATTTTTATATGCTACTTACAAATCTGTTTTTTGATGTGTAAACATCTATGCGATCAGGGGGGTAAAAATCACAAACTTCCCTTACGGAAGCGGAACTATTTACGGAAATGGAAGCTACAATTATTTAGCTGATTCATCAACCAACAGAAAGCGCCATGAATGTATAGCATACAACTGCAACCATCAAGTATGACAAACATAGCAGTTGCTTGCTATACACATGTTGATAGCGCTTACTGCTTGAATAGATGTTTTTATTCACAAACCACAATGATTTCCAGAATTGCACCAAAATATTTCGGTATTTTGTTTAGTTTTATTTGAGTTCTAAAGAAAACCGCGTCTTTACTCTATTTGGAAATGTTTTTTCCGTTTTTTTCTTTTTTCAATATAGTAATATTGACACAATTATATGTTGACAACTTTCATTAATAAACATTTTTAGTAGTTATTACTATTTTTCATAATAAAACAAAATTTTTTTAAATAATACAATAATACAATAAATCTATAATATTAATAGCCTAGGCAAAAGTAAGTGTTTGGAGATAAAATGAAGGCACACTTTATTGGAAGTGTTTGGAGACAAAATGAAGTGTAAGGAGATTAAATCAGGGAGCGAATAGCGTTATAAAAACGTTTTTTTCTAAAACGGGCCTAATTTCGATACTCCATATAGAATGTTGCTATTTTATTAAACATTTATTTTTATAAAAATTTATAATTAATTTTCTCAATCATTTAAAGTTATTCGTAATACTACAACTTATTATATATATATTTAACAATTAACACTGCATTTAATATTATTTTTAATAAATAAATAAAATAATAAACACATGTAACCGGTAGTAGAGTTTAAAAAGGTTTTTAGTAAAATCACGTGATTTTAAACCAATTTCACACTTTACAAATATCTGGGGTCGAATCGTCGCATTCATTATCGAAATTTTTCAGTCGAAATTATTTTTTTATTTTCCCAAATAATATACAAAGCGTAATTTAACTCTGTCACAGATAGCAAGTTATTATCCATAGTTAATAGTAAAAGTGGAACGAGGTCTGACGATTGTCCGTCTTCTTTAAATAATAAACCAAAATATGCAATTTCGACTGATTTTATTCGATATTGAATGCGACGATTTGCCCCTTGCATATTTTTTTAATACAGACGATGGAAACATCAATTCTGTTTGTTATACCCTATACCACTATGTGGTTTGGGTATAATGACTTTGTGCTGCTGTTTGTAACAACCAAAAATATTTGACCTAGACCCATCTTTAATTATACCGATCGAATCAGAATCACTTTCTGAGTTGATTTAACAATGTCCGTCCGTCCGTCTGTGTGTCCATGTAAAGCTTGTAATCAAACTGCAGGTCGCAAATATGAATATATTTTGATGAAATTTGGTATATAAGCTTTCATCGTCCATGGGATGAACGCTATTGAAATTGGTGAGAATCGGTCCATGTTCAGACCTAGCCCCCATACAAATTACCCATATGAAATCGACATAAATTGCCATAAGATCCAAATTGTCATATAGATCTTACTCAAATTGGCTTTGTATGCGTTCATTACATGCACTAATGAGTAGTCCAAAAATGATCCCTTTGAACCCATATAGAGCTGCTTCCCGATCTTCACTTAAATCTATTAAAAAGCAAAAATATTGCACTGATTCTTCTCAAATTTTGTTTGTATATATATTTGCAAAATACAAGGGACTTTACCAAACATGATCAGAATCGGTCCATTTTTGGACCTAGTCCCTTTATAGATATAGCATCCGATATGAACTTTTTCATATCTGCAGCCGAAAAAATTAATAAAAATCCCACTCAAATTTGGGTTTTGCTAAGAGATAGGGTTTCTACACGCATGGTATAGGGTATCGTATAGTCGGTCTAGACCGACTATAATTTTCTTACTTGTTTTTTAATACAGACGATGGAAACATCAATTCTGTTTGTTATACCCTATACCACTATGTGGTTTGGGTATAATGACTTTGTGCTGCTGTTTGTAACAACCAAAAATATTTGACCTAGACCCATCTTTAATTATACAGATCGAATCAGAATCACTTTCTGAGTTGATTTAACAATGTCCGTCCGTCCGTCTGTGTGTCCATGTAAAGCTTGTAATCAAACTGCAGGTCGCAAATATGAATATATTTTGATGAAATTTGGTATATAAGCTTTTATCGTCCATGGGATGAACGCTATTGAAATTGGTGAGAATCGGTCCATGTTCAGACCTAGCCCCCATACAAATTACCCATATGAAATCGACATAAATTGCCATAAGATCCAAATTGTCATATAGATCTTACTCAAATTGGCTTTGTATGCGTTCATTACATGCACTAATGAGTAGTCCAAAAATGATCCCTTTGACCCCATATAGAGCTGCTTCCCGATCTTCACTTAAATCTATTAAAAAGCAAAAATATTGCACTGATTCTTCTCAAATTTTGTTTGTATATATATTTGCAAAATACAAGAGACTTTACCAAACATGATCAGAATCGGTCCATTTTTGGACCTAGTCCCTTTATAGATATAGCATCCGATATGAACTTTTTCATATCTGCAGCCGAAAAAATTAATAAAAATCCCACTCAAATTTGGTTTTTGCTTATTTTCAATGTTCAGTTAGTTGGGCCTAAGAGATAGGGTTTCTAAACGCATGGTATAGGGTATCGTATAGTCGGTCTAGACCGACTATAATTTTCTTACTTGTTTATTGAATATATTAGTACATACTAAAGAACTATATGTGGAAGAAAATAAATTTTATATTCAGCTATGAAATTTGCAAAAATTTATAAAAATTTCTATATTTTTATACCCTCCACATCTCAGTGGCAGAGGGTATATATAGGTTTGTCATTCCGTTTGTAACGCATCGAAAAACTAATTTCCGACCCAATAAAGTATATATATTCTTGATCCTTATCACAGCTCGAGTCGATATAGCGATGTCCGTCTGTCCGTCTGTCCGTCTGTCCGTCTGTCCGTCTGTCCGTGTGTCTGTTGAAATCACGCTCATTCAAAAAAAAAAGCATTTACTTAGGTCAGGTTACGAAAAAATTATTTGCCATAATTCCCACCAGGTTGGTATTGAAATCGGAGTAAATCGGGAGCCTCTGCGCTGAGAAATGAACAAAAGTTTATAGATACCTCTAAAAAAAACATGAAACCTAGTGTTTTCTTGTAATAGTTTAGTGGTTGAACATACAACAACATAAAAAAAGCCACAAAAAAAATGTGATTCATACATATTAACAATAACAAGAACACAACTACCATGAGCTATGTTAATAGTATTGCCACAAACCGAGGTGGAGGGTATCAAAGATTCGGCACAGCCGAATTTAACACTCTTACTTGTTTTTATATTAGTTTATAAAATACTTAAAATTTTCATTATCATTATTATTTATAAAATTTTTAAAATTGAATATATTAGTACATATTAAACAAATATATGCGGAAGAAAATAAATTTGATATTCAGCTATAAAATTTTCAAAAATTTATAAAAATTTATACATTTTTATATTAGTTTATAAAATTCTTAAAATTTCAATTATCAGTATTCATTGTTATTAATAAATTTTCATTATCTTAAATGTTCTCTATTTTTGTCTTTTATTTTCTTTAGTCCGATATACAAAACATTACAGCACTGCTCTCAATTAAATAATAGAGCAAAAACAGTAAACATTGATACAGCCGTGGAACATTCAGGTTGGAAACATAAAATATCAAAATAATTTGATTTTTGACGAACCAAAATTGAAACATAAATTTGGACATGAAACATTACTACACACGATGGATCATTAAGGGAAACATGCCGGTCATTTGTATGGGGACTAGGTCTGAACATGGACCGATTCTCACCAATTTCAATAGCGTTCAGCACAACGTTAATAAAAAATGCTTTAATTTTTAGATGTTTACACATTGTGATCGGACTCACATGATTTTGTTTTTGGTAGGTTCAAAGAGCCGATAAAAAGTATATTGTGGGTTTAGATCAAATTATTGCAAATAAATAGTAGCGCTAACTCATAATACCATAGAAAAGAGAAGTGAAAACAGTACATATTAATTTTGTTTATGGCATATTCTTAACAATTATAAAATCATTTTTTTAACACTATGTCTTTCATTATAATGTCACATTCACGTTTAAATGATATATTCAGCTTGAAAAAAAAATATGGTATCATCATACATAGTCTGCAAATTCATTACCAGGGATACCGACGTGCGAGGGAACCCACGTAATTTTAATTTTATTTGAGTGTTTTATGCAGGTGTTCCTTATTTGGGAAATCAGCGGAGAATCATGTTGAGTGTTTTGGATTGCTAGAACAGATGAAAGGCTGTCCGTGCATATTATATGCTTTGTTGGGTTTTGTGCTGCGAATTCAACAGCAAGTGATATTGCTAATGCCTCGGCCGTGAAGTTCGAACAGTAGTTATCAATAAAGCCGGTGTTGATAATATTTCCATCATTCTGAAGAGTTGCAAAAGTGGTTAAATTATGAAATTTGGATCCATCTTAAATACAAATTCCCAGAATTGTCTGTATACTTTTGGAGGTGTTGTAGATTTTGGAATATTATTCATTGTGGAAATAAATATTGATTCTTCAAGTAGCCATGTTGGTTCCGATGGGTATTTTGTTAGAATATTTGGTGGAAGATCTAACCCGATGTTTTGGAAAAAATGAATGCATCTATCCATTGTAGATTTAATTTTAGGTGTTCTTTTACGATTCACCGCTTTTGTGATATCCTGGAATAAGATTTTATTGCGAAACACAAAAAGTTTAGGAAATAATTTGTACGTTTGGAAACAGATTCGATCTTCGACAGAAGGCATTCCAGCTTCGGCCAATATATTTTTAATTGGGCTAGTACGGAAGGCTCCGATATTGCGTCTAATAGCTGCATGATATGGAGATTGAATGACTTTAATATTAGAGGGGGCACACCAACCGTATATCGGAAGTGCATAGTCAATTTTTGACAGCATGAATTGAACGAGTAATATTTATCATTGTAGATATGTGGATCAAAAAATGTTTAGATGTGAGATATTTTATAATATTTAATCTCGAATTTAAGATTTTCTCTTCACTTTCACTAAAGATTTGCATTGCAAACAAAAAATTTTACTTTTATTATTTAAAGTTTTGCATTTACTTCCACGCATTTTATTTTATCTCCAAAAGGGCACCACTTAAACTTTAATGTCAAACAGTTTTATGTTCATAAAACAAAGACAATTTAATGAAATTATATTTTTATATAAATGATCTTTTTACATAGTATTTTTGACGTTTAATCACGCGGGGTTGCCAAAAATCATCTTTTATAAAAAGTGTATTTTATATAAATCACATTTTAAAAAAGTGTATTTGATATACAAAAAAAGTACATACCTTATATTAAAAATATCATACCATATAAATTAGTATCTTTCTTTAAAAAAAATCATGTGAATCCGATCACAGGGGAGATGTGTAATGACACTTTTTTAAAATCAAACAACTGCAGGGGCTCTGCTAATATAAAAACATTTATTATTTATTTCAACCGGTTATTTTTAATTTTTCATTTTTTATTTTTCATTTTTAATTTTTCATTTTTTCATTTTTCGTTTTTCAATTTTTATTTTTCTATTTTCATTTCTTATTTTTATACCCTCCACTCCAGTGTGCAGAGGGTATATATAAGTTTGTCATTCCGTTTGTAATAATTAGAAAAAAAATTTTGGACCCCATAAAATATATATATTTGTGATCCTTATAACAACCAGAGTTGATATAACGATGTCCGTCTGTCCGTCTGTCCGTCTGTAGAAATCACGATGGCGGCATCAATCGGGCAGCTAGGGTGCTCGCTGATATAAAAAATGATTCCCTAACATCCCTAAAAATTTGCTATTTAAAATCGTCCAAATCGGTCGATTAGGGCCCGAGATTTGAATGAAGATCTAAAAAAAGTCTTAAAAAAATGTAAAGATCTTTGTTGTTCTTGTCACGATCACGCCCTCAATAGGAGAGCTAAGGTGATCATTTTTAGTGAGAATGATTCACCAAATTCAAGGGAAGATTTCTATTTCAAAAATCATTAAAATCGGTAGAACAGGTCCAGGGAAATCTCTGAAAAATTAAAAAAAAAATGAAAAATATGATGTTTCTATATTGTTCTTGTTGTATTTCTAAATGTTGTGTTGTTGTCATAGCTGGACTTGTTGTTTTTGTGGTCTTTGTGGTAATAATATAATGAAAACTAACCCTTTGTACATTTTTTTTTATCAACTCTGGTAGAAAAATTTTAAAGTTTCCATTGTTTTGGCATCACTAAAAAATTTACTAGATCATTTCTGTCATTGCCACGAGCCTGCCTGCAAATCGATTGGGTCACGGGAAAGGGGTTAAAATCGATCCAAAATTTTTTCGAAAAGCAGACACTACGAGTAAAAATTCACCAGTATCTAAAGCAAATAATGTTAAAATACCTAGTTGTTAATAAAAAAAAAACAATGTAAATTTTGCAAAAAAAAAATTTTATGTATAAATTTATTTAAAGAGAAAAACACAAAAATAACGTTTGATGTTGTATTTTTTGTGTGTAATATTTACATATACATACATACATACATACACATATTAAATATTATAAATAATATACATATATTCTATATATGAATATTCATAATAACTGCATGTTAGAAATAAATCGTTATATTATTTTATTTACATAAAATTCTGCAATATTTTGTTGTGGGGAAAATACATTTCTTTTGCATTAACAGAGTGTCACTTCATTTTGCTCAGCATGACTATGCCACAGTAGATGGTGCCACAATTTTTGTTCTAATTAGCTTTGCAATAGTTATTTCTAATTTAACATGAATGTCAATATTTTCAAATAGATATCATACAGAACAATGTTAAGAGTATACACCGGCTGGTCTTTTATTTCATACGTTTTTTCATTATTCTTTTACAAATATGACCATAAGTTTGGCATATTAACTTTTTGTTGTTTTTACAAAATAGAGTTACCGAGTTCATCAATGAGTTTTTTGCTTTCAAAACATAGTTATATAGAATTATTATTCTGCTTTACCTACAAAATATCTGATTGCGATTACATCTAATTTTTAAAAATTGTTTATAATTACTAAAGCATTATTATTCACATAAATACAAAATTGCACTTTTTAAAGTTTCCATTCAAATTTTTGAAAATATCAATTCTAAAAACTGGAACTAAAATTTCCAATTGTAAATTAGAAAATATTAATTGAATTTCAGAAAATCATATCAAAACGTCGGAAATAATAATTTTAAATTTAGAAGACATCAATTGCATCAAATTCCAAAAAAAAAACACCAAATATGTTTACAATTAAAAATGTTTACATTTAAAAAAAATATTGGCATTCAGGAGAAATAACTTCTTTTAACGATAATCGAATCGTTAAAAAAAGAAAAGCAAAATTATCAGTAAAATTTTTAAACGATATCGCTATTGTTAAAATCAGCTAAACGACAACCATTTTTGTGTTGTTTATTCAATCGATAAAAACTTAAATTTTTAGGTTGAAATATCGTCATACATAAATAAAAATCATAAAATAGTGAAAATATTTTGCTTCTATTAAAAAACTTTTTTATATAAATAAAAAAATTAAATGGCATATTCAATTCATTACTTCATTTTCAAATAAATAAACAGAAATATTAGTAAAAAATGGAGATATTAAACATAAACATAAAATCATCCTCTCAAACACGAAGTAATTTGTTTTTTTCTATTCTTCTTTGTGTTTTTCGCTTATTTTGACAGAGATGCCACTCCTTTACAATCTAAATAAATAGAAAAATAGATTTGTCGACTGTCGTTAAGATGTATGTACTTAGTGAATCACTTAATCCTTAGTGCAAACAACAATAGTTGTCGATATATTTTGCGATTGTCGGATCGTTGAAATTTACAGAATCACACTACAGAAAACATTAATTTAAATTCAATGAATTTTAGAAAACCTCAAAATGATATTTAAGAATTGCGAACATAAAAATTGTTACATAAATAAACGCAATTTGATGAGAATGTTATTTTTTATATATAAATTTTCACAATTTTTTTTGGAAATAAAGATAACAAATTATTTTATTTAAAATGTTTGGGAAATTTGGTTTTTTGCGTTTGGCATCCCTAATTTGATTATTTATTATTATTATAAATTTATTCTCTATGTTTTCCAAATATGGCAATATTTTAATAAAAAAGTTGAGAAAGCTTTTTTTGGGTTATTATTTTGTTACTCCATCCGGCACAGCCGAATTTAACATTCTCACTTGTTAATTTTTTATTTCTCATTTTTCATTTTTTATTTTTAATTTTTCATATTTTTATTTTTAATTTTTCATTTTTTATTTTTCATTTTTCATTTTTCATTTTTTATTTTTCATATTTTATTTTTCATTTTATAGTTTTTATTTTTTATTTTTAATTTTTTAAAATACATTATCTATTTTCCATTTTTTTATTTTTCATTTCTTATTTTTAATTTTTATTATTCATTTTTTATTTTTGATTTTCAAACAGGTTATTACATATCATAATTTTTTCACTAATACAATCATAGGTCACACCGATTTTGTCTTACGGCTCACATGTTATGCTGTTTTTGTGATTGTATTGTGAAATAGAAATTTACCCCCTTGCGCGTGTAGATGTTTACACATCAAAAATTTTAAGGAAGGACCTTTGTAACACCATCAATAATTAGTTAAAAATCAATTCGTCGATTAAATGGTTGCCCATACAAACCACAGTGGGCAGAATCAAAGTATTGTATAAATTACGCAGTGCAACAGCCATTCTGGCGGAAATGAGAAGTACTAGGTCAGTATAGTAAAACTTCCAAACGGTTTGGCGTTCTCTGAAGCAAAAAGCTTTACCAAATCAAGTCGGACTAATTTTATCGTATGAAATCTTCAAAAGGTTGCAATTCTCTCCTCTTTTTTAATAAATTTTTTGAATAACGTAACATATTCCGGGCGTATGATTATTTTTTATTAGTAGAGTGTAAGAGCTACATATTAAATGAAACATACATCAGTATTTTCTACTCTATTGTTTACACATACAAATTATTTTTTTAAGCCTTAGCTACAATTTTGTTGAAGAATGAAATGAGAAATCATTAATGGTTTTTAAGCTATACTAGCTGACAAAGTAAGCAAACAAACATCAAGATAAGGTAAAAATATAAAAGGTCATAAAAAAGTTTGAACTGAGAACTCCAATCCCTTTGGAGGTTTTACTATACTGCCCTAGTACTTTCACACTGTCTTGAAATTTCTCACCCCCCAGGCAATAACCCCAAAAATGTTCCACACTGTTATTTAGCCCTTACAGAATACAGAAGAATGCATTTATCTTATAGATATAAAAATGCTATCAACAACTATGCTATGTGTTACTGTGCTTTAAAATAATAAAGGCAGAACATTAAATGTATACAACGTAAAAAGGGTTTAACTACAATATTTTAATTCTAAATAAGAAAAATTATTTTATTTACACATATTAATATGCATACATACGTAGCTATGTATATGTTTAATAAACAATTGTAATAAACGCTAAAGCTTTTCAAAATGCAGTACGAGTACATTAAGTTCTCCCAGATGGAGTAACATCAAGCAGTCTCTTATTTTTCTACGAAAGTGCAACTTATATTGTTCATAAAGCACATTATCATCGTTGCTATTAGAATAAACAAAACGAAAAAGTTTTATTTTTTTTAGTTATTTACGATGCTTTGCAACAAATGCCAAATGTATACAAAAGCCTCACAAGAATCTAATATGAAATAGTTTAAGCGTCAAGCTAAAGCTATAAAAATAGTATAATAAACAATTTGAAAATGTAAACGTACTAGTTGTTAACCCATACTGACACAAAAACTCTTATATTTGCATTGTTAATTAGTATTTTGTCGAAAGCAAAATAAAGCATTCATATACTTAGATGAGAAGTGTTGTGCAGCGTGAAGTGATTTGAAATACATCATCTGTTCATTATTCATATTGAATTACTAGAAGAATTTTGCAATGAAAATGCTAAAGTTTCAAATGTTGGTGCTGACTCTTGTAATACATTTATAAAGCTCTTGTTTAATTAATGTTTGCGAACACCAATGTGTCCACTGTAAAGCATTAGTTTTTAAATAGCAAATTTTTCAACCAGAATCCAAAAGCCGTTCCAAATAGGCATTTCCAAGCAAAGCAGTCAACTACCAAGCAAATAGTAATTAAACAAGCACAAAATTATAGTCGTTCTTAGTCGACTTTACTATACCCTTCAGAATGAGATTCAGGAAATGTTTTCAGGCACAAAAATTATCTCATCTAACGCATACTGTACCTAGTAGTAGTAACGTTTCTTGACGCAAAGACGAACTGTGATATCCACCCTGAATGGAACACACATATCATGAACATGATTTGGTCAATGTACGATATTACACTTAATAATTCAGTCAACATATGGACAGATTAAAAACTACTTTAGTTCTTGTCTCCATATCCATTTGATTTATAATTCAATTTCTCTAATGAAGAACAAATAAACTATTTTAGTCTCAATATCCATATGATTTACATATCAATCTTTCTAATATGTACATAACATTAAAATGTGAGCAAATTTATTTTAAACTAAAATTTAATTGTTGAGAGTGCGTACAAGGAGTATGTTTACAAAATATTGTTATTAGCGAACAATTCAAATCTAAAAATCTAAAATCAACAATTAAACATAGATGACTCCAACGATTCCAAGCATAAATCTTATTATGGCATTTGTACAATTACCTAAAAGACTACCCAGAGCCCTGCCATTAACACAATCGATCATTTATGGAATTATCGCTATTTCCAATAAAGTAGATCTTAATGAATGGCGGAATATCAGTCCAGAATATGGCAAAAACCTGTTACAATAACTGCATACAAATTTTCAGATCAGATGGTGATCTTAAATAAAGGAATATACTACATATTGTGCTTAAATTAGATGAACGTATGCCCCAGTTTGGTTTCATTTTTTTTTTTTACATTTCTACCGATTGTATGTGTTTAGATGGATTTATTGAGGGACTGATTTTTATTTGGATTATTCAAATTTAAGTGCTTTGCTTCTAGGACTTCTTATGCAATAAATAAATCTTACTCAAGTTAAGGAGGGGATAAGGTTTTAAAAGTTAAAAAAAAACGTATTTTCATTATTTTTTTTTTTTTTAAGATATGAATAACGTTGGATTATTTATTTCGTATACACTTTATAGCATAACATTTCAAGAATCTTTGAAAAAATTTTCAATTAAAAACTTTAATAAATAAGTCCGTGACAGCGAATCTCCGGAGGCATTGTTGTTTTGCGCTGAACATCATAACTCGTTACCGGATCATGGGAAAGAAATGAATCGAAATGCGTTTAAAAGCTGATATGTTTCCCGAGGTAATCACGAAGTTTTTAAAATTTTTTTTTTTTTTTTTGGCAGCAGTGAAAAACACGATTTTTGCTATAAACTTTCGGCGAATTTATTGTCAAAAAATGGAGAAGAAAATGGAAAAAAAAACTCTACGTGGTTACTTGGTGATTTATGTGTATAAATAGTGTGTAAAATCTCAAAATAATCGGTCGAGTAGATTTTGAGTTATGATGTTCACGGACTTCAAACATGTTATTGGCGAGAAAATCGATTTAAAGTTTTTTATAAACTGATTTATGTATATACGTTATACCGTATGAGGCCGGTCGCTGGAAACGCTGTATCTTCTTTAGTTTTGTTCCGATTTACTTAAAATTTTGAAACAACATTCCCGACATGTTGTACATTCAGAAAACCTACCCCACCCTTAAGTAGTTGTGACTATTTATCTAATTACTATTTTTGATATCAGTTGTAAATATATATGTATATGGATGTATAGAATTTATCTCCGATATGCACATACATATTACATATCTGAGTATCAAAGTCGAACAGTAAATTTAAGATAATAGCCAAGAAAACACAATGTTTAACAGAACATATAGCAAAAAGCTATGACTCGTGTTTAAAACACATACATACATATGTATGTATGTTCGTATGTATATGTATATAGTATGCGTAAAAAAGTCATCAAAGAACTGATTTGCACATGAACAACAAAAACAACAACAACACCAAAAACACAAAAAAAAAAAAAACATGCAACAGAAATGCGAAAATTTTCAACAACAAAAAAGCTTTTCATAAGTTTGTTATGAACGAACACGAATCTAATAAAAAAAAAACAACTACAATTTTCCTCCAATGCCGCGAGTCATACACACGCGAAGAAAACAAAATGTATGTTAAACACATTGCATACAATTACACATAAGAACAGCAACAACAATAATAAGAAGAAAAACAATGACGACGGCGACGTCGATACAGCAACAAATATTGGACATAGGTACAAACTAACAAACTAATGCATGTGTGGGCACACCACTACCATACGCTTGATTTTACACACTGGCTGGCTAGCACTAGTAAATAACTAGAAAATTGCGTCAACTGCATCGGACTGAGTAATTGCACATACATACATACAATTTTAATGTACTTAGTAGTTGTTGTTGCTGTTGTTGTTGATCTCGATAGTGTGGTTACTTACCCGTGTCTTTTGTTTCATTGGCCACCTCTTGCCAAGCTTTTTGTATTTCATCTTTTTTACTATACTCGGGCAATGTTGAATTCCATAGGCAGGGTTTCGATTCGACCAGTTCCACAAATTTGACATTAAAAACAGGATCATCTTTTCGACTACTCATAACGGTCGTCGGTATAATGTTGATGTTTTGGATGGTCCCTGTGTTGCCGCTAAATGCTGCACTTGCAGCAGTTGTACCTAAGTCTGACTTGATAATGGTTAAAACTTTAATTTGTAACACTGCCAATTAAGCAGTGTCTGATAACGGTTTTTTTTTATATTATTAATTGTACACAATTATTGAAAAGTGTAAACACTTTGATGTCAAGAGTTTTCAAATCTAGGTTGCAGCAAACAAATGGTTCTGTGAAGTTATTTGTAAATAGCGCGCGTTAGATATTCTGATTGCAGTTAAGAATATTAGCAAGCAAAAAAAAACCCAACCTAACTCTACGACCGTTGAGTACAAACTGAGCACACAAAAAGCGCGCAAAAACACTGTCACATAGCCACTCATACAGCGAAACACACAAAAGCTGTTAGTGCAGTTGCTGTGTATACTGCAAAAATGCATACAAAATAGTCAATACCATACGAACAATTATTAAGCTAACAACTGATTTAACGACTCAATTAAAACGAACGCAATAATAATTCTAAAATCTTGCGTAATGCTTTTTGATTTTTTTTTTTCGTAGTTTTAAAACTGCTGAAAATGTTGATTGAAGTATTCGTACCGAAGGAAAAGGAAAGGAAGGAAAAAAATCACCTCAACTGATACGAGAACATAAAGTTAAATAGAAAACTTGCAACACATATGCAGTTAAAGGAAAGCTTTCATTCTAGATGACGTCATTCACATTATTAGCCTACATGAAAAAGTGATGAGAATGCAGCATTTGCTGCGCTTTCAATATTAGTTGGGTTGGTATGTATGTACATATGTATGTGTTTGTCGTGTAATTTTCCAAAATACCTTTAAAGTTTAATAGTGGTATCAAACAATAAAGCTGTTACTCTTTGTTTCTTTTTTGCGTTTTTCTTACTGAGCTTTTGTATTTTGTATGCGATTATATTGCATTGTTTAGCGTTTAAGTTACATTCTCTGTTTATCGTTCTCTCTGAATAATATCTTAGAAAAAAGTTTTGGTTATTAGGAAATTGTGTCGTGGTCACACATTGTCACCATCAGTGTTGTCATTTTAGCAGTAAGGAATTTGCATTTAAGCATATTTTATTTGATAAAAGCTGTTTTTAGATAGGTTCTGCTTATACTACAGAAATCGGAAAAATATTGCAAAATTGCATTACAATTCAAATCAGAATAAGTCTTTCTCGACTAACTATATGTTAGCATACTTATCACTTTGTTAGTGTCATCATAATTCTATACAACAAATAAGCACTAAACTAATTTGAGCCTGTGGATAGGTTGAAATATATATCGGATGATATCGCAATTAAATAAATTAAACTCACAAAATAAATTATTTCATATATGGATGCCTAGGTGATATAGATGCGAAAAAAAATAATGCTTGCATGTCAAAAAGGGTGACTAGAAAATTATGCTATTTTTACACTCAATATTTATTTATGCATACATAACTACAGTCACTCAAAGAACTGTCCCAGTGTTTTATTAATGCTAACAAATATGAGTACAAAAACAAATCTATTGTCCCAATTATTCTCATATTTGCATTGTTTGTTTATTGTACTATTATCTTCAACCGCAAAACCATAAATATGTTGTAATAAGTAACGGTTACAAGAATGATTAAAACATGTGTTAATTTATTATTGGGTCAGTTTATTGAGTTCACTTTAATTAACAAATTTTATAATTTTTTAAATGCCTAATATTTTGTATAGCCTCCTTTGACAGTAATAACAGCCTCTATATGGCGCGGCATACTCTCCACTAAATTTTGGCAGTCGCTTGGATCAACACCATTCCACGCTGCTCGCATATTAGTCCACAATTCACACAAGTTTCCAAATGTACCACTAACACTCCCCAGAGGTGTTCGATGGAGTTGAAATCGGGTAACTGGGGCAGCCAATAAAGAACTTTGTCATTAAGCCATTTTTACGTAATTTTGTTGGTATATTTGAAAAAAAATAAAACAACAGAATTAAGTTGGTCTTCCTTCTCAAAAATGTTATTCAACCAAGAAAAAAACTTGCGAAAACTTTTATACGACTTTTTTAACAAAACACGTGAAGCTTCCACAAGTAATTAAAGCTTAGTTGTTCACACAATGCCCCGAGGGGCCGACTGCTTTTCGTAATTTTCACATACACGACACGAATGTTAACAAAACAAACTGCAAGAGCATAAGAAATAATAATTTCATTCAATTGTATGCCGAATTTTCAAGAAGCAGGCTGTGGCCGCTATATTTGTTAAAAAAACAAAAACAAACGCTTTTTCAGCATTTTTAGTACACTGCGAATAATTTTGTTGGTGTGTAAAAATTTTTTATTATTAATTTGAAATGTGGAAAGTAAAGTGGAAAAAAATTTTTATTTACATTAAATATATTTAATGAAGCTGTGTGCCTTGTATGCAACCAGAAGCTAAAACGGATGAATGCATACGGTTTTAAACGGCATTATGAATGCCGTCACTTAGAATTGTGTAGGTTGTCAGGTGAGGACAGAGATAGACTTTTTATAAAATTAAAAAAGGACTTAGAATTGAAAAATTGTAGAGCCTTGAATGATTGCAAAATTAACAAAAATATCACAATGTGTAGCAAAATGAAAGCTTCATATATAGTTGCATTAGGGTTAGCAAAAAAGGGCGACCATTTGAAGATGGTGAATTTTTTAAAGACATTTTTTTTGTCAATTCTGCCCTTATTTGGTGAAGCAGGACAACAAATTGAAGCCATAGTCAGAGCATTGTCTCTATCTCGCGCTACAATAACCAGAAGAACTGAGGACATAGGTCGTTTTCTAAATAAATTAATAATTGAGCGAATTAGAAATGCGAAGCATATTTCCGTTTGTTTCGATGAAAGTGTGGACAATAATGACATTAATCAAATGATAATTTGCATAAGATGTGTTGACAATGAATTCAATTCATTTGAAGAAATTGTAAAACTTGATTCCTTTTACGGAAACGTAACAGGGGAAATTATTTTTAGCACCTTCAAAAGAAACGTTTTATCAATAATTGATAAAAATATGCTTTCGGCCAACTGCACCGATGGAGCCGCAGTTATGGTTGGCCGCACGAACGGTTTTGTTGGTCAATTAATTAAAGCAGAAATAAAGGTGCTTACTTTCCACTGTATAATACATCAGCAAGCTTTATTTGCTAAAACAATTAGTCTTAATGAAACCATGAAAACGGCACTTAAAATAATAAATCGACTAAAAGGAGGACACATCGCACATATACATAGGAAACTAGTAGCGTTTTTGAAAGAGGCAGATGCGTCTTATGGTGATGTATTGATGTTTACTGAGGTACGATGGTTAAGTCGTGGAAAATGTCTTGAGCGACTGTTTTGTCTCAGAGAGGAAATTGCAACATTTTTAAAAGATCATTTGTAAAAATAAAAAATTAAAAATTAAAAATTTAAACTTTAAAATTAAAAATTGAAAATTAAAAATTAAAGATTAGAAATTAAAAATTAGAAATTAAAAATTAAAAATTAAACATTAACAAGTAAGAAAATTATAGTCGGTCTAGACCGACTATACGATACCCTATACCATGCGTTTAGAGACCCTATCTCTTAGCCCCAACTAATTGGATATAGAAAATAAGCATAAACCAAATTTGAGTGGCATTTTTATAAATTTTTTTGGCTGCAGATATGAAAAAGTCCATATCGGGTGCTATGTCTATATGGGGACTAGGTCCAAAAATGGACCGATCCTGACCATGGTTGGTAAAGTCTCTTGTATTTTGCGAAAATATATACAAACAAAATTTGAGATGAATCAGTGCAATACTTTTGTTTTTTTATAGATTTAAGTGAAGATCGGGAATCAGCTCTATATGGGGCCTATGACCAAGAGTTGTCCCATAGGGACCTTTTTTGGACTATTCATTAATGGATGTAATAAATACATACAAACCCAATTTGACTAAGATCTATACGTCAATTTGGATCTTATGACAATTTATTTCGATTTTATAGGGGTCATTTGTATTGGGGCTAGGTCTGAACATGGACCGATTCTCACCAATTTCAATAGCGTTCATCCCATGGCCGATGAAAGCTTATATACCAAATTTCATCAAAATATATTCATATTTGCGACCTGCAGTTTGATTACAAGGTTTTCATGGACACACAGACAGACGGACGGACGGACGGACATTGTTAAATCGATTCAAAATGTGATTCTGATTCGATCGGTATAATTAAAGATGGGTCTAGGTCAAATATTTTTGGTTGTTACAAACAGCAGCACAAAGTCATTATACCCAAACCACATAGTGGTATAGGGTATAAAAATGAAAAACTAAAAATTAAAAATAAAAATTAAAAATTAAAAATTAAAAACTAAAAATTAAAATTTAAATATTAAAAATTTAAAATTAAAAATTAAAGACTCAGGTGGAGGATATCAAAAAATTCGGCACATCCGAATTTAACACTCTTACTTGTTTCGTATACGTTTCTTAAAACAAAATATATTGGGCGCACTCATCGTGATTATACCCTATACCACTATGTGGTTTGGGTATAATGACTTTGTGCTGCTGTTTGTAACAACCAAAAATATTTGACCTAGACCCATCTTTAATTATACCGATCGAATCAGAATCACTTTCTGAGTTGATTTAACAATGTCCGTCCGTCCGTCCGTCCGTCCGTCCGTCCGTCTGTGTGTCCATGTAAAGCTTGTAATCAAACTGCAGGTCGCAAATATGAATATATTTTGATGAAATTTGGTATATAAGCTTTTATCGGCCATGGGATGAACGCTATTGAAATTGGTGAGAATCGGTCCATGTTCAGACCTAGCCCCCATACAAATTACCCATATGCAATCGACATAAATTGCCATAAGATCCAAATTGTCATATAGATCTTACTCAAATTGGGTTTGTATGCGTTCATTACATCCACTAATGAGTAGTCCAAAAATGATCCCTTTGACCCCATATGGAGCTGCTTCCCGATCTTCACTTAAATCTATTAAAAAACAAAAATATTGCACTGATTCTTCTCAAATTTTGTTTCTACATATTTTTGCAAAATACAAGAGACTTTACTAAACACGATCAGGATCGGTCCATTTTTGGACCTAGTCCCTTTATAGATATAGCATCCGATATGAACTTTTTCATATCTGCAGCCAAAAAAATTAATAAAAATCCCACTCAAATTTGGTTTTTGCTTATTTTCAATGTCCAGTTAGTTGGGCCTAAGAGATAGGGTTTCTAAACGCATGGTATAGGGTATCGTATAGTCGGTCTAGACCGACTATAATTTTCTTACTTGTTTAAATACTGTAGCTGTGTGTAAATTCCAAAAGAATTTATGCACTACTCAAAAACAACAAAAAATAGGTGTTATGTATTATATAAGTTTATTTTGTTCACCGCAATTGATGTTGATCGTTAAGCTGCTTAACAAGAAAAGGGCAGAAATTTGCATCAAATAATGCATATATACTTTTATTATTAATAAATACACCGCCTCTCTTTGTTACTATTAGTATGTACAAATTGTAGTTTTATAGGTAGCGAGTGTTTACAATATGTGTAGAATTGATCGTTAATTCAAGAGATATGATTTACAGTAGTAAGGGTTAGTTGCTCAATGTTTGGTTAGCAGTAAACTTTTTTTGAGTTCAAAAATTAATTTTAAGTTAAATCTAAGCAGATCATACAGAAATCATACCTTATAATAATAATATTAAAATGTTAAGTTAATAAATTTTAAGAAACTTGTACTATATAATATATTATATTTTAAGAAAAATAAGCAAGTTAAGATAATTAATTCATAGAGATGGTTAATACTACTTTATCCAACAGTAGCTCATACACTTTTTACTGAATTAGTTCGTGCAACATAGTTCTACAAAAATGTAAGAGCAATAGAACTAGAAGAACGAACTAGTTCTTTTAAAATAATTGAACTAGAAAGAGCGCTCACTAAAAAAACTTGTTTGTTTCATTAAGAATGAAAATGCTACTAAAGAATATTTTCCGATTACATGTTAAAAAATTTCAACATTTGCAGTTTCATAGTGTCGTTATAAATGATTTTACGTAGCAACTTCAAAAGAGATTTGAAAAATTTCATGAAAGATTTTACGGAAAATTTCATAATATCATACCCGGGGTACGGAATTCTTTTTTATAGTTGGTAAGTAAATTTTTTTTAAATTTAGGTTTTTTATCGGAAAATTTCCTTTAATTGTTCATGTCCTGCAAAACACGAAACAAATATATATTTTAAAATGAGTATAAAGAGAAATTCCCAAAATAAATTTATAAAAACCAGGAAGCGTAAAATAGTTTTTACCCCTCTTGCTTCTCTGCCCCGCTCACCATCAGATACAATGATTCATGCAATTTTCAAGACATTTGCGTTAGCCTAACGCAAGTGATGCCAAGTTTTTAATACGAAATGATTTCACCACAATATCAGTAAAAAATTGTAAAGATTTCATTAAACATCTGTTAAAAAAAACTATTCAATCAGAAGTGTAAAAACAGAAGAAAAAACGACAGGGAACCACACAGGAGATGTGTAAACATCTAGTAATTAAAGATTTTTTATGGCACTTTTTTAAACTCAATCAGAAAGCGTCATCTACGTATCACTTATAGCAAACAATTGCAAGGGTTCTGTTAATATAAAAATATTTTTTATTTATTATTTAAACTGGTTATTTTTATATTTTTCATTTTTCATTTTTTATTTTTCATTTTTCGTTTTTTCTTTTATTTTTCATATTTAACTTTTATTTTTTATTTTTATTTTTCGTTTTTAATTTTTCTTTCCATTTTAAATTTTCAATTTTTTATTTTTCATCATTCATTTCTTATTTTTAATTTTTCATTCATTTTTTATTTTTAATTTTTCATTTTTCTTTTTTCATTTTCCATCTTAAATTTTTAATATTTCATTTTTATTTTTCATTTTTTATTTTTCATTATTTTTATTTTTCATTTTATAACGTTAATATCGCTCTCCCATTTTAAAGTTTTTGGTTTAGAGTTGGTAGCATGGTTTTTCTGTGATGTCAAATCAAATGAAACACAAATGTATCGTGAAAATTTGGCAGCACAGCAAAAGGTAAGACCTTAAAACAGAGATGTTATCTGCAGCATACGCGAATCATACTAGGCTTGGTTCACACAAGGCAATTTTTGTTGCGCAACTTACTTTCAATTCTCTTTTAAAGTTGCCTTAATGTTCACACAGAGAAATTTATTGCCGCAACTTTTCGTTTTCTTTTGCTTTCACATTATTACATTTTTGACAGTTCACTTTATACGCTTGAGTAAAAAGAATTTATTATTGGTCCAAAGTGAAAAATCTATTTGTGTGAAAAAATGGAAGCCAAAGAAAAAATTATATAATAAAAAAAATAATAAAATAAATGAAATAATAATAATTTTTCACAGCGAAGCAAAGAATAAAAACAAATGTCAAATAATAAGCTGCAGCTAACTTCGTGTTTATAATTACGAATTGCACAACAAAACGAGCTGCCGAGTACAAGCAACACCGTACCAAATACCGCTCTTCTTTCCCCTCTCTCCAACAAACTCATGAATTGCGCAACAAAAGTTGCCTTGTGTGAACTCGGACCTAGAACCCTACAAGAAATGAATGACCGAAGCTAACACATAAACAATTTTTGTACTAAGTCGGAGGTCACACAAGGCAATTTTTATTGCGCAACTTTTTGGCAATTCTCTTTTGAAATTGCTTTTATGTCCACACACGACAATTTCTTCGGCAATTTTACTGTTTTGTTTTGTTTTTATTTTCTTATAATTTGACATTTGTGCTCTAGTCGTATAGAACAATAATAAAATTAAATACATACATACATAAATTAACTTAATTGGTTTTGTTGAAAAATGAATTCAAAAGAAAAAAATTAAGTCCCGATTCCATTTAAAGGCCATTTTAATAAAGTAAACAATAATTACGAATTATTCACACCAAGAAGCGAAACACCGAATGAAAAGAAATGTCAAATATTCAACAAAAAAAAAAAAGCGAATGAGAGAATTGCTTGAAATAGCCGAGAACCGGCAATTATTTTTCCCTTTTTATTCCCCTCACCGCAAACATCTACAAACTCAAGAATTGCGCAACAAAAGTTGCCTTGTGTGAACTTGGACTAACACACTTGCAGTTTTTTTTCTATTTGAAAAACATATGACTGTCATTGTTGCTGTTGTAGAGTTGTTTTTTTAATTTTTTTCGTTAAACAACAATATTTGTGAATTACCGCGGTATCTATAATATTAATAGGCTAGGCGATTTCTTATGACCGATGTTTTGTTCTATCGTTTATCCCGATTTTGACCTAACGTATATTATTTGAAAAGTATTTCTTTTTAGCTGATTTGCAGATTTAGATTTTTAAATTTTTTCCTTTATTTTAAGTAAATTGCATTTTAAATTGCTACTAACACATACATAAAATTATACAATGCTATGTGCGTGTTTATAAAATTTGTTAATGTGTAATAAAAATGAGTTTGTTTTTTGTGTTGATTTGTGAATTGGCTATAATTGATTAGCATACTTTTAGGATCTTTATTTAATGAAAAAATAAAATTTCCTAGTTATTCATTATTGGCTGTCGGAAAGTAAAATTAATTGTGAAGTATTAACTTAAATTGTTAAAATAAACAAAAAGAGAGACATAAAGCTAATGATTTATACATATATAGTTAAAACAAGCTGATTATTTAAATGATTCAATTGATATCGCACACAGATTGGTTAAAAAATTTAATATGAAAAATAACTGCCCAAATGCGAAAACTTATAGAAGTGTTGTCCAATGACTTTGCCTCCTCCCTGGATTCTAATAAAAGAAAGGGAGGTTCAATTGGTTTGGCGGCTACAAGTTTAGTTTAGGAAAGGAAAGTAATTAGTTAAACTAAAAGTTCAAGTTAATTTTTGTTAGGACTCTTCAAAATATGTCTGTGAATTCGTTAGTCCCACACAATGGGCTTAACTTAATACAGATATTTAAACAACTTTGCTGACTTTTCATTCGAAACATCCCTCAAAGTGGTACGTAACTTAGCACTGAATAAATTGACTAAACTCAATAGAAATTTCCGGTAATGGACCTTAGTGCAATCAGTAGTTTCTTAAAGAAAACAATTTATCATAACACTTACATATACATATATCAACAATTTATATTAAAGCTTACCTTTTGAGTGTTGTGAATTAACAATTTCGGCCAAAATTGATACACTTCATTTGGAAAATTCTACAGCAATATCTTTAAGTAAACGATCCAACAGGAATAGGCTACAAGACGCGAGGAAAAAATAAATCGTGGAAGGGTATAATGGAGGGACGTGCCACCACAATTGAGAATGGGACTAACGAACTCACAGACATATTTTGAAGAGTCCTAAAGAAACAACAAAAATTAACTTGAACTTTTAGTTTAATTTATTACTTACCTTTCCTAAACTAAACTTGTAGCCGCCAAAACAATTGAACCTCCCTTTCTTTTATTAGAATCCTGGGAGGAAGCAAAGTCATTGGACAAGTTTTCGCATTGGGGCAGTTATTTTTCATATTAAATTCTTTAATCAATCTGTGTGCGATCAATTGAATCATTTAAATAATCAGCTTTTTTTTAATATACGGTCAGAGACAAAAGTTTAAAATTATTTAAAATTAAAAACAAGTGTATAATTTTGTTTTTGCAATTGCCTATTCTTGATCTCATTTAAACTCACGTGGTAGTCAATTCAGCTTAAAACAGGAATAAAAATTTAGCGATGGCCCGCTCTTCATCTAAAAGAAAGCTCCTTGCGAACAAGAAGATGACAAAACTACCTCCGGGTTTTGTTAACCCGAACATCGCGTCAACTTCCAGTAACAGATTTAGCCTGCTATTTATAAATGTAGTTTTCGAAGCAAGAGATGTGTCTACACCTAAAATAACTCAACAAAATAATTACACATTACCAGAAAGTACTGTGAAATATATAAAACTAAGAAGAAGCTTTAAAAGAAAAAGCCAACGATCTTCAAATATAGCCGAGCAAACTTTTTATAATCAATGTACTAAGTTTCTAAGCAACATGATTGATAAAAGTATTAATTCGGAACGCAATAAGAAATGGTGTCAATTATTATCCAATTTAAAACCAGGTGATGAATCATTTTGGAAAATAAGCAGGAACTTGCGAGGAAAAGGAAAAAATCAAATCTCTCACTTTAAAGTTGGAAATACAAAAATAACATCTGATAAGGACAAGGCCGAAGTCCTGGCAAATTCATTTGTCCAAGCAAATAACTTCACCTGGTTTTGACAATGTTCCGAACCTGCTCTTGAAGAAACTACCACTCAAAGCTATAAAATTACTGGTTATAATATTTAACAGCTGCATCAAACTGAACTATTTCCCAAACCATTTCAAAAATGCGAAGGTTATAGCGCCATAAACAAACCTAGTAAGCCAAAAAATAACCCAAAAATCTATAGGCCTATTAGTCAATTAAGTAACTTAGGTAAAATATTTGCAAAAATACTATATTCTCGTCTTAGTGAATTGGTAACGACCAATTCTATTGTTGCTAAAGAACAATTTGGATTTAAAAAAAGAGCATAGCACTACTCACCAAATAAACAGAATTAAAAATCAAATAATCACCAATAAAAACAATAAACGTTCAACGGGTCTAATATTGTTAGATATTGAAAAAGCGTTTGACACCGTTTGGCATAATGGCCTAGTATTTAAACTTCTTGATGCAAATATACCAAAATATTTATGCAAACTTATTTCAGATTTCATTCACGGCAGAAGCTTTAAAGTTGCGATTAATAAATAATGAAACATCATCTCCAAAAACCATTACCACAGGGTTACCTCAAGGATCTGTCTTATCGCCATTGCTTTACTCTATATATACATCGGATTTTGAAGTGCCAAAATATATGAAAATTGATTATTACGCAAATGATACTGCGTTAATTTCTTCAAACAAACTTACAAGTGTACTACTGAAGAAAATGGAGGGTCTTATAAATTGCAGTAAATATTTCCACAAATGGAAAATCAAAATTAATCCAAACAAGACCCAAGCAATAATTTTTCCATTAACAAATCTCCCAATAGACTACGAAGACGTCATCTTCTTATTGGAAATAATACCATAAATGTACTTAACGAGGTCATTTATCTCGGAGCTTACATTTAAACAACATATTATGGCTACGTGTCAAAAAGCAATAAAATCATTTAAAGCATTATGGCCACTACTAAATATAAGGTCATTCCTAAACCCCAAAAACAAAAATCTACTCTTCAAAAGTGTTATAAGGCCGATATTAACATACGCGTGTCCTATTTGGAGTGACGCTGCCAACTGTCACCTAAAACGCTTACAAATTATACAAAACAAATGTCTTAAAATAATAAATAAAAAGCCCTGGAGGTATCCTACAAATCTTCTTCATGAAGAAACAGGTTATGAAAAAATTATCGATTGATAACAATTACTTTGCCAAAATTGAAAATTCCTCTTACCCACTGATAAGAGAATGTAGAGAACTAACGTAAAATTAAAAAGAAATCACCAAATTGAAAATTATATGCTTATAGAGGTCTATTATTTCTAATAAACCTCCTATAAGCACATAAATATTTTTTAAAAATCATTAAAAAATAAAATAAAAACTATTTAATATCTTTAGAGCCTATGTATTATTTATTGCAATATCTATAAGTAAAGATAAGATCTCATATGTAAATATCAAAATTTGTTAAAATATGTAAATAAAGGAAGAATATTTAATTGAAAAAAAGTTTAAATACAGCCCTCAAATACAACTTAAACATAAATCTGATAATGTTACAAAAAAATAAAATATGCAGTTTATTTCCACTCTACTGGTAAACAATTAAAAAACCAAAAGATGTTTACATTTCAGCATAGATAACGATAAATAAAAAAAAATCATGTGAGTCCGATCACAAGGGAGATGTGTAAACATCTAATAATTAAAGAAAACATCAACATCATATTTTCCAGTGCATAAAAAATAACTCGATTATGCTGTTTTCTGAAATTCAATTGATGTTTTCTGAAATGCAATTGATGTTTTCTGAAATTCAATTGATGTTTTCTGAAATACAATTAATGCTTTCAGCAATTCAAATGATGCTTTTTGAAATTCTATTGATGTTTTCTGAAATAAAATTAATGTTCTCAGCAATTCAAATAATGCTTTTTGAAATTCAATTGATGTTTTCTGAAATTCTAATTATGTTTTCTGAAATTCAAATGATGTTTTCTGAAATACAATTGATGTTTTCTGAAATACAATTGATGTTTTCTGAAATTCTATTGATGTTTTCTGAAATTCAATTGATGTTTTCTGAAACTCGAATGATGTTTTCTGAAATTATATTGATGTTTTCTGAAATTCTATTTATGTTTTCTGAAATTCAATTGATGTTTCCTGAAACTCGAATGATGTTTTCTGAAATTATATTGATGTTTTCTGAAATTCTATTTATGTTTTCTGAAATTCAAATGATGTTTTCTGAAACTCGAATGATGTTTTCTGAAATTATATTGATGTTTTCTGAAATTCTATTTATGTTTTCTGAAATTCAAATGATGTTTTCTTAAATTCTATTGATGTTTTCTGAAATTCAATTGATGTTTTCTGAAACTCGAATGATGTTTTCTGAAATTATATTGATGTTTCTGAAATTCTATTTATGTTTTCTGAAAATCAAATGATGTTTTCTGAAATTATATTGATGTTTTCTGAAATTCTATTTATGTTTTCTGAAATTCAAATGATGTTTTCTTAAATTCTATTGATGTTTTCTGAAATTCAATTGATGTTTTCTGAAACTCGAATGATGTTTTCTGCAATTATATTGATGTTTTCTGAAATTCTATTTATGTTTTCTGAAATTCAAATGATGTTTTCTGAAATTATACTGATGTTTTCTGAAATTCTATTTATGTTTTCTGAAACTCGAATGATGTTTTCTGAAATTATATTGATGTTTTCTGAAATTCTATTTATGTTTTCTGAAATTCAAATGATGTTTTCTGAAATTATATTGATGGTTTCTGAAATACAATTGATGTTTTTTAAAAGACAATTGGAAAATGTTTAGAAAAGAACATATCATAATTTTTTCACCAATACAATCATAAGTCACACAGCGTTATCTGCTTCAGCTCACACCGATATGAGTTACGCTGTTTTTGTGATTGTATTGTGAAATAGAAATTTACCCCCCTGCGCGTATAGATGTTTACACATCAAAAAATAAAAAAATGCATAGGACAAAAGTTTAAATACAGTGCAAATAATTTTTAATTATTCTTGTTTTTCTTTGTTTCTCTCCCTATAAGAACAGTGACGGTCATTTGACCGGTAATATGACGGTCACTACTGACTGAAGTTTCGGTCATCGCGTAGAACAAAGTTTCTATCATTTTATTAAGGCCAACATGACAAAAATGATCGAAACTTTTGTGTACATGTGATTTTGCATCTTACTCTAACCTATGAAGGTATGTTAACCATCGAATATATATCTGAACTGCTCACTCTACCACTGTTTAGTAGTCAACGATGATGGATATATCCTGGTCCGAAGTGTGTTAGTACAAAAATTGTTTATGTGTTAAGGCCAAGTTAGCCACACGTTGTTAAAATGTATCTGTACCGTAAATGTATCTGTACCGGTTACGTGACATTTGAGTTCGGTAACTGCTCTAAGGGCCATTATTACAACTTGCCGTTAGTTAAAGGCAGGATTTTGTCTGCCCGATAAATAGCTTTGTATTATTACAACTTTAATTTTTTATTGTTATTACTATTAATAATAATAATACTTAATGGATAAAAAAGTAATAAATAAAGGTTTTATAATGTAAAGCCATTTATCGGTCCGACAAAATCCTGCCTTTAACTAACGGCAAGTTGTAATAATGGCCCTAAATGCTTCTTGATGTAACAGAAAAGAACAGCTGATACGTTTGGTTAAGGTTACGTTTGGCTAACTAGGCCTTTAGATTCAGTAGGGTAGCAAGCAATATCAAAAAAAATTGTAAACAATAAACATCTGTAAAAAAAAACTATTTGTTCTTATCAATCAGAAGGGTAAACACTGCTAGTGAAAACGGAAGAAAAGACGACAGCAAAATCAAAAGAAAAAATAAATATTGTATCCAAACGAATAATAATAAAAAAAGATACTAAATGCTCGAAGATAGAAATATTTCCATGATAAAATCATGACAAATTAGAAAATAAAACCACAAATTCTTACAATACACGTGCAATACAAGAAAGCTTAAAAATATTAAATTGATAAGATCCTTATTAGAGATAAGATCAAGTAAAAACTATTTTACAATTACCGCTTAGCAACTTAATCGATTAATTCAAATTTCAAAGAAGGAAAACCAAAAAAAAAAAAGTGATACGACAATGGTAGAAAATGGACATTATTTTGAGGGAGTTGAAAAATTGGTGGAAGTTTGGTTTAAACAATCACCCTTGGATGACGAAGCTGATTTGAGAAGAATCACCAAAGAAGTATGGGATAAAGAACTGGAGGCTGTTAAATGTGAAATAATTAGTTTTACCAGAAATAATGAAGTAGATGCTTATGTTTTAAGTGAATCTAGTATGTTTATCTCGAAGAGACGATGGATTTTAAAGACATGTGGTACTACAACTCCTTTAAATTGTTTGAAACCCCTTATGAAGTTAGCAGCCGATATGGGATTTAGTGAAATATCCGATTTCTTTTATTCTCGTAAGAATTTTGCGAGACCAGAAATGCAATTATTACCCCATCGCCTATTCTGTGAAGAGGTTAAATTCTTGGATTCCATATTTGAAGGAGGCCAAACTTATTGTCTCGGACAAATCAATAAGGATTGTTGGTATCTTTATACCCTTAGTCATCCGGAAAGGGGTACGGTGGAAAGACCTCTCATAGAATTATCCAAAATTGAAACAAAATCTCTCTCAGAGCCCGATCAAACTATAGAAATTCTCATGGAAAATCTAGATCCCCAAATAATGAACATTTTTACGAAACTAGTCTGTCAAGATGGTAAAGAGGCTACCTTAAACTCAAAAATCCACGAGATATTACCCGATATGGATATTGACGATTTCCTCTTCGAACCCTGTGGCTATTCTATGAATGGCATAAATAACAACGGAGAATATATGACCATACATATAACACCAGAAAAAGATTTTTCGTATGTTAGTTTTGAGAGCAACGTTGCTCTCAACAACTATTCGGACTTGATAAAACGCGTTATTCGCACATTTTTGCCTTCCAAATTTATCATTACCATTTTTGCTAATAAATCTTCTGAGGCTTATGCCACCATGCGTGAATTGGAAAATACAACTTACTCGGAATGGAAGAGAGCCGATATGCAATGTTGTAATTTTCCTTCTTACAATCTATTATTTGCCACTTATAATGCTGCTTGTCGTACATAAACTGTTAACATTAGAAATTATATCAACAAAGTTTGTTAAAATATTTTATTTGTTTAATTTGTTTTTAATTAATGTTTAAGTTAATTTTAATTCCCGTAAAATAAACTATGCAGAATAAATGTCACAAAAAAAGAAAGTTGTGTTTGTATTGAACTAGACTTTTAAAATAGCAGTATTCCCAGATAAGTAACAAGCTACAAACTAACTATTTGAAACCAGAGTTGGAAAAGTGGTAAGATTATTGTCATAAAACTTGACTTATATTTAAGCTAGTAAACGACCGTATCAGAGGTGCTCTAATTTGTATAGACAAAAATTGATAACAAACAATGAAAGAACAAATTCTTATCGCTAATTTTATAAAATGTAAACGTGGACTCAAGAAATACTTAATATTTATTTATTCACTTTGAAAAGTGAATTTATAAAAAATATAATTTAAGACCGACTTTGGATTTTTTTTATTAAAAGCGTTATGGCGTATTATTATACCCTTTGTGGTGCAGGTTATTTTGATCACTCTGATAGACGGACACTGACAATTTATTTTTGCACATTTAAAACAAAAATCCTTTACAAGCGAACACAACACTAAAAAGCCAACAAAAATCGTAGATTCCAAGAAAGTGAATTTTCTGAAATACAGTTGGGCAATTCTCAAAACAATTTTTCTAAAAAAAAACAATTATAAAAATTAATTTATGTTAAAACAATTATAATTGTAATATAACGGTTATTAGATTTATTAAAATTTATAAATTTTTAAAATTACACCATTTTGAATAAGTTTTTTTTATTAATAATTTAAACTTAGCTTAATTAAGAATATTTCGAAAATATTTTTTTTTAATATTTAAATAAATTACCTTCCATCGGTATTAATAACAATAACAACAATCAAAGAAAAAAGAATACAAATGCTTACTGTATAGAAAACTAAAAAAATTATCAATTTTGTCAAGAGAAAATACAAAATAGAAAGATTTTAACTTAGAAAAAAAAACTAAAATTTTAAATACCCCATTATAGGAATCAAATCATAATTTTAATATGGAATTTGATTTTGATAATACTGGATCATGTCGTAAGTGCGAGTACGGATATTTTGATAAGAATTACGTATAACCGCTAACATATGAGCAGCTGCTTCTTTGTTATTTTTCGTGGAGACAAAGCGTTGTTTTAATAAATTAATAGTTTGGCCTCTAAAACAGGGGAGACCTGTATCCAACATTAAAGAAACTAACGACACAATTGCATCTTGATAGGGACGAACGGCCAAAAAGGCCTGAACACTCAATTCACAGAACCATTTAAAGGCCGGTGACTCCATTTTACCACCCATAATCACAACCATTTCATCGGTAAGTTTCATGTCGGGCTCAAAACCGATATTTCCACCGGGTGAAGATTCAAACATAAAACCAAAATCTAAAAAGAATCATAAAAATTAAATTTTGATTAATTTAAGCTATTTAAAAAAAAAAAACTCACCTATATGTATTATATGACCATCTTTATCAAGCATTATATTGCCGTTATGACGATCTTTGATTTGTAGCAAATATCCAATTAAAGAATATGCCGCCATCGATTTAACAAAATTGGCACGTGCCGCTTGGAATTCCCTGGAACTTTCATCGCCATATTGGTGCATAAAGTATTCATACAAGCCAGAATCGGTTTGACGTCCTAATTGATCACGAGACTTTGCATTTGGTACACATTCGATAACTCCACACTTAAAAAAAGGCAAATCAAGAAGAAAATATGTGGGCCCCCATGAATGACTTTTGAATCAATTTTAGGTACATTTATAATTGTAAATTAACAATTGTGTTTTTTTTAACTCACCCCCGGTGCCGTAGCTACCACACGATAGGGAAATAGGAAGAGATCCAAACCAACTTGTTGGAATATATTTTTGAATATGGTAATGACTTGTAGAGCCAACATATCTTGGCGTACATCATCGCCCACCTTAAAAATTGCAGCCTGCCATGATTCAACACCAAAAGACATTTTAGCATCTTCTTGGGAATTCTGTAAAAAAAAACATCAAAAAAATGTAAAATAAAATCTGCAATTGAAGAAATTGAAATAAACATACCGGATTATTAGATACCTCCATAGCTCTGGTTTCCAATTCGGTAATGCCACATCTATAAACACGAAAACGGGCTAAATAAGGAGCTTTGGCAGCACTTTGCATAGGAGTACCACTATTATAGTCAATATCCAAAACCATTGCTTCCGGATTGGAGGGTAAATAACAACCAGACTGAACTTTAATTCTGCTCAAAGATGCTAAACAAGCATTTTTTCGCTCCGGCCCCTTTGGGAAAGAACGTATTTCACCAGATACGGCTGTAATCTTACCAAAGAAATCAAATTCTCGTTCATAAAAACGCTTAGCAGCTCCCGAAAAGGAGGAGATAATATTCTGACTTAAAGCCTCGAGAGCATCATAGAGATTTGGATCCTTGTGAAGTTGATCTTCATCCATATACATATTAGTTTGCATATTCCAAATCAACTGATGGGCCACTATCTGGGAGCGCTTGGAAATATTTTTTATTAATTCCGAAACATAACCCATGGTATCATGTCTTAAGGCCTGAACTAATTGTGGAATGTATGGTAGAACGGATTCGGCAGGATAAGAATTTAAAGTCTTTACAGCATATTGAGCCGTAAGAGGATGGGAGGGATACTGGCGTGAAAAGTATGACAACGCTTGTATGGGATTAACAGGCGACCAGGCTAATATATACATTAGGTCAGGACTTTCTTGTAATAGATTTTTAGTCGTTGCCAAATATTTAAGAGCTTCAGGTATTTCACATACCGCTATTGGATCTGAACATACTAGGCGTGTGACCTCTTCCTCTATAGACTCAGCATTCTTAATACGCCAGGGTAGAAATACCGCTAAGGCTGGATTATACGACCAGGCTAAACGTGCATAATCACGCCATACATTAATCTTGTAAGGACGATTACGCCATTCTGTTATCTGTTCTTCTCCAGGTATGATCAAATCCGGTAAACTATTTGGATTATACCAAGTTATTAAAAATTCAATTTCCACCGCCAATAATTCCAATATTAAATTACGCTTCTTCATGTAATCTTTGTCGTACGAATCTTTTTGAAATGGTAATCTTTTAGAACGATTTGATCTTTTCGATAACGTCGATGTGGAGTGCGGTATGGTATTATACCATCCCCCACCAGCTCCAGCTATCGATGTAGATCTTCCCAATTCTCCTGCACTTATTAACGACGCCGTTTCTGGATTTTTGTTAACAGACAACATATGATTAGGAGTAGCCGAAGGTATATCATAATCTCCCAATTCAGAGGTAACCAAATGTTTCTTTTCACTACGCATGGTCTGCCAAAATTTCAATAGTATCAATATATCATCCAATAATTGTTCCTTACCCTGATTGGGGCAGGTCGGCGGGCCACAGAAATAATCCAAGGCATTACTATAAATGCGTTCTCGTAATATATTCCTAGCCAACGATTTGGGTATAGTATTACCTTGTAGCAGGGATAAGCCACATTGTAAAAGCTTAAAACGACATCCCACCGTAGCCACCTGTCTATTTTGTTTACTATTCTTAGCTATAGGTAGACATCTATGCAAAAGTAAACAAAACATTTCCACTTTATCACGATTACAATACTTTGCCGTGTCCACCATTTCGGAGAGCAACTGTAACCATATAAGATGTGGCGATATTAGTACGGGCTTGGGTACCAATTTGCAACCTTCGTAGGCCGCCAACGGACTAGTAATTTCGCCTTCTTCGGAGAATAGTCCAATCTTCTTTTCGAATGTTGTTTGCCAGGCGGACACCATTTCTTGTATGAAGCATAGCTCTAAGTCTTGGCGAGCCGTTAAAACCCATTGCCAACATTCGACGGCTGTCTCCATAGCAGATTCGGTAAATAATTCAACTTGAGATGTGGCTGAAAGAGAATATAATTTTGATAAAAATCGGTGAAATCTAGTTAAATTATTCAAGTAAAGAATGAGTGCAGAAACTATACACACGTTTCACCGATGATCGAATACCAGGATCCAAACTTCTCATTCCACTAACCGAAGACGAGGCATATAATTGGCGTGCCATAAGTGGTAGTGGTAGCTAAGTCTGAAATGTACAGTAAGTAATCCTATAAGCCTAATATTATTTCTGGGAAGTGCTTATAATCTCTAACGAGAGAATGTATCTATCTAGTTTATTTAGCATTTCTCTCTCTTCATATCAATGGTGCCACGATATCTAAAAAAAATTTCATTATTATTCGTTACAAGTTGTTTGTGTTAAAACTTTCCAGATTGAAGTTCATTAATCCAAAATATATCTGTAATCTATTCGCCTATTGTCTATTATCAGTATATACTATGTATATACATATATATATACATATATATATATATCCAATCTTAGGGTTGGAAAAGCTATTTTTAACACTCAGCACTATTATCGCACAGAGCCGGCAATATGTAGTTTTTGTGATGTTAGACTATCTGTTTCACATATTTTAACCGAATGTCCAAACTCCAAAATTGACGAACACCTGGAGAAAATCATCGACTGTTCTACGAACGTAAATCTACCATCAATAAGAAGTCTTCAGAAACATTGCATTCAAGATGTATGATAAATCCATTATTCAATAATTTTTTTTTTTATTGCATTTTTATTTGTAACTTCCAAACTTTATTTTAACTTATTTAATATTAAAAACGAATATAACCATAGTCTGCTCTCCTCAGACGCACATGGTCTAGTTACCGGGCGTCTCTTGTATATTCTATAAATTGATTTGTAGAATATAGTGTAAATAAATAAATAAATAAATATCCCAATCTGATATACATATAATAATACTCGTAATAAATATATTCAACTTCCTAGGTTAGATTTCAAAAATTGTCTTAGTTGGATAAGAAGCCAGGCATAATAACATAACCATTCAGAGAACAATACAACTGATAGACATTGGATTTACCAATTATACTCAATGCTAAATCAGCGTAATAGACGATTTCCGCATTGCCGTCATAGGTAGAAGTTTCCTATTTATTCAACATAATTTGTGTATAGTTTTATTGTATAAACTTCTTATGCCGGTTTTCTCAATGTATCGTCAAACTGCCTGTTACTTAACCATGACATAAATTTATTGGACCGATAAACTGCCGGTTAACAATTTTGGATTTCTCAATGTACCGACAAAAACATTATTTTAAGTTGGCAATGAGTCTCAAAATACGTATGAAAGTTGGGAGAATTATTTTCAGTTGGCAATGCCTATCAAAATTGATATGAAAGTTGGGAGAATAATTTATATGCACGATAAATAAATAATTGGCAGATGAGTGCCGGTTAGCTTTGCGACAAAATAGAAGCAAACCAGACATTGAGAAAAACCAAATTTCTTTAATCGACAGTTTCTCGTTGGGATAAAAGATAATCGCCTATTGAGAAAACGGGCATTAATCTATTTAAGTTTATACAATTGAAATGTTAAATGAAATATTACTTACCCACAGCATGAAGCAATTTGCGATCAATAACCGAACATATAATCAAATATGCTGTAGCTCGCCATAATGCACCACGATGTCTAGCATCACTTTTTTCCTTACAAGCATCCCAAACATCTTTGACCAAACGATCGGCCAAACCAACCTTCTCCTCATCACTCAATACGGAAAGTAAACCCGAAATTTCGCCAGCATATTTACTACGCAAACATAGAACCGACACAAAACGAGGAGTATCTGACCTAACACAGTTGGGTCTCTTACTAATGGAAGGTAAAGCATTGGGAGTGTATGAATTGGTACTAACTACAGAATCAAATGCTAGCGCCAAGCCACTATGATGAGCCAGTACATGGGTAGGAATTTGATTGGGATATTCTTGCAGATGGGATTTAGTAGAGCGAGGAGCCCATTTCATGGCCTCATTGACAATCATTTGACAACGGTCGGCAAAATCTTTTAGGCGACCTTCACGAGCCGGTAAAGAGTCCATTAGTTGTAAAGTGTAGGGAGTAGAAACAACTCTTAACGTTGGAGTTTCCTCATTGGGATCCAGAGTTAAGGAGAAGGCTAGAAGTTGTAATATGTCAAGCATACACCATAGAACCCGACGATTCCATAGAAGATGGGGAAATTTATCTACCAACTGGGAAAGATATTGATCGGCTACTAATTGTATTTGTTTGTGAATGTGATTAAAGTAGACCAGTAGCAGAGTTGCTTGGGATTCCAAAACTTTTTCACGTATTTCATCGCGTGCAAACAAAACATTGCGGAATTTTTCAAATACTTGATCGCCCACACTGGAAGAAAGGAAACGAAACAATAGTTCACAATAAAAGTTTCCTCACTCAATTCATTTCTTACCATTTAACACATTGCCATATTCCAGATTTATCTTTTTGCAATGCAGGATCACAGAGGTAAGTCATAATTGGTTCCAAACTGGGCTCTTCCGCGTTCTCCACACGCAACATTTCCAACCAATATACACTCAATAGATAGGTACATTGAGCAAATGTTAATTTATTTATACAAGCTGTTACCTCAGCTGTAGGATGCTCCAGTAATAATAATATCTGACTACGCAGCTCATTCAAACTAACCGAATCACTTTTAATAGCTGAAGTATAGTTCAACTCACGCATATCGGACTTGTGGGTAGTTTGGGAAATCAACAATGGTGACTTGGCCGCAATTTGTTGAACTCCCATATACCACTCGGGTGACCAGAGACGAGCATTAGTGAAACCCATAACAACACAATAAACCCAAAAATCCTTGAATAATTTATGCAATCGCAAACGAGGATTTTTTATGGGCGGCAAGCGTCGCAATAGCACAGCAATTACAGGTATTAACATACCCAAATGGCCAGCGCTAGAACTAGCCTTAGGCGCACCAGGTGTGTTGTCATAGGAACGCTCTCCCTCAAGACCGATTTGTACAAAGAGTTCAAGCAATTTGCCCAATAGTTCTAACTTTTCATCGTCACCTTGTATGTTAGCCGCAATATTACCCAGAGCATTGACTACAGCATCAGATACGTTAAAAAATTGTTTGCGATGTTCCGGATCCGAAGTGTAAGCCAAAGAGGCCGATTGTACGGTGACGCGGGAAAACATTTTCATGATCTCATCGAAAACATGTGTCTCACACTGCGAAATGATCATACAGCCAAGTTGATCAACAATCAAGGCATTTTGTTCGGAGGGCACTTTACAAAAACGTTGTATAAAGAATTGTAAAATATTTTGTGTTGTTTTCGAAGTATCCTTTAATGCTACAGCAACGTGACCCAACATAACAATTATATTCAAACTGACCAAAGTTGATTCTCTAAAAAGAAGTTTATTGCATTTCGCTTTTTTAACTGCTCTATGAAATTAGTTTATTAAATATATATTTTATTTAAATGTGCGTTTCTAGATAAACGAAAAAAATCAATAATTAAACTTACGATTCATGTTTTTCGGCAGTAAATAAACGATTTGAAACATTAGCTACCAACGCCGGTACACAAAATTGATCCACTGGTTGCGCCGCTCTCAAAGCTATACTCAAATTTTCTATGGCTGCATCTCTTAGAGCCTCAAAAGCAGCATGGCCCGACCTTAAGGGAGCATATTTTTTACTCTCTCCAAAAATATCTACCGTCGAACGTGATTCACTATTTTGTACTACTATTTTAAAGGGAGTCACTTCTTTTTCCTTCTTCTGCAATGCCATCAGTTGTTGGGAGTGAGCATGTAATTTTGCCAAGATTTGACTAGGATCAACCAAGAAATCTCTTAAATAGGATATTGAAGTATTTGCAATATTGGGAAATTTCTGTGCCAATTTGCCTAAACCTTCCAAGCATACCATTAGTAAAGGCATATGATCCATAACGATTTTATGTGACAGTACAGAGTTGAGTTTTTGTGATAAACGTCCACACAATTTATCGGCCTCTGCAATTTGGGAGAAAATTCGAAAAGAGTGTGAAATGATATAGAATAACCAGTTTCATGACAAGAACTAGGACTTGTTTAGGAATTACATTCCATATTATGAAAATGATGTTTTAAGAAAAGAGAAGGTAAGATAACATTTGGAAATTGCATATAGGAGCGCCATTTCTAGTTTGCTTTAAAAAAAAAGAGCAAATGTAAAGGATCAATTTCTGAATCTCCAGTAACAAAATGGAAATTTGTATGAAAAAGTTGACGTGTAGTATATTTGTTCCACTAATTGTAGCGGAGAGACCTGAAATTGGATAAATATGTTAGGTTGTGGTTCATATGTCCTGTCAAATGATAACCCAACAGTTTCGCCAACATCTGTTTATTTGTAAGGACATTTGAACGCAACCTTTACTGTCCAGAGGCTTCCATTAGGCAGTTTCACTGACACTTGGAGCTCACACTGGCGGTGTGTAATTTACTACTGACCGATCAATCCTTTCATATGTAGCCAAAAATGTTTTTATGTCATACCCAAAAGGCTGCCTTAAAACTACTTGAGAACAACAACACTTTGCACTGAGATTTTATGGTAATTAAGTATCGGAATTTTTAAACCATCGACTATAAAATCCAGTTCCAGCCTTAGTCCTTTCGTTCAAGTGGGCAAAAGTGCAGTCGAACAGTCGTCAGCGTAAAGTATTATATCTATATTCTGAAGTGGTGCTGGGATTCCCTGTTTAATTCTACGTGGTTTTGATTTGCTGTTCAGAAACTCCACCAACGACTGCCGGCCAGACAGATAATTTATGATCCAATTCTTCGTACTGTTGGGGAGGCTTATTAAATAGATGTCTCTGAAGAGCGTAGCATGGTTGACAGTGTCAAAGGCCATTGACAGGTCAACTACCACGAGCACCGTTTTCTCACATGTACAGGCCTTTAGGATCACTCTACCAATTTTCCGAACCTTGGGTATAACCACGGTGGATGTCAAAAAATTTTAGGACTTTGGTTAGGTATTCCTTCAGGGCCAAGTGCCTTCGATGATTTTGCGCTTTAGATGGGATCAGTAAACTCTCTCAATGCAAAAGGTTGTGGTTCGTCATTGTGGTATTAGAGCTGCTCAATGAACTCTCGGCCGATATTGTCGCAGTTGGTTGCAGAGCTTATTTTCAGGGTCTAACGATGCAAAAACGGCGTTTCAAGTCGGTTCTACGTTCCGATACGACTCGGATCCCCAAGGATACTGACCAAGAAGTTTCAACTCATTTAGCCCAGTTTTAAATAAGAATTTCGCTGGAATTTTTTCTTTCCCGTCATATGAAAAATTTTTTTTATTTATTTGCCTTTAATCCAAAATTAAACGAAATTCAAAAATTCGTAATTCTCTCTCTCTTATTTTTGTTTTCCACGTCTGTTTAGAACAGGGGGGAATATTGAGAGTCGGGCTGATTGCAAACCGCTAATATATGTATTTTCCTACTTACTGTCTTCACATTTCCTGTAAACATTTGGTGTTAGCAGGATGCGCCAGTCCGAGGTCTACTTGGACTTCTCTTGTGTTGGAATTCTCTAACCGTTTAACGAACAAACGCTCTTGTTAAATTGTCTTATCTAACCTAAAAGCTCGTTTAGATGAACCACTATATATATTTTAAATTAAAAACAGTGTCAGGATAGATACTTTTTCTGAGTCATTTAGAAAGTGAATTTAATGATTTTTAACATTCACCAAGGAAGCATACAATGGAAATATTTACAAAAACAATGTTTTATAATGGATATCATTTCAAATATAAGAAACATATAAATTACAAAACTTTAAGAAGGTGGAAAAAGGAACATATAGCCTTATTCATAAAAAAAACCCAACGGCAAAAATTTCCACAATAGAAACTTGTGAACTGTTTGATCATGAGTTAGTTTTTTGTTATAACGAAAATATATACTAACAAAATGCAAAATGTGGGGAAAAAACATATTAAGTAAACAAAATGTTTAAACCTTTTTGCAATAAATAATATAAAGCATACTGCAATGAAGGTACATTGTACTCCTCATCAACTGTAAATTAAAAAAAAAAAAAATAAAGAAAAATGAAAACAAATTAAACTGTTACATTGAGTAACTGTAAGTGTTCTTGGCACTTAGTATATTTATGTATATTTAAAGAAGTAAATGAAAATCTTGTAGTAACTTACCGGTTTCATCTCGTATAGCCCAAACAAGCAAATCGACACAAGCGGCATTCGCCATAACATTAACTTTATACTTATTGACCACGGGTATACCATTGTCCTCACGTTTTTCCCGTTCATGGTCTTGTTGTTTATTTTGCAATTCTGTCTGACCATTTAAAAATAATCGCTTAACAAATTCCTGAACATCTTTAGTAAAGGGAGTGGGTAAATCGATTTGATGTTGCAATATTTCTCGTAGCAAAGTAACCAGTACCAGATTTAAAGTTTCCGAAAAACTTTTATAACAATATCCCTTAATTTGATGCAAAGCAAAGATGTCACTAGCTTGTTCATCTAAATGCTCCAAAGTCTCTTTGGTAAGCAATTTTTTAGCCACAGAAAAGATGGTCTGCAAATGTTGTATTGGAAATGGTGGCATTGAAAAAGTTTTCTGATTTTTAGTAGGCGTGTCCGCAACACGCATGTTCGGAAATTGATTAAAACTTGATCCGTAACGCGTAAAAAAGTGGCTACGAGGATCATAGGGTACCGAGAAATAAGTATGTAATTGGGGTTTTTGTTTATTTAAATTTGTTATCATCGTCATTTGTCGCATGCGTATTTCATTTGAATCCTGACTCAAACTGCCCGACATTGAGCGTGGTATTATGGGGCGAAATTGAGTAAATGCTATACGTTCATTGGAACTAAAACTGCCACCTTCTCGAGAATTTGGTCTTACCAACGGCATTTCTTCTCTGGGATATATGCGACATAATAGTGGAGGATCTGTGGCAGCATAGCGTCCCATCGACCGTGCCAAGCCAAAGAGAAGTGGTACTGTAGCTTTACATAGTATTATGGGTGGTGGAGCTGAACTACTTTCTTTGCTGGACTTAATAATATTAGCCAAGGCCCCTAAGGTTTCTACTTGATTCAATATGATGTCTTCCCTTAAATCTGGGCATTTGTATGCAATATCCGAGAGTAAAGTGTTAAGACAGAAACCAAATTTTTCAGCAGATGGTATACCTAAAATAAAAATAAAAGAAAATCAAAAAATACACATATAGTTAAATGGCAGAAATCCTAAATAGGAAATTTTTTTAAAGCTTGTAAATTGATTGCAACTGTTAAATCGACTTGGAAAATGATTTTGACAAAATATTTTTCTATTATAAAAAAATACTATTCTTAAATACTTTATTTATTTAAATTATATTTTAAAGGTGCTGGGCATGTGCGCTCGTATATAATTGATAATAAAGAGCTAAGAGCATTTATGAATGTGGTTAGATTTACATTAAGTTTACACAAAAAGAAAAAATTTCAAGAAATTCATTTCAATATATAGAAAAAACAAATAATTTAAAATACAATAAAAAAAGAAAAAAAAGTTGTCATTAAACATCTTGAATGTTATGGTTTTGTAGACCTCTTAGGATTTTTGGAAAATTATAATCAGCTGCACGAACAATCAAGAAAATCATCTCTAGTTGTTTGTCAATTTTTGGTTTTGTGCAGTCAGATTGCATAGGGGTATTTCCATGATCAACAACGCGACATTCGAAAGCCTTTGAAGTGAAAAACAAAATAAAGAAATCTTAACAATATTTTTTCTTGTTTTCATTTTTCGATAGCACTCTCTCTGGTTTGTGCACAAGGTAAGTTTTGTCGATTTCTTGTTTCCAAAATATTAGCAATAAACATGGGATAGAGAACACGACTAAAAATAGAATAGGTGTTTGACTGCATGTAGAAAAATGTAAAAAGTGCGAATTGTAAAATAATTTTTTAAAGCGATTTTTTTTTTAGCTAAAATGGAATAAATGTGGCTTTCAATTGATAGTTGTCATGTCGAAATATTTGCATTCGTTTTTTACTTATCATCTATATTATTGTTTAGCACGCGACATATTTTCATTTCTAGTTTGTAATTAAGATTTGTTCAAGTAATTTCAACTCAAAATTCCATTAACTAACAAAAACTTCGTATTTATTTTTTTATTTTATATATATGTACATATATTTTAGATTATTGAAATCAGATTACATAAAAGGCAAATTGAGTAAAATTTTCAAATATTAGTTTTCAATTAATACGGCGCACAGTGGACCATTTGACGAGAAGGCGGTCGAAAATTGAATTTTAGTACAAAAGTGAAGTGTTAAAAGGTAAAAAAAGGGTTTTTTTAATATAATGTCTTATTTTTTCAGTTAATTTTACAACTAATACTTTTTAACAATTTTTTAAGTTAATTTTTTCAGAAAATGCCAAACTTTGGCCCCCGTAAACTTTTTAGTCCTAATGTGCACAAGGGCCAAAGGTTGTTTTTTTTTAAAGATCCCGAGTTAAAATATAATTTATTAAGCAGCGAACGTAAAAGTTACCTTATATTGGTTCAAGATAGAGAAGTTTCAATGAAAAACTCGTATGTTTTGCTTTAGTTAAATTTTTTTTTATTGTCTTTTTAAATATTTCTATATCAATTTTTATGGTAAATTTATGAAATATAACAATTTTTATTGTAAATTTACAAAATATATAAATTTTGAAATCAAGAAAATTTTTTAACTATATAAAAAAAGTATAACTTATTGTTAGTGTAATGAAAAAGTACTTTAAATCAACCAATTTTAGTAAAAATTTCGGCAAAATTGCACTTTACGGGGCGCACCGCCAAAAAACAATGGAAAATGACCCCCTCCTGGAATTAATCCGGAGATTACGAAAATCGATACCAGAAGGGGGAAAATGCCCCTGGGCGGGCCCAGGAGGCCCCAAAAAGGGACCCAAGGTTGCGAAAAAATCATGTGGGTACTCAAACTTCCGGGAATTTTAAGAGATAAAAAAGAAAAAAATTTGGGGCGTGGTCCCAAGTGTCCCCAGGCCCCCTAACAATGGGGGCCTGATCCATTTTATAAGTGTGGGTATTCAAATGAAAGGGAAATCGGAGATCATTAAGAAAATATAATAATTTTTGGATACTGTTGTTGTTTTTTTGTAATTTTTTCGAAAATGAAAAAAAAAAATTTTTTTTTAAATTTTATCGATGCAGGTTTGACAGATTATACGAGGGGGTGCTTTAATACCATGTGAGATAAGGCCATGATGGCTTTATCTTTCATTCAATAGGGAGTTAAATTAATTTTTTTCATTTGAATGGGAGATAAAGCCATCATGGCCTTAGCTGACATTATCAATATTAGAAAATGGCTTTATTTCTCATTTCAGTTTTCTTATTTTTATAATTAAGAGGTAATGGTTTTCCCTTTTAGAAAATGTTTAAATTAGATGTAAACATTCCGTAAAAGGGAAAATCAAGTTTTCTTATTTTTATTATTAAGTATTGAAATCTGGCTTCGCATACTAAAGTTTTCCTGCGTGGAGGCCTGCGGCCGCGCTTAAGGGTTTTCTCCTCCAGTAGGACGCGGCAGGTGGCTTCGCTGAATAAAGTTTTCCTGCGTACGTCACAAGAATAAAAACATGTGTTTTATAAACAAGATTTATACCTAATACCGTTAATAATTTTCATTTTACTACATTTATACCTATTACCATTAATAGTTTTAATTTTTAATCGAATTGCTGATGTTTCTCATTCATGATTTTACTGTTGACACAACCACATCGCTATGAATTTTATTATACCGTCAGACATAGTTAAGTGGGAGATGGAGGATGAGGGTGGCCTCTCACTTATAAAATACTAATGGAATTTGGAATACTTCCCAAGGAAGGGAGAATGTTTTGCCCCAAAAACCATAGCGCTCCAATGACTTTAGTCCGTGATGGGGAAAGGTTTAAATGGAGGTGCTATGTATACATCACTTCGCACAAAGGTGGCCAAAAGAAGAGATGTAATTTCGGTGTTAGCCTAAACACAGGGACTTTGTTCGAAAAATCCCACCTGGGGTATGGGCAGATTTGCCAATTTGTTATATATTGGTTGGACAATATCAACCTCAATGTAATAGGCAAATACACGCGTATTGCTTCCGGCCACACCCTTGTCGATTGGGCTAACTTCTGCAGAGAAGTTACGTTCGAGAGAGATAGTGCAACTCTCATCCCGATAATTCAGCAGTGGATCCTTCCTGGAACCACTATTATTAGTGATTTCTGGAAGGCTTACGACTGCTTGGATCAGCATGGGTACCAACAACCGAATGGTTAACTTTAAGGACCCCGACACGGGAGCCCACACAAATGCAATTGAAGGGTCTTGGGCACACGCAAAAAAATCTATACCTCCTGGCGGCAGACGCAAGGATTTTATGCCGGCGTATTTGGCGAAATACATGTTCCTGAGAAGAGGCAGAGAGCAATCTCTGGATCCTTTCACGGAATTTTGCCGAATAGCTGGCAATTTATATAATCCGTTGCGTCCATTTCCAGAGATAGAGGACGTAAATGAAAGTTCGGAGTCGGAATCTTCGGAGCATGAATAGGCTGGTCCATATACCGTGAGAGGCAACGGAACTCACGTAAAAAAAGCCACCCGATTTATCTAGATACCGTGAGAGGCAAGGGAACTCACGTAAAAATAGCCACCCGATGGGAATTTATGCTATCACCTCCACGTGGTAAGTCCTGGGTAACGCCAACGATAGCAAGTTAATGTTTTTATTTTGAAATTTCTTCTTTTATCTCCATAAAATTCCCGGAAGTTTGAGTACCCACATGATTTTTTCGCAATTTTGGGGGCCCCCTGGGCCCGCCCAGAGGCTGCGCCCCGTAAAGTGCAATTCAGCCAATTCTTCTAACTAATGTATATATATATTTTTTTTAATTTAGAGTTTCAATTTTTCTTCACTTTCAAATGTGTTTACAATCAGCTGTTTCTGTGAACTTGCAAATTCTTACAAATTGCTGTTCGTTTACTATTTTGGATATTTATGTTTTTGAGAACTAATTTTCCTTACTCTCTGAAATTTCGGTTTTTAGTGGTTTTTACTGGGAAAGTAAACGAACAAAGCTATAGTCATCATCGTCTGTTGTGTTTGGCAAAATTATTAAATCTAGTGCCATCTGTGGTATATAATAAATTTTTTTTTTATAACTTTTACTTTTGGCGGTAAGTAATGGATCTGAACTAGGCAGAAACCTATCAAATCTGTAATTTTGTAGCTGAAACAATTTTCTTATAATCATCTGATCTAGCCTGACCTTTTCTTATTGAAAGTTTGTATGATAAGTGAAGAATGCATTCAAAAAATCGTATCCAGCCATGTTGTTGATATACTAACGGGTGATTTTTTAAGAGCTTGATAACTTTTTTTAAAAAAAAAACGCATAAAATTTGCAAAATCTCATCGGTTCTTTATTTGAAACGTTAGATTGGTCCATGACATTTACTTTTTGAAGATAATTTCATTTAAATGTTGACCGCGGCTGCGTCTTAGGTGGTCCATTCGGAAAGTCCAATTTTGGGCAACTTTTTCGAGCATTTCGGCCGGAATAGCCCGAATTTCTTCGGAAATGTTGTCTTCCAAAGCTGGAATAGTTGCTGGCTTATTTCTGTAGACTTTAGACTTGACGTAGCCCCACAAAAAATAGTCTAAAGGCGTCAAATCGCATGATCTTGGTGGCCAACTTACCGGTCCATTTCTTGAGATGAATTGTTCTCCGAAGTTTTCCCTCAAAATGGCCATAGAATCGCGAGCTGTGTGGCATGTAGCGCCATCTTGTTGAAACCACATGTCAACCAAGTTCAGTTCTTCCATTTTTGGCAACAAAAAGTTTGTTAGCATCGAACGATAGCGATCGCCATTCACCGTAACGTTGCGTCCAACAGCATCTTTGAAAAAATACGGTCCAATGATTCCACCAGCGTACAAACCACACCAAACAGTGCATTTTTCGGGATGCATGGGCAGTTCTTGAACGGCTTCTGGTTGCTCTTCACTCCAAATACGGCAATTTTGCTTATTTACGAAGCCATTCAACCAGAAATGAGCCTCATCGCTGAACAAAATTTGTCGATAAAAAAGCGGATTTTCTGCCAACTTTTCTAGGGCCCATTCACTGAAAATTAGACGTTGTGGCAGATCGTTCGGCTTCAGTTCTTGCACGAGCTGTATTTTATACGGTTTTACACCAAGATCTTTGCGTAAAATCTTCCATGTGGTCGAATAACACAAACCCAATTGCTGCGAACGGCGACGAATCGACATTTCACGGTCTTCAGTAACACTCTCAGAAACAGACGCAATATTCTCTTCTGTACGCACTGTACGCATTCGTGTGGTTGGTTTAATGTCCAATAAAGTAAACTGAGTGCGAAACTTGGTCACAATCGCATTAATTGTTTGCTCACTTGGTCGATTATGTAGACCATAAATCGGACGTAAAGCGCGAAACACATTTCGAACCGAACACTGATTTTGGTAATAAAATTCAATGATTTGCAAGCGTTGCTCGTTAGTAAGTCTATTCATGATGAAATGTCAAAGCATACTGAGCATCTTTCTCTTTGACACCATGTCTGAAATCCCACGTGATCTGTCAAATACTAATGCATGAAAATCCTAACCTCAAAAAAATCACCCGTTAGGTTAATTCAATTAAACATTCTTCCTTTATTTACATATTTTAACAAATTTTGATATTTACATATGAGATCTTATCTTTACATATAGATATTGCAACAAATAATACATAGGATCTAAAGATATTAAATAGTTTTTATATTATTTTTTAATGGTTTTTAAAGGAAAATGGGAGGAAAAAACCTTTATATGATTTAATAAATTCAAATACTATCTGAAAATATTTATGTGCTTATAGGAGGTTTATTAGAAATAATAGACCTCTATAAGCACATAATTTTCAATTTGGTGATTTCTTTTTAATTTTACGTTATTTCTCTACATTCTCTTATCAGTGGGTAAGAGGAATTTTCAATTTTGGCAAAGTAATTGTTATTAATCCTTGTTATGAAATCGATAATTTTTTCATAACCTGTTTCTTCATGAAGAAGATTTGTAGGATACCTCCAGGGCTTTTTATTTATCATTTTAAGACATTTGTTTTGTATAATTTGTAAGCGTTTTAGGTGACAGTTGGCAGCGTCACTCCAAATAGGACACGCGTATGTTAATATCGGCCTTATAACACTTTTGTAGTAGATTTTTGTTTTTGGGGCTTAGAAATGACCTTCTATTTAGTAGTGGCCATAATGCTTTAAATGATTTTATTGCTTTTTGACACGTAGCCATAATATGTTGTTTAAAAGTAAGCTTTTTGTCCAAGACAACTCCGAGATATTTGACATGATTAAGTACATTTATGGTATTATTTCCAATATGAAGATGACGTCTTGGCAGTCTTTTGGGAGATTTGTTGAACGGAAAAATAATTGCTTGGGTCTTGTTTGGATTAATTTTTATTTTCCATTTGTGAAAATATTTACTGCAATTTACAAGTCCCTTTTCCATTTTCTTCAGGAGTGCACTTGTAAGTTTGTTTGAAGAAATTAACGCAGTATCATCTGCGTAGTAAGCTACTTTCATATACTTCGGAACTTTGAAATCGGATGTATATATCGAGTAAAGCAATGGCGACAAGACTGATCCTTGAGGTAACCCTGTGGTGATGGTTTTTGGAGATGATGTTTCATTATTAATCGCAACTTTAAAGCTTCTGCCGTGAATGAAATCTGAAATAAGTTTGCATAAATATTTTGGTATATTTGCATCAAGAAGTTTAAATACTAGGCCATTATGCCAAACGGTGTCAAACGCTTTTCCGATATCCAACAATATTAGACCCGTTGAACGTTTATTGTTTTTATTGCTGATTATTTGATTTTTAATTCTGTTTATTTGGTGAGTAGTGCTATGACCTTTTTTAAATCCAAATTGTTCTTTAGCAACAATAGAATTGGTCGTTACAAATTCACTAAGACGAGAATGTAGTATTTTTTCAAATATTTTACCTAAGTTACTTAATAAACTGATAGGTCTATAGCTATTTGGGTTATTTTTTGGCTTATTAGGTTTATTGACAGCTATAACCTTAGCATTTTTGAAATGGTTTGGGAAATAATTGAGTTTGATGCAGCTGTTAAATATTATAACCAGTAATTTTAGAGCTTTGAGTGGTAGTTTCTTTAAGAGCAGGTTCGGAACATTGTCAAAACCAGGGGATTTTGAGGGTTTTATTGATGAGACAATATTCATCACTTCTTCAAGAGATGTATAAATTGCAGATTCAGAACTGGGATTTTCCTTCGTAAAATTATTTACTGTTGTATTTATTAGTGTATCTGCCGAGTGGTTATAGTTCGAAGTGAGGTTATTTGCTTGGACAAATGTATTTGCCAGGACTTCAGCCTTGTCCTTATCAGATATTATTTTTGTATTTCCAACTTTGAAGTGAGCGATTTGATTTTTTCCTTTTCCTCGTAATTTCCTGCTTATTTTCCAAAATGATTTATCACCTGGTTTTAAATTGGATAATAATTGAGACCATTTCTTATTGCGCTCTGAATTAATACTTTTATCAATCATGTTACTTAGAAACTTAGTACATTGATTATAAAAAGTTTGCTCGGCTATATTTGAAGATCGTTGGCTTTTTCTTTTAAAGCTTCTTCTTAGTTTTATATATTTCACAGTACTTTCTGGTAATGTGTAATTATTTTGTTGAGTTATTTTAGGTGTAGACACATCCCTTGCTTCGAAAACTACATTTATAAATTTTTGGATTTCCTGATCAATTACTGCCTTAGTATTGTATATATCGGAATATAACGTGATTTTATTGTCTAAAAAATTCAATAAATGTTCCAGTTGGTTGCACTATAATCATAATAATTGAGGTCAACCTGCAAGGCCATTGACCTTTTAAGTATACATATAATGGGGCGATGGTCTGATGGTATTTCGTAATCCATTGTTTTTACGTCTATATTTAAAGCGGAGTTACTTAAAATAATATCGACTGTGGATGCTTCGCGATTGTGTTGATGGGGAAATAGGGTTGGACTATTAGGATAGTGAATAAAAAAATTGCTTGATTGCTGTAGGTTGTTGAGTGCGATTCCTGCAGTATTATTTGAACGACAATTCCATGAACAATGTTTGGCATTTAGGTCACCAAAAACTATATATTCTTTGGTGGAAGGTGTTAGGTTCAAGATATCAGCACAGAAGTTATGGGTATATCTTGGTGAATATAACGAAGATACAACAATAGGTCTATTATTTATAATAACTTCAATTGAGATGTTTTCGATTGATGAGGTGTTTGATATAAAGAGGTTTTTATGAGCGACAGATTTATGAATTAACAGAGCTACTCCTCCTCCTCTTGCATCTGTTCTGTCACTTCTATATAAATAATAATTTTTAAAGTAGGGTCTATGATTTTCTGAAAAAAATGTTTCATTCAAAGACGCTAATTTAATATTTTCTCGTTCAATTAGTATCTCAAATTGTTTTAATTTAGAAAAGTTTGAAATGCCATTAGCATTCAAGTGAAGCATTTTGAATTCGTTTAAATTATTAGTATAATCCATGGGCGTATTTTACCATTGACATTACAACTTTGATTTGTTGTACTTTTGAAGTGCACTTATGCAAATCATCCATAGCTGTAGTGAAAATATCAAAAAGCTCATCGATGCTAAATAAATCGTTGTTTGTTCTCAGCTGGTTAGCATATGTGGCTTTGCTGTTATTTATTGTGTTATTGTTGATGTTATTATTACAATTTGAGTTGTTTCTTAAATTAGGGAAATCTCCTACCTTTAATTGAAATGAGTTATTTTGTTGTTGTTGTCTGCTAGTATTAGGTCTGTCTGCGTACTTTTCCAGTAGCAAATACTCAGTAACTTTTTTTGGGAGAGTAAGAACAATTTTATTCTCTCGGTTGAAAATATCTCAAAAAGTATGCAGACAGCATCCAGTGAAATCTTGCAAGAAAACAGCTGATCGGTGTGTAAACAATTGAAATAACAAAGCAAAAGAATTTTAGCATATGTGTACGCAAAAGTGAATTCATTTTTTTATTTTTTTAAACGTTTCCCAGTTGGAAAACCGATCGCATAGGTTTTCAAACAGTTGCATCGATATCAGGAAATGTCTTCGAAATTCCTCTTCGCTGTAGTTGGGCACTATTTCTTCCATATACAGCTTTACAGAATTTCTTTCTTTTGGCTTCATAAGAAAAGACTTTAGACGGGAATATATATCATTGCCTCTGTATCCATTTAGTAGTATACTTAAAATTGTCTCTCTTTTCCATGTTTTTTGCAATTAAAGCATGTAAAAACAGCTGGTCTTTTTTCATTTGTGTTAAGCGGACACACACTTGTATGATGTTGTTCTGCACATATCATACACGCAGCACTACGATGACAATGTTCACCTCCATGGCCATACATTAAGCAGTTCCAGCATTGAGTTGGTTTATTTCTGGATTTAGATTTGTATTTTTTCCAGGAAATTATAATATTTGAAATTGTTCTTACGTTTCTTAAGGCAGTTGGGTTAAAATTTTTACGTACAAATTGAACTTTGTAAACTGCATTGTTGTTCGAACTGAATTTGGTGATTATTTCAGCTACTGAAGAAGGGGACAGGTTATAGTTTTTTAGCTCTGTGGTGATGTCCTCAGTTTTTATGCGGGGTAAACCGTGTAAAAAAGTGGTGTATAACCTATTATCTTTGGAGCCATAAGAGTGAAACTCCAACTTACTCTCTTTAAGAATTTGCTTGTAGCATTCGTACATTTCTTTACTTGGAGCAAAAATTTTAGTACCAATTGAAGTACGTTTGAAAATACAGTCTTTACCAAGTAGTTTTTGTATTTCTGTAAATGAGGCGTTAGCTTCAACAACAATAGGTGGAGGTTTGTGTTGTTTAACCGCGTTGATATTTGATACAGGAGTTACGTCCATATCATTAAGGCCAGCAAGCAAGCTAAATCTGTTGCTTGAAGTTGACGCGATATTCGGGTTAAAACGCGGAGGAAGTTTAGTCATCTTCTTGTTGGCAAGGAGCTTTCTTTTTGATGAAGATTTGGCCCCTCGGGCCATCGCTAGATTTTTTATTCCTGTTTTAAGCTGAATTGACTACCACGTGAGTTCAAATGAGATCAAGAATAGGCAATTGCAAAAACAAAAATATACACTTGTTATTAATTTTAAATAGTTGTACTCTAAGCGCTTTAATTATTTACACGACCGTTCGTAAAAAGAATTAGATTCGAACTGATATACTAGGTTACATATTTACAATACCAATAACAAAAATCACAGTAACGAAAACAAAGACAAAACAAAAAACAAAACAATATACAAGTGTTAGCTATTACGTTTCATATTTTGATTTGCAACTGGGGATTTTTAAAAGTTAAATATTTTGCGTAATTGCAAATATACGCAAAATGGTTTTTTTTTGGAATCCACAAGCTGAAACCCCATAGTAATTTACTATGGAAACAGTATTACCCAATCTCACTCAATAACACTTTGAAACTCTATATTTATTTCAAAAATACATATTTTTGGGATAATATTAAAAAAAGAGAGAGTATAGCAAAAAAATAAACAACACATTGAAGCAACCGTTGCCTGGTGTGTAACTAGCATTATAATTAATCCTCACTTTTGACACATTTCAACCCAATGTGCGCCTGTTCAAAATGGCGCCAAAGAGCATACAATGAATTAAAAAAAAAAACAATATGCTATTTAGATTAAGGCCCAATTCAGACGATTTTTGACGACGCGCTTTTTCTTAATTCTCTTTTGAAGCTGCTACCAAAAACCTTTGCATTCATACGATGATTTTTAGTTTCATGTCTTTATACCCTATACCACTATGTGGTTTGGGTATAATGACTTTGTGCTGCTGTTTGTAACTACCAAAAATATTTGACCTAGACCCATCTTTTATTATACCGATCGACTCAGAATCACTTTCTGAATCGATTTAGCGATGTCCGTCCGTCCGTCCGTCCGTCTGTGTGTCCATGTAAACCTTGTTATCAAACTACAGGTCGCAATTAAGCATAAATTTTTATGAAATTTGGTATGTACGCTTTTATCGGCCATAGGATGAACGCTATTGAAATTTGTGACATTCGGTCCATGTTCAGAACTAGTCCCCATACAAATGACCCCTATGAAATCGACATAAATTGCCATAAGGCCCAAATTATCATATAGATCTAACTCAACTTGGGTTTGTATGTGCTTATTACATCCATTAATCAGTAGTCCAAAAATAATACCTATAGGAAAATTCTTAGTCATAGGCTCCATATAGAGCTGCTTTCCGATCTTCACTAAAAACTATCAAAAAACAAAAATTTTTCTCAAATTTGGTTTGTATATATTTTTTCAAAATATAAGTTAATTTGCCAAATATGGTCAGGATCGGTCCATTTTTCGACCCAGTCCCCATATAAATATAGCACCCGATATGAACTTTTTCATATCTGCAGCCAAAAAAATGAATAACAATGCCACTAAAATTTGGTTTATGCTTATTTTCTATATTCAATTAGTTGGACCGAAGAGATAGGGTCTTTAAACCATGGTATATGGTATCGTATAGTCGGCTTAGACCGACTATAAATTTCTTACTTGTTTTTTTTTTTTTTTTTTGAATCTGCTTTAGTTTATTTTTCGCATTAAGAGGAAAAAGTGGAGTTCAAGGGCAACTCTCCGATTTTATTTTATTTTTTAGGGGGGTAGGGGCTTTTGGGATGATTCTAGGGAAATATTTTTTTTCGTCGGTCTAGCGTATTTCCCGAGTTATGGACTTCCGAAGTTTTGACATGGACTTGTATATAAATTTGTTATTTAATATCGGATTTCAGCGTTATATGTATCATTTGAGAGCTTACTTGAGTGCCTTTCATTTGATATTTTTAAATTTAAAATCTATTAACCCATTATGAACCTATTTCAAATTTTGTATTTTTGTAATAGTTTTTTCTTACAAATTGAATTATCTCGTTAACAGACGTATATCATGTGTGCTTTTACGTAAATGATATATAAATATATATCGCTGAAATCGGATACTAAATAACAAAGTTATATACAAGTCCATGTCAAAACTTCGGAAGTCCATAACTCGGGAAATAGGCTCGACCGACGAAAAAAAATGTTCCTAGAACCGCAATAAAATGTTTTATAAGTGTTGTGAGTTTGAAGCCGATCGGGGAGTTGCCCCTAAACTCCACTTAAGCCCAAAAACCTATTTAATACTTAAATTATTAAGAGTAGAATCTTTAGAATATTTAATCAAATAGCAGAACGTAGAAGTTTAGAAGTTTTAAGTTAAAACATATTCAGTTTAAAGAAAATATGCATAAATATTAAATATAATAAATAAAAATGTAAGCGATTCTTGATCTCACTGAAGGGGTCACTTCAAAGTACGAAATAGAATAAAACGTAATAAGAAAAAAGAAATGAGTGTAAGGAGAAATATGAAAAAAGTCTTGAAACAGAAATCGCGTCTTTTTGTTTAACCCCCCCCTCTGCACCGTTCGCCTACAAACAGAATAGACGTCGAAAAACGTCGTCAAAAGTCGCCATGTAAACACAGCCTAACATGCTCTGACGTATGAGTGATAATTTTATGAAATTAAATATTAATCATACAGAATTACTTAGATTTCAAAAACTTACGATCAGTTTTACTCCATTTTCCATTATCAATCCAAACAGCCTTGGGCAAACATTTAGCCAATCTCAGTAGATATGGTACAATGCGTTCTTCATGTTGACAACCACTTTCTAAGAAATACAAACCCAAAGCAATAACAGCATCTTGTGAGCGAGAATCTAAACAAAAAACACCAGCAGCATTTTCTTGGGGGCAATAACGATATAGAGCTTGAACCTGAAATTTGCATAAAATATCGATCAAGATCAATTATATTAATTATCCAGAAAACACGATATCACACATATAACAAGGTCAAATTCAAATAGAGCAAGTTTGTGAAAAGTCAATATTATGTTTCTATTTCCTGAGAAGTCTTTATCAAAGTTATACCTTTTCCCAGGGTGTTGGTTTTATTTGCGCCAATACCCGTGCTAAACTTTGCACGGTTCGTTGGAAGGAAAATTTGTCTGCCATTTTAGCAGACTAAGTTTATAATATTTTTTAAGTTTTTCGTTTTTATCTTAATTTTTCTAGTTACTCGTTTGTCAATACAGATTTTTTTTATAAACACCTCTTCACTGATTCATTGACCGTAAAGAACAGCTGATTAACAACACACTGAAAATACTTGAAATGCTTGAAGAAATACATGATTGAATAGTAAAAACGTGATGCCATTTGTATAACAAAATATAAATAAAAAATGTAAAATAAATATAAGGCAAACTTAAGGTGTGTTAATATATGGCAAGCGTTATTTTTTTTTAATCGTAAAATTGAAGAATGATAACAATCAGTCGTTTTTGTATAATATGAATAAGAGCCTAGCTGAGTCTGAAAATGCATTAAAGTTGGATATTGGACCAAATAAGTTTTACAGTTATTTTTCTCTATATATGTAAAATTACACTATACAAAAATCCGAAAATTGTTGTGTAGAGCAATGCATTTTCAGATAGAAATTAATGCGTTCTATAAAAAACCATCATTGATAGGTCCGTCATCACCGATAGTACCATCGATAGTTTGACACCTCTATTCAACGTGCACAACGTGTTTTCTGGTGTTTTTTGAGTTGTCGTGTTTTTTACCTCATATGAGTTAGTAAATATAACTACTAGATATAATATTAATATAAAAAAATACGGCTTAAGTATAGTTTAGTAGCTACTCCCCAATTTCTTTAATTTTTTTTGTAGGTGATAGGGGCTGTTGGTGCGATTTCAGAGAAATAGTTTTTTTCCGGTCGGACCTATTTTCGGAGTTATGGACCGACAAAGGTTTGACCTTGATTTGTACATATCTTTGTTAATTATTATCGGATATCATTGGAAAGCTTACTTGAGTTTCTTTCATTTGGTATATCAAAATTTTAAATCCATTAACCCACTATGAACCTATTGATTTTTTTGTATTTTTTGCAATTTTTTTTTCGGAAACGTCCCATTATCTCATTAAATGATCTATATAATGTTGGTATTTACATCAAGTGGGTGATAGCTGGATTCACTAGCTTCATTTCGATGTATGTTTTGACCTCTTAGCCCTCTGAGGACCAGAGATATTAGGGATTTTACCTACACTTTTAAATTTTTTTTTGCCGAAATTAACCCTTAATATATTATTAATAATATTAAACAATTTATTTTTCTTTCAATATTTATCTTTATAATTTACTCTGTTTATCTTTCGCCACAAGCAGTGTTGTATTTCCATATGGTTGTCATGCCAAAATAGAAGCTGCTCTAATTGAAAAATTTACATATGGCTTGCCAAGTGTGTTGTACATAAACAATTTTTGAAAGGGTTCACACTATGTGTACAAATTGCACGTGGTAAAAAATAAGAAAAACACAAGCAAAACACATAATGTGAACGCAGCTTTAGCGACGTTGTAGTTTATAATAAATAATATATGATCTGGCATCTCTGAAATGCTTGAACTCTACTATATAAATGTTTTTTCACTTGACGTACATATAATAATGCTAACACGCAACGGCGAAAAATAAATGCGGCATTTGTCTTATGGAATAAGTTAGTGTTAAAATATTAATTTAATTAACAAAGCCCACAAAAAAGCATTTAAAACCAAAATATAAAAAATATAATCGTCGCAAAACGAGAATTTCTGAGAAATCCGTACAATATACCATTAAGAATTGAGCAACATGTCAGTGCGAGATCATATAAAAATTGATATTGTATGTTAACATAATATGTTGAGGATGTATTCCTAAATTGTTTTTGTAAATTTTTTTTTTTTTTAGGAATGGGGCCACGAACGGTTGGTGCGTGCCCAGCAAGTTGTGGAAATGCGCCCCTATGATATTGAGTCTTGGTCCACACTATTGCGAGAGGCACAAACAAGAGCCGCCAACGAGGTCCGCACCTTGTATGAGTCGTTGGTCAATGTTTTTCCTACTACGGCAAGATATTGGAAGATCTACATTGAACAAGAAATGAAAAGTAGGAATTTTGAAAGAGTGGAGAAATTGTTCCAACGGTCATTGGTGAAGATTTTGAATATAGATTTGTGGAAACTATATTTGACTTATGTTAAGGAGACGAAGGCGGGGTTAAGTACACACAAGTAAGTAAAAACAAGTTTTTTCTATAAAAGAAATTTGAAATATATTATTTTCTACAGAAAAATCTTATATTTTGTTTAAAGAAAAAGTTTTAGATTCTGAATTTTTTATAGAAAAAATACTGTGATTGTAAGACGTTTTTTTTTCTATAGAAAATTTTAAAATTTTGTTAAAAAAATATTTAATTAAGAAATTTTATAGAAAATTAATTTAATTTTTTCGATAGAAAAATTATCAAGCTTTAAAAGACTATAAGAAATTTTATAAGATTCTCAAACATTTTTCCTTAAGATAAATTATTAGATTATTAGTTTTTCTATAGTAAAAATATCAGTTCCTGTGACATCAGATTCTGGTACAATTTTCCTTTCGAAATCGTATTTCATAACTATGAAATTTTATTTTCCATACAGAGAAAAGTTGGCACAAGCTTATGATTTTGCTTTGGAAAAAATTGGCATGGATTTACATTCCTTTTCCATATGGCAGGACTACATATCCTTCTTGCGCAGTGTTGAAGCGGTAGGAAGTTATGCAGAAAATCAAAAAATTACAGCTGTAAGAAGAGTCTATCAAAAGGCAGTCATAACACCCATTATTGGTATAGAAATATTGTGGAAAGACTACATTGCATTTGAACATAATATAAATCCCATTATATCGGAAAAAATGAGCCTCGAAAGATCCAAGTAAGTGCTGATTACAATCAGACTAAATTCAGCGTATAGAAATTTGATTATTATTTTTATTAAAAAAGAGACTACATGAACGCTCGAAGAGTGGCCAAAGAATTGGAAAATTTAACCAAAGGATTAAATCGTAATCTTCCAGCTGTGCCACCAAATTTGTCTAAAGAAGAAATTAAACAGGTTATTCATTATTACTAATGTTATTTTATTTAAAATAATATGTTATAATGATGTTTTTTTTTTTTAAGGTTGAATTATGGAAAAAATTTATTGCATTTGAAAAATCTAATCCTTTACGTACTGAAGACACGGCATTGATTACCCGTCGTGTAATGTTTGCCACAGAACAATGTTTGTTGGTTTTGACTCATCACCCGGCAGTTTGGCACCAGGCGGCACAGTTTTTAGATCAAAGCTCTAAAGCTTTAGCTGATAAAGGCGTGCGTATTTTGTATATTTTAAAACATTTTCCATTTCAGAACTTATGGCAGAAAATTTACGTTTTTATGGTGGAGCGAATTTCTATGATTGCCTCGTTGATAAATCGAACAATAAATAATGAGACTCATGTCTTATCTAAGTTTACAAACTCAAAAACAAATGATTTTTTATTATTTATCAAACTTGAACAAAAATGATGTCTAGTGGTATTAAAGAACTTGTATTCAAATAATCTAATCAAAAGTTTAATTCTATAATTTTGGAAGAACAAAAAAAAAAAAAAACTTTGAATTTTTCATAAAGCGATACTTTTAATCTAAACAATATCTTAAACAAAACTTTAAATTTTATATAAAAATGCAATTTCTTTGATGCTTCTGAAGACATCTTATTAATGTGTTTTATTCTTGTATAAATGGTGTAAATATTGTATTTAATTGTTTATTGATTAAAATTTCTTTATGGTTTTTGAATTTAGGATACTCAAGCTGCTAAAATATTTGGTGATGAGTGTGCAAATATATTGGAACGTTCGATTAACGGTGTCCTAAATAAGAATTCTTTACTTTACTTTGCTTTTGCTGATTTTGAAGAAGGGCGCATGAAATATGATAAAGTACATGCTATGTATAATAAATTTTTATCGATACCCGATATAGATCCAACATTGGTAAGTGATAATAATAAGAAGTTTTATAATAAAAACATATAAAAGCATTTAAAACAATTGAAATTTTTTTAAACTTTAAACTCTTTCTCAATCTTTTATATTAATAATTTCAATTCCTTAAAACCAAATATTTTCAGGTGTTTACCATCTAAATATTAAATTTTGCGACCTATTTTATGAATGATATTCTATTACATATAAATTCTATATGCATTTTTCTAGGCTTATGTGCAATATATGAAGTTTGCCCGTCGTGCTGAAGGCATTAAATCCGCCAGAGCTATTTTTAAAAAAGCCCGCGAGGATATACGTTCACGTTATCATGTTTTTGTATCTGCTGCTCTCATGGAATACTATTGTTCAAAAGATAAAGATATCGCTTTTCGTATCTTCGAATTGGGTTTGAAACGTTTCGGTGGCAGTCCCGAATATGTTATGTGTTATATTGATTATCTTTCGCATTTGAATGAGGATAACAATACCAGAGTATTATTTGAAAGAGTCTTGTCGTCAGGAGGTTTAACGCCGCAACTCAGTGTTAACGTATGGAATCGGTTTCTGGAATTCGAATCAAATATTGGAGATCTGTCGAGTATTGTAAAGGTGGAGCGAAGAAGAAGTGCGGTTTTAGAAAATGTACATATTTTTACAAAAGAATACTATTTAATTGTTAAGCCACTTTTGATAATTTGTTTTTCTTTTCAAGCTTAAAGAATATGAAGGCAAAGAAACTGCCCAGTTGGTAGATCGTTATAAATTTTTGGAATTATATCCCTGTAACACTATCGAATTAAGATCGATAGGTTATACTGAGGTAAGTGATTTACTATTGAATTCTTATAAAGAAATTGTACAATTATTTATGTTTAGAATGTGGGCATTACTACAAATAAACTACCAGCAGTTCCAGGAGCACCAGCTGTGAAAGAAGAACCAGAATCTGAACCTTCCGTGCAATTACCTAAACCAGATTTTTCGCAATTTATTCCATTTAAACCAAAAGCAAATGCTTATCCTGGGGCCCATCCCTTGGCTGGCGGTACCTTTCCACAACCTCCAGCTTTGGCGGCTTTATGTGCCGCCTTACCACCACCAGTTTGTTTTCGAGGACCTTTTGTATCCATTGAAATGTTATTCGATATATTTAATCGTATAAAATTAACGGATGGTAAGTTTAACTTTACAGAATCACCACAACTTGTGATTGTTATACATTTTCTATAAAAACTTCAGCCCCTCCTATACCGTCTGGCGATCCGGGTTGCGATATTAAAATCTTTGATTTGGCTAAATCTGTTCACTGGATTGTGGATGAGAGTACTTTGGCTGGGGATACGGGCACTGGTGTCAAACGCCGTCGCATGTTGCCTGGCGGAGATGATAGCGATGAAGAAGCTCCTCCTCCCGCGCCACCCGTTAATGATATCTATCGTCTTAGACAGCAAAAACGTTTTTCGAAATAATTATAATAAATAAATTTACACAGATTTGAATGTAATATTCATTTTTTAAATTGTATTTAAAAATATTTTACTTAGTATTAAATAAAACAAGTAAATAACACTTTTTAAATTATAAACATTTTATTGCATATGGACGGCAAGGCAAGTATTTTATAATATATATTTTTTTAATTCACAATTAAACTGGCTATGTTAAATTGTTAATATTAAATTAATTTAGTTATTACAAGATTCCGTTTTATATTTTATTCTATTTCATTCGAATTTTTTCAATACAGTTCCCATCTTACGTTTTATGATGTCTTTTCTTATGTTTATAGAGTCCTGAATACTGGGCAAACTTCATATCACATTTATCACATGAAAATCTTTTCGTGTCATTGTGCAACATCATGTGAGCATAGTACGATGAACCTACCACAAAAGATTTGCCACAGGTAGGACAGATTTTATCACGTATATTTAGGTGCCTCCTCACATGCCTATCCCTTTCAAAGGCTGTAAAAAAGGCTTTGGGACAATAATCACAAGCAAAATCTTTTTTATTAGAGTGACGCTTAACGTGTTGATTCAATTTGCTGGCACTAACAAATGAGATACCACACTTTTCACACGTGTATGGACATTCTTTCGTATGTGACCTTATGTGGACTTTCAGGGAATGCGATGAGAAGAACTTCTTCATGCACAAGGTGCATTCATAATTTTTAATGCCTTCATGACGTCGTACATGATGAATGAGATTACTGCGGGTGGTGAATTTTATACCGCATATATGGCAAATATTTTCCAACAGATGATCATAACCTTCCCTGTGATCGGTTAACGAGAGCGGCTGTTGTCTTAAAATCTTCTTTTCATGAGTCTTACGCTGGTGCTGGTTAAAGTCGGTCAGTTTTTTAAATTCCATTTTACATTGTTCGCATATAAAGGGATCTATATGAGGATCTAAGAAGTTCAAGGCCTCGTAAAACTCAAATTCCGGTGTATAGATTTGCAGAGTTTTCATAGATTTTAATCTTTGCTTTTTGGCTGCCCGATATTGTGCTCTTAGCTCGATTAGGCGATTTTTTAAACGTTCTGGTGTTATTTGCAGATTATATTCCTCCTGTAAACGATTACACATTTGTTCGACATTACGTTGTTTTATCGGACGCTTATTAAAATCAGCATGTTTAATATCCCAGAGCTGGGGAAGGGATTTATAAATGCCTATTATTTTAAAATTGTTATCACGATGATGGACACTACGTTGAAGTTCATCATTAACGGCAATCTGTAAGGATAACGAAATACCATTAAAAACGATTCAGGTAAATCATGAGAAAGATATAGAACATAAAGATCTAACACTTTTCTGAGTTCAAGCTAAAGCTTCATTGTAGTGCTCTTGCAATGGCCAATTAGAGTGTAATATATCTTGTTATAAAAGTTTTAATTTAAATATTTTGTATGAATCTAAAGCTAAAACGTAGTTCCCCCTTGTTTTGGAGAGAATTGTATGGGATGGGATATCCATCAAACTTAGTTTAGTTAAACTCACGAATTTTAATGATTTAATGAAATAGTTTGAAAGTTATTTGTGATTAGAAATGCGATTTTAATTAAACTAAGTTTAGCTGACATCAAAAAATCCGGGCCTTATTTAATTGTTATGATAGCTTTGCTACAGCTTAATTTAGATAAACAAAATTTGTACTCAATTCTAGCTATTTTGCTGGTTTAATTTAGTTGAACTAACAATTTTTAATGCTTTAGGCCGAGTTGCTGGGATGTCTGTAAAACTAAATTTAGTTAAACTCGTATTTTTAAACAAGAATAATTTCTAAACTATTAATGCGTTTAAAATTCAGTTATCTAAAAAAATTTATCTTATAACTTTAAACTATTAGTAAAGAATTAAAAGCTTGAGTTTAATCAAACCCTAAGTTTAATGACATACCAAAAATTCGCTATTTGTCAAATGGTTTGACAGTCACAGTTACAAGTATAATCAAAACTATAGCTTTATCGCGGTTTTATTAATGAATGTGTTTATACCTTATACCACTATGTGGTTTGGGTATAATGACTTTGTGGTGCTGTTTGTAATTACCCAAAATATTCGACCTAGACCCATCTTTTATTATACCGATCGAATCAGAATCACTAACTGATTCGATTTAAAGACGTCCGTCCGTCCGTCCGTCTGTGTGTCCATGTAATCCTTGTAATCAAACTGCAGGTCGGAAATATGAATATATTTTGATGAAATTTAGTATATAAGTTTAGTTTACCGGCCATAGGATGAACGCTATTGAAATTGGTGAGAATCGGTCCATGTTCAGACCTAGCCCCCATACAAATGACCCCTATGAAATTGACATAAATTGCCATACGATCCAAATTGTCATATAGATCTTACTCAAATTGGGTTTGTATGCGTTTATTACATCCATTAATGAGCAGTCGAAAAATGATCCCTATGGGACAACTCTTAGTCATAGGCCCCATATAGAGCTGCTTCCCGATCTTCACTTAAATTTATCAAAAAACAAAAATATTGCACTGATTCTTCTCAAATTTTGTTTGTATATATTTTTGCAAAATACAAGAGACTTTGCCAATACATCTCAATTGAGATGTTTAGCCAAACGAAAAAATGTATGGGAAAACTTTGACTTGTTTATCGCATAAACACTAAACACTTCGCTAAACACTTATTGCTTGGTTTTCACTATGTCATATAAGCTGACAACAAACAATTGCCTCAACTGACATATCGTAATTTTCTATTCATTACGTATTCATAACATCTTATAAATGAACAAAAAATCCGGCTATCAAACACAAACAAATTGCCAACATGCTGGCAATTTCATTTCAGATGTCAAATGTTGCCAGGGGTTGTAAATGACAAGACATTAAAACCCGTTTTCATACAGCTGACAATAATTGACAACAATTGCCATTGAAAATGACATAATGAAAACCAGGCATAAGTGTGAACGCCATATAAGGCGTGTATAAGCTAAGTTTACGCTAATTATTTTCTATGCTAACAATTGTGGGTTAAGAGCTGTACGCAGCTTGTTAAGGAATCTTAACAGAAAATTTTCATATATTTCTAAAAAGAAAAAAAAGCACAAAAGTACCTTTCAGTGCAACGCTAGAAATCAGCTGTTTTCTGTCAATTATTAAGAATTGTGAAATTGAAAACAAATCAATTCTTCGGTTCTGCTTTATTTGGCCTGCTAAACGCTTTTTAAGCTCGATATCAAAATTACCCATCCGCTTCTTGTTTTTTTTTTTTTTTGAATTTTGTTCGTTTTTTTCCCAGGTTTGCAACTGAAAAATAACTTTTACTTCTTTAGCATATTACATTTTGTTTATGCTTACCTCTCCTGTCAAAATTCCTTTCAGAAAGAATGAAAAATTTGATATTCCTGCTCAAAGCCTGGGTTGCCTAACTTCATTTACGTCAAAAAAAATAGTAAAAACAATACTACTTTTTTAAAAAGCTGCGGACTATCAACAGAAATTTTTTGACGGAAAAATTCCTTAAGCATTTCTGAAGCGTTTTTTTATATGAAGTTTTTGATTCCTTAGCAAGCTGCGTACAGGCCTTTAATCGTAATTATAGTCAATTTTTAAAATTGATTCCAGCTTTTTTTTTGTACGTAAATTAAAAGCTAAATCGTGGTTCTTTTGTGGTTTATAATTATTTATATATTAATCGTAGAGCTTTATTTTACCATTAAGCTGTTATAAGACAATAAGTAAAATAGCTTTATAGTCTATTTTTTAATTTAAGCCCTAAACACATTCACTGCGAGTTGCGAGTGCGAGAAAAAACGAGAATGAGACAGTATGATTTTTTCTATATGTGGAAGCGAGATCGAGAGTAAAGCTGGCAACGCCACACAAAAAAGCTTTACTCTCGATCTCGCTTCCACATTAGAAAAAATCATACTGTATCATTCTCGTTTTTTTCTCGCACTCGCAACTCGCAGTGAATGTGTTTAGGGCTTTAGATGAATGTAAAAATCTTAACTCTTTTGGAAAACAGCTTCTTTTAAATAATAGATTTTCTGTTTAAGTACTCACCACATCATTCAGAAATTTTAAATCCTCAAAAAATATCCATTTATTTTGCATTTCCTCATAATCCTGCTGATCTGTTAGCAATTTCTTATAGTACTTAGCATAATCCGCCAGCTTTCGATGTAATGTCCGCCATGAGACCTCTCTGCCAATTAATTTACAATATTCTGCCGTTAGATCACACCAGGCTTGTCTACGTAAGTTACGTGAATTATAATCCAAGTGATTGGGATCCCATAATTGGGGATATTTACGATACAAAGCAATCATTTTACGTATATCGGAATCAGACAATCGCGCAAAAATACTATCAACTTCAGACGAATTCAGTTCTTCATCATTAAATGTGGGAATCTCAAAACTTTCATTGTTTGTGTTTAATTTAAGGTCTACAGAAAATCCTTCACACTGGACGTTTACTGTTATAGCTGGTGGGGAGTTCTAAAAATAATAAAGTGAAATATTTACAGGCTTAGAAATAAGAATTTAAAGAAGTTCGATCCAACTAAAGCCTATTTGATGCTACTACATCCATAAAACTGGTTCTCTTTGAAAAAATAATAAAAAAAAACATGTAAGATATCCTATACCATGTGTTTAGAGAAAGGGTCCTAGGTCCAACTAATTGGATAAAAAACCAAACCAAATTTGAGTGACATTGTTAGCAATTTATTTGCCTGCGGATATAAAAAAGTTAATATCGCATGCTATATTTATATGGAGACTATGATTTCAAAGTCACTTATTTATTGCAAAAGCATAATAAATCAAATTTGGAAAAAATCTATGCAATGTTTTTGTTTGTTGATAGATTTAAGTGAAGAACGGCAAGCAGCTTTGCATGGCGGCTATGACTAAGGATCATATATATGATCCTTGCTATGACTAAGAAATGTTATACAGGGCTTATTTTTGGACTACTACAATAAACACACACAAACCAAATTTGATCTATATGATAATTTAACAATGGAGACTAGGTCTGAACATGCACCAATATTCACCAATTTCAATAGCGTTCGTCCTATGGTCTATAAAAGCTTACATATCACATTTGCGACCTGTAGTTTTATTACAAGGTTTACATCGATAGATAGATGGACGGACCTCGCTAAGTCGAGTCAGAAAGTGATTCTGCGTCGAAAGTGATTCTGAGTCGATCGGTAAAATAAAAGATGGGTCTACTTAAAGTAGTTTTATTGTATCAAGGATCATACAAACTCGTATAAGAAAAGATGGGCAAACCGAAAATTGGTTCGACTGATTAAGAGTTTTGAGTTAAGTAGCAATGTTAATGCTTATATGTATGATCCTTGATGATATCTATGAAGTTTTAAAAGAACTTTGATTGCCTGTTAGCTAATCCATGTAATTTCTTCATGGATATGATCTATTCAAGATATGAAATTTTCAAATTACGGTAACTATTTAAAATTAGAAATTAGATAGAGAGAAAAACAAGTAAAAATGTTAAGTTCGGCTGTGCCATATTTTTGATACCCTCCACCCAATATTATGTACGGCTATCACTTTGAAACTGTTGCTGATACTGAAACATTAAATCCGAATACCAATTAAATTTAAAGTTAATGGATTTTCTTGTTGGCCAATTTCTATTATAAATAAGTAAGAAAATTATAGTCGGTATAGACCGACTATACGATACCCTATCCATGCGTTTAGAGACCCTATCTCTCAGGCCCAACTAACTGGATATAGAATATAAGCATAAACCAAATTTGAGTTGGGTTTCTATTAATTTTTTTTGGCTGCAGATATGAAAAAGTTCATATCGAATGCTATATCTATATGGGGACTAGGCCCAAAAATGGACCGATCCTGACCATTTTTCGTAAAATCTCTTGTATTTTGCAAAAATATATACAAACAAAATTTGAGAAAAATCAGTGCAACATTTTTGGTTTTTGATAGATTTAAGTGAAGATCGGGAAGCAGCTCTATATGGGGCCTATGACTAAGAGTTGTCCAATAGGGATCATTTTTGGACTACTGATTAACGGATGTAATATATACATACAAACCCAATTTGACTAAGATTTATATGATAATTTGGATCTTATGGCAATTTATGTTGATTTCATAGGGGTCATTTGTATGGGGGCTAGGTCTGAACATGGACCGATTCTCACCAATTTCAATAGCGTTCATCCCATGGCCGATAAAAGATTAAATACCAAATTTGATCAAAATATATTCATATTTGCGACATGAAGTTTGATTAAACTTTACATGGACACTCAGACGGACAGACGGACGGACGGACATCGTTAAATCGAATCAGATAGTGATTTTGATTAGATCGGTATAATTAAAGATGGGTGTAGGTCAAATATTTTTGGTTGCTACAAACAGCAGCACAAAGTCATTATACCACATAGTGGTATAGGGTATAAAAACAATGATGCTTAAAAAGAATTAATTACTATTTGAAAAATTTGATTATTTTTTACTAGAGTACGATAATTAAAAAAAAATCTAATGATTCTTGGCTACAAATTATTAATATTAAAAAAAGGAAATTTTAAAATAGTTTTATTTAATACAAAAGACAAAATTATAAAAATAGGTAAGAAACTAAAGAATGAAACTAAAATTTTTAATTTTTAGCTTTTAATTTTTAATTTAAAATATTTATTTTTAATTTTTAATTTTCAATTTTTCATTTTTAAATTTTAATTTTTAATTTCTAATTTTTAATTTATATTTTCCACATTTTAATTTTTAATTTTTAATTTTTAATTTTTAATTTTTAATTTTTAATTTTTAATTTTTAAATTTTAATTTTTAATTTTTATTTTTAATTTTTAATTTTTAATTTTTAATTTTTAAATTTTAAATTCTAATTTTTAATTTTTAATTTTTCGTTTTTAATTTTTAATTTTTAATTTTTAAATTCTAATTTTTAATTTTTAATTTTTCGTTTTTAATTTTAAATTTTTAATTTTTAATTTTTAATTTTTAATTTTTAATTTTTAATTTTTAATTTTTAATTTTTAATTTTTAATTTTTAATTTTTAATTTTTAATTTTTAATTTTTAATTTTTAATTTTTAATTTTTAATTTTTAATTTTTAATTTTTAATTTTTAATTTTTAATTTTTAATTTTTAATTTTTAATTTTTAATTTTTAATTTTTAATTTTTAATTTTTAATTTTTAATTTTTAATTTTTAATTTTTAATTTTTAATTTTTAATTATTAATATTTAATATTTAATATTTAATATTTAATTTTTAATTTTTAATTTTTAATTTTTAATTTTAATTTTAATTTTTAATTTTTAATTTTTAATTTTTAATTTTTAATTTTTAATTTTTAATTTTTAATTTTTTAATTTTTAATTTTTAATTTTTAATTTTTAATTTTTAATTTTTAATTTTTAATTTTTAATTTTTAATTTTTAATTTTTAATTTTTAATTTTTAATTTTTAAATTTTAATTTTTAATTTTTAATTTTTAATTTTTAATTTTTAATTTTTAATTTTTAATTTTTAATTTTTAATTTTTAATTTTTAATTTTTAATTTTTAATTTTAATTTTTAATTTTTAATTTTTAATATTTAATTTTTAATTTTTAATTTTTAATTTTTAATTTCTAATTTTTAATTTTTAATTTTTAATTTTTAATTTTTAATTTTTAATTTTTAATTTTTAATTTTTAATTTTTAATTTTTAATTTTTAATTTTTAATTTTTAATTTTTCATTTTTAATTTTTAATTTTTAATTTTTAATTTTTAATTTTTAATTTTTAATTTTTAATTTTTAATTTTTAATTTTTAATTTTTAATTTTTATTTTTTAATTTTTAATTTTTATTTTTTAATTTTTAATTTTTAATTTTTAATTTTTAATTTTTAATTTTAAATTTTTAATTTTTAATTTTTAATTTTTAATTTTTAATTTTTAATTTTTAATTTTTAATTTTTAACTGTTAATTTTTAATTTTTAATTTTTAATTTTTAATTTTTAATTTTTAATTTTTAATTTTTAATTTTTAATTTTTAATTTTTAATTTTTAATTTTTAATTTTTAATTTTTAATTTTTAATTTTTAATTTTTAATTTATAATTTTTAATTTTTAATTTTTAATTTTTAATTTTTAATTTTTAATTTTTAATTTTTAATTTTTAATTTTTAATTTTTAATTTTTAATTTTTAATTTTTAATTTTTAATTTTTAATTTTTAATTTTTAATTTTTTATTTTTAATTTTTAATTTTTAATTTTTAATTTTTAATTTTTAATTTTTAATTTTTAATTTTTAAATTCTAATTTTTAATTTTTAATTTTTCGTTTTTAATTTTTAATTTTTAATTTTTAAATTCTAATTTTTAATTTTTAATTTTTCGTTTTTAATATTAAATTTTTAATTTATAATTTTTAATTTTTAATTTTTAATTTTTAATTTTTAATTTTTAATTTTTAATTTTTAATTTTTAATTTTTAATTTTTAATTTTTAATTTTTAATTTTTAATTTTTAATTTTTAATTTTTAATTTTTAATTTTTAATTTTTAATTTTTAATTTTTAATTATTAATTTTTAATTTTTAATTTTTAATTTTTAATTTTTAATTTTTAATTTTTAATTTTTAATTTTTAATTTTTAATTTTTAATTTTTAATTTTTAATTTTTAATTTTTAATTTTTAATTTTTAATTTTTAATTTTTAATTTTTAATTTTTAATTTTTAATTTTTAATTTTTAATTTTTGATTTTTAATTTTTAATTTTTAATTTTTAATTTTTAATTTTTAATTTTTAATTTTTTATTTTTAAATTCTAATTTTTCGTTTTTAGTTTTTAATTTTTAATTTTTAAATTCTAATTTTTAATTTTTAATTTTAAATTTTTTATTTTTTAATTTTTAATTTTTAATTTTTAATTTTTAATTTTTAATTTTCAATTTTTAATTTTTAATTTTTAATTTTTAATTTTTAATTTTTAATTTTTAATTTTTAATTTTTAATTTTTAATTTTTAACTTTTAATTTTTAACTTTTAATTTTTAATTTTTAATTTTTAATTTTTAATTTTTAATTTTTAATTTTTAATTTTTAATTTTTAATTTTTAATTTTTAATTTTTAATTTTTAATTTTTAATTTTTAATTTTTAATTTTTAATTTTTAATTTTTAATTTTTAATTTTTAATTTTTAATTTTTAATTTTTAATTTTTAATTTTTAATTTTTAATTTTTAATTTTTAATTTTTAATTTTTAATTTTTAATTTTTAATTTTTAATTTTTAATTTTTAATTTTTAATTTTTAATTTTTAATTTTTAATTTTTAATTTTTAATTTTTAATTTTTAATTTTTAATTTTTAATTTTTAATTTTTAATTTTTAATTTTTAATTTTTAATTTTTAATTTTTAATTTTTAATTTTTAATTTTTAATTTTTAATTTTTAATTTTTAATTTTTAATTTTTAATTTTTAATTTTTAATTTTTAATTTTTAATTTTTAATTTTTAATTTTTTATTTTTAATTTTTAATTTTTAATTTTTAATTTTTAATTTTTAATTTTTAATTTTTAATTTTTAATTTTTAATTTTTAATTTTTAATTTTTAATTTTTAATTTTTAATTTTTAATTTTTAATTTTTAATTTTTAATTTTTAATTTTTAACTTTTAATTTTTAACTTTTAATTTTTAATTTTTAATTTTTAATTTTTAATTTTTAATTTTTAATTTTTAATTTTTAATTTTTAATTTTTAATTTTTAATTTTTAATTTTTAATTTTTAATTTTTAATTTTTAATTTTTAATTTTTAATTTTTAATTTTTAATTTTTAATTTTTAATTTTTAATTTTTAATTTTTAATTTTTAATTTTTAATTTTTAATTTTTAATTTTTAATTTTTAATTTTTAATTTTTAATTTTTAATTTTTAATTTTTAATTTTTAATTTTTAATTTTTAATTTTTAATTTTTAATTTTTAATTTTTAATTTTTAACTTTTAATTTTTAACTTTTAATTTTTAATTTTTAATTTTTAATTTTTAATTTTTAATTTTTAATTTTTAATTTTTAATTTTTTATTTTTAATTTTTAATTTTTAATTTTTAATATTTAATTTTTAATTTTTAATATTTAATTTTTAATTTTTAATTTTTAATTTTTAATTTTTAATTTTTAATTTTTAATTTTTAATTTTTAATTTTTAATTTTTAATTTTTAATTTTTAATTTTTAATTTTTAATTTTTAATTTTTAATTTTTAATTTTTAATTTTTAATTTTTAATTTTTAATTTTTAATTTTTAATTTTTAATTTTTAATTTTTAATTTTTAATTTTTAATTTTTAATTTTTAATTTTTAATTTTTAATTTTTAATTTTTAATTTTTAATTTTTAATTTTTAAATTTTAATTTTTAATTTTTATTTTTAATTTTTAATTTTTAATTTTTAATTTTTAATTTTTAATTTTTAATTTTTAATTTTTAATTTTTAAATTTTAATTTTTAATTTTTATTTTTAATTTTTAATTTTTAAATTTTAAATTGTAATTTTTAATTTTTAATTTTTCGTTTTTAATTTTTAATTTTTAATTTTTAAATTCTAATTTTTAATTTTTAATTTTTCGTTTTTAATTTTAAATTATTAATTTTTAATTTTTAATTTTTAATTTTTAATTTTTAATTTTTAATTTTTAATTTTTAATTTTTAATTTTTAATTTTTAATTTTTAATTTTTAATTTTTAATTTTTAATTTTTAATTTTTAATTTTTAATTTTTAATTTTTAATTTTAAATTTTTAATTTTTAATTTTTAATTTTTAATTTTTAATTTTTAATTTTTAATTTTTAATTTTTAATTTTTAATTTTTAATTTTTAATTTTTAATTTTTAATTTTTAATTTTTAATTTTTAATTTTTAATTTTTAATTTTTAATTTTTAATTTTTAATTTTTAATTTTTAATTTTTAATTTTTAACTTTTAATTTTTAATTTTTAATTTTTAATTTTTAATTTTTAATTTTTAATTTTTAATTTTTAATTTTTAATTTTTAATTTTTAATTTTTAATTTTTAATTTTTAATTTTTAATTTTTAATTTTTAATTTTTAATTTTTAATTTTTAATTTTTAATTTTTAATTTTTAATTTTTAATTTTTAATTTTTAATTTTTAATTTTTAATTTTTGATTTTTAATTTTTAATTTTTAATTTTTAATTTTTAATTTTTAATTTTTAATTTTTAATGTTTAATTTTTAATTTTTAATTTCTAATTTTTAATTTTTAATTTTTAATTTTTAAATTCTAATTTTTAATTTTTAATTTTTCGTTTTTAATATTAAATTTTTAATTTTTAATTTTTAATTTTTAATTTTTAATTTTTAATTTTTAATTTTTAATTTTTAATTTTTAATTTTTAATTTTTAATTTTTAATTTTTAATTTTTAATTTTTAATTTTTAATTTTTAATTTTTAATTTTTAATTTTTAATTTTTAATTTTTAATTTTTAATTTTTAATTTTTAATTTTTAATTTTTAATTTTTAATTTTTAATTTTTAATTTTTAATTTTTAATTTTTAATTTTTAATTTTTAATTTTTAATTTTTAATTTTTAATTTTTAATTTTTAATTTTTAATTTTTAATTTTTAATTTTTAATTTTTAATTTTTAATTTTTAATTTTTAATTTTTAATTTTTAATTTTTAATTTTTAATTTTTAATTTTTAATTTTTAATTTTTAATTTTTAATTTTTAATTTTTAATTTTTAATTTTTAATTTTTAATTTTTAATTTTTAATTTTTAGTTTTTAATTTTTAATTTTTAATTTTTAATTTTTAATTTTTAGTTTTTAATTTTTAATTTTTAATTTTTAATTTTTAATTTTTTATTTTTAAATTCTAATTTTTAATTTTTAATTTTTCGTTTTTAATTTTTAATTTTTAATTTTTAATTTTTAATTTTTAATTTTTAATTTTCAATTTTTAATTTTTAATTTTTAATTTTTAATTTTTAATTTTTAATTTTTAATTTTTAATTTTTAATTTTTAATTTTTAATTTTTAATTTTTAATTTTTAATTTTTAATTTTTAATTTCTAATTTTTAATTTTTAATTTTTAATTTTTAATTTTTAATTTTTAATTTTTAATATTTAATTTTTAATTTTTAATTTTTAATTTTTAATTTTTAATTTTTAATTTTTAATTTTTAGTTTTTAATTTTTAATTTTTAATTTTTAATTTTTAATTTTTAATTTTTAATTTTTAATTTTTAATTTTTAATTTTTAATTTTGAATTTCTAATTTTGAATTTTTAATTTTTAATTTTTAATTTTTAATTTTTAATTTTTAATTTTTAATATTTAATTTTTAATTTTTAATTTTTAATTTTTAATTTTTAATTTTTAATTTTTAATTTTTAATTTTTGATTTTTAATTTTTAATTTTTAAATTTTAATTTTTAATTTTTATTTTTAATTTTTAATTTTTAATTTTTAATTTTTAATTTTTAATTTTTAAATTTTAATTTTTAATTTTTATTTTTAATTTTTAATTTTTAATTTTTAATTTTTAATTTTTAAATTTTAAATTCTAATTTTTAATTTTTAATTTTTCGTTTTTAATTTTTAATTTTTAATTTTTAAATTCTAATTTTTAATTTTTAATTTTTCGTTTTTAATTTTTAATTTTTAATTTTTAATTTTTAATTTTTAATTTTTAATTTTTAATTTTTAATTTTTAATTTTTAATTTTTAATTTTTAATTTTTAATTTTTAATTTTTAATTTTTAATTTTTAATTTTTAATTTTTAATTTTTAATTTTTAATTTTTAATTTTTAATTTTTAATTTTTAATTTTTAATTTTTAATTTTTAATTTTTAATTTTTAATTTTTAATTTTTAATTTTTAATTTTTAATTTTTAATTTTTAATTTTTAATTTTTAATTTTTAATTTTTAATTTTTAACTTTTAATTTTTAATTTTTAATTTTTAATTTTTAATTTTTAATTTTTAATTTTTAATTTTTAATTTTTAATTTTTGATTTTTAATTTTTAATTTTTAATTTTTAATTTTTAATTTTTAATTTTTAATTTTTAATTTTTAATTTTTAATTTTTAATGTTTAATTTTTAATTTCTAATTTTTAATTTTTAATGTTTAATGTTTAATTTTTAATTTCTAATTATAAATTTTTAATTTTTAATTTTAAATTTTAAATTTTAAATTTTAAATTTTTAATTTTTTATTTTTCGTTTTTAATTTTTCGTTTTTCATTTTTAATTTTTCATTTTTCATTTAAATTTTTTCAGTTTTCATTTTGCATTTTTGATTTTTCATTTTCCATTTTTAATATATAATTTTAATTTTATTTTTAATTTTTATTATTTTAAATATTTAATTTTTAATTTTAACGATAAAAAAAAAAAATGTTGTAATACTTGATTAGACCAGTGTGACACGTGCAGTATTAATATACTTCAACTTCAACAATAAGAAGAATTACAACATATACAACATATCTTAAGAAAAACAACAAACACAATGAAAAATTTTATTTTTTCAGGAGTTTTTTCAAAGTTTCATTCATAACTAGTGACCCCTTTAACCGATTTTGGCGATTTTAAATAGGAACTCCTTTGGGATGTTGATAAACGATTTTGTATAAAAAGGAACGGTCTAGCTTAGATATTGACGGCGTGATCGTGATTTCCACAGACAGACGGTCATCGCTAAATCAACTTCCCTTTTTATAATGATCAAGAAAATAGATATATGGTTTTGGGGTCTCCGGAATTTATTACGATGCGTTACAAACGGAATGTGACAAACCCATATACATATACCCTCTGCCACTGAGGTGTGGAGGGTATAAAAATAGATGAACACTGTTTAAAATATAACGTTTATATTAAATAATACTTACATTTCCCGTTTGAGTTCGTTCCATTTCATGATTTTCACTGCAATTCGTTTTACTAACATCCACTTCAATTTCATTATTATAATTTGAAAGTTGCATATCCATAGATGGATCAATTATTATTTCGTTTTGTACACTTATATTTGGAATTTCTACATCTAGAAGGGTTACAGGTAAAGTTTCCGAATCAATGCAATTACTGAGAGTAATATCTTCACAGTTGTTAACGTAATTTATGAACTGAAAAAGTAAAAGATTTGAAAATACCCTCTTTAAAAATTATGCAACACTCTATGCATTAAAAAAATAAGTAAGTATGATCGTAAATGGATCATATGCAATTTAACAGATTCTGATGGGTTTCCTCCATATATGTTATTTTCCTAAATAAGATTTTAATAAATTTTTATCTAAGAAAAGCCCTGAGACTTTATTTGATTTCAGATAATGAGTGTTCTATAAAAAAAATGTATAAGAATTTAATACATTTTTATTAACCTAAACATCTCAGTAATGTTTTGCATGTGAAAATTTACACATTATTTGGAAAAACTCATTTATTCAAAAGATTTTTATAATGCAGATTTTTATGCAGATAAACATTAAGAGTTTACAAATCAATGCAAATTCTTAAATATTGTAAATTTTTTTTAATACCTCAAATTTCGGAACTTTCATAAAAAATGTGTATCAGATTTTTTAGCAGAAAATCTTTTTATTAAAAAAAAATTAATTTGAGAATTTTTCAAGCAAATAATCATAAGTGATGATTTTTCTATTAAAACAGACAGACGGACATTTTTAAATCGGTTTAGAAAGTGATTCTATCGGTAGAAATAATTGATCTAAGTCAATTTATGTTAGGTAGTAGCAAACATCATTAAACCGATGTAAATATTATTTTTTTTGTAGTATAAAATTGACTTAGTTGGATTTTTTTTCAACTTATATTAAAAAATTAAAGAAAAAAATTTTTAATTTATTTATTTGAATGAAAACTTACATTAGCCAATGTTTGTGTGGTAAAACTTTCATTCATAGAAACATTTTCCATATTTTCTTCAATTATTTGATCTCCTTCAATTATTTGTAAAGAATTCAAAATTGGTCGTTCACAAGAGTTAGCAGGAGAAATTAAAACTTCATTAATAACGGGAGATGAATTATATAAAGCCACTTCATTGAGATGAGGTAAAGAATCTGTAACAGCAGTTTCATTGATAGCAGGAACTTCTGAAATATCCATATTATTTGGTATTGCAAAATTTTTCTTAGCGTTATTTGTTTCAATATTATCTTGCAGATATTCTTTCGGGGTGGTAAATGTTTCGTTTACATATTCGATTAATTTCCCTGGATTATCTGTTTCACTTTCGTTTTCACTCTCGTCATCTAATATATAACCATGATTTTCAGTATCCAAGTGCTCACGATACTGTGAAAGATTTTCAAATATTTTACCGCAAATACGACAAACGAAGGGATCTATGTGTTTATTTAAAAATTGCATTCTCTCGAAATGTTTAAATTTTGGCTCAAATGTCGTTTGTTCGACTTGACAATGTAGATAGCGTATCTTCTCCAAGCGATAACATTTCTTGAGTGATCGCATACGTTTCTGCACTTCCAGTGAAGAGAGATGGATACCACAAAGTTTGAGAGCTGTGCTTATGTTTTGAAATGCTTTTGATCTCTCTTTAGCTTGTCTCAGCTTATAACAGCCTACATGCCAAAGTACCGGAAAATGCTTAAACATTTCCAAGACCTTTTCATTTTGTTGATCATAAAGATCTCGTCTTTTTTGTAGAGATTTTTGTTGCTCCAAAAATTGCATTTCTTCGTAGTAGGGAAATTTGGCACTCTCATCAAGTTCTCCTTCTAGTTCTAAACGTTCGCGCTCTTTAAGATAACGTTGACATAGGGTACAGATTCTGATGCGTACTTCAGTAATGGTGAATTTACGTTTGCAGTAGGAGTTCCATTTATTGGTTATGTCTTGCCACGAATGTCTGCACAAGTGTGGCTCACAGAATTCGGTATGGGATTGATCCCATAGTCTGGGATGTTCTTTGTAGAGGGATATCAGTTGGCTTATATGATGTTTGGTTAACTTTACCTTAGGTTCATAAAATTCAAAAT